>CM038681.1:167043667-167268667 GCA_021605205.1 Aegilops longissima | reverse complement strand
GTTCGTCAACTGTTGGTGCTGCCAATTCTTTTTCGCTTGTCTTTCTCCTCTTCACATCCTTCTGGCTTGATTTGGGTTGTTTCAGAAAAAAAGGGTTTTGTTCAAAAGGAATGTTTTATTTTGAGTGTTGAATAATGGTATTAAAAATTAGTACATAAGTGTGTTTTTACATTGTCGTCCTATTCTGCGTCACCGTCGTGCTCTTCGGCATCATCGCCGTCTGTGGGGATGAAATCGGCATCATGTTGTTTGTCATCGTCGGCATCATCGGTATCTGAATCATTGCTGTTGGCATCGTCTTGTTCTTCTTCTACCCTTCGTCGTTTGTTGTTCTTCTTGCTTTGACCTTGTTTCTTTGTGGCGGTTGGTGCTGTTGGTGGGAGTACCATTAGAGGTATTGGCTGATGCTGCAAGGTACTAGTGTCGACGTTGTTTTCAACATTGTCCTTTTGCTTTTGCCTTTTTTGCTCCAGGAGTAAAAACACTGCTGGTATCTGATTTTCTCTTTTTTTTGCTTGTTGCTAGATGTTTACTCCTATTGAGCATGGTATAAGTTACCATTTCTGCCGCAGGTGCTTTGTTCTTGATGTTTTATCGTGTGCCCTTTTCTGATGAATGGGGAGAGATGTTTTCTGTTCCTATGATTTCAATATCACCGTCTTCGTGTTGTAGTGACCCGACCTCAAACGGTCAAGTCTCTGTGCTTCAGTGTCATCCCTGGATCGGTAATGCTGACACACACAGTACTCGATGGATTTATAACAGAGTAGCAATCACACACTTATTACATCGAATGTCTCAAAAGAGAACTTATTACAATAATAGGGCTTAAGGCCATCTAATACGATAACAGCGGAAGTCTTGGAAGATAAAGTGAGTCCATCAACTCCAACGGCATAGCTGAGCTGCACGATAACGACCTAACGAACCTTACTCCTCGTCTGAAAAGTCTGCAACATAATACGTTGCAGCCCGAAAACAGGTCAGCACATGGAATATGCTGGCAATATAACACAGTAGAGCAAGAACAGAGTAATGCTATCACTATATGCATATTTGGCTGGTGGAAAGCTCTATGGTTATAGTTTTTGCGAAAAGCCAATTTTTTCCTACAACAAAGGAATAGATTTTAATTTAACTATCATGGTGGTTGAAACATCATTGAGAAGGTTCCTCCAACTCAATCCCAATTAAAGTGATTAACAACCCAACAATATTAATAAGAGTGATGAGATACTTAAGATACTCCAAGTACTAGATACTCAAGATTGTCCATAACCGGGGACACAGCCAACCATGATTAGATTATACACTCTGCAGAGGTTTGCGCACTTTTCCCCACAAGACCAGATCGCCTCCGGTTGATTTCTCGCACTACGTGATGTTTGAGAAACGGATGACCGAGACACAGTCTTTCAGAAACATTAACTCTCTACTCCGGGTAGACCATACCAAACCTACAAACCCACTACCTGCTGATCTACCTCTTCAAGAGCTTCATGTAACCTACTCAACTATGCTATAGCCCATAATAGCTTGTGGCTGCACACGGAAGTTCCTAGCATGAATCATCTCCGTTCCCTTTGAGCCTGGGTGCGGTCCATAGGAAAATTGCACGGAACCCTGGGATTTCCAAAAATACAGGCAACACTGGGTACTCCAGGTGCCTCAATCCACCCAGATGTTTATTTAAGTTGCCACCTTAAGTTGGACCATTAATTAACAATCTCACATCTGTCATGGATTTCACTCAAACCCAAACCACGTCTACGAGCATAGCATAGCAATATAAGCAACGCGTAGAAGTAACTCCCATGGGTTTGAATATAACAGGGCAATAGGTTCTACCTCATCAACTACTTCCCAACCCACATGTTAATGACATCCTAATCATGCAATGTTTGAGGATTGAAACTAATGCATAAAAACTGGGAATGGAAAGAGTATGATCAATGTGTTACTTGCCTTGCTGACGATCCGCGAAACCTAGGGACTCGTAGTAGCACGCTTCGCACTCCGGGAATTCTATCGCAAACGAACAATAGCATACATAAGCAAACAAACAAAGATGCATGGGCAAAACTCAAATAAGAGAGATTGACCAGAAAGTTCAACTTAAGAACTCCGGTTTGCGAAAAGAATCAAATCGAACGGAGCAACGAAACTCAAACGGCGAAAGAAACAAGATCCATTTACTAATCTGAACTAGAGTCAAATATTACAGTACCAAAATCTTGTTTAAGTTGATTAAACAGAAAGAGGGTCTCGAGACGAAGATCCAGGCGCTTGAATCGCCTGATTCCGATAAACGAGCGAAAAGATAAACTGAAATGAAAATCGGATCAGAAATCTTGATCGAGAATAATCGCGGGAAAAATCTGATAAAAAGAAAACTGACGAATAGGCTAACGAACGAGTGTTCGTTATCTGTAACTAACGAGCGAAACGAACGTACGGACGAACGTCCACTAAATAGAAGAACTGGAAAAAAACAGGCGAACCGATCTAAAGAACGAACTAGGGTTTTCTTAAAAAAACCGAATCGGTTTGTTTAAAAAACGGCGCCGGGCAAACGGCGTTGTACCTCCGGCGAGGCGGCTCGTGAGGCGGGCTCGGGCAGTGAGCGGCGGGCTTATGGGCGGCGGGCGACGGCGGCAATGGCACGGCGAGGGCGGCGGTGGCTGGCTGCAGCAGGGCAACGGCGAGGTGCGGGCGGGAGGGCAGCGCGGCTCGGGAGCGGGCCAGGCGGTGGGTTGTGGTGGTGGCGGGGCTCGGGCGGTGTATATAAAGGGCGGGGGGGGTGGCTTGGGGGGGGCAAGCGGCGGTGGAGGAGTCCGCTCGGACTCTGTCCGAAGTCGGCGGCGGCGGCACGCACGACCACATGGAGACGGGCAAGGCGGATGGGCCGGCCAGCTGGGTTTCGCCCAATCGGTAGCTTGGAAGTTTTTTAATAATTCCACCAACAGAAAATAAATCCTAGAAAATAAAATAAAAATCTAAAAATGTCAAAACAAATTTTCACCGTCTAAATAAAATATTTAGAATGAGATGAACATTTTCTTGGCCCTAAAATGCAATTTTGAAAAACGTGCAATTTTTCTAATGCAAATAAAATCCAAATAAAATCAAATATTTGATTTTAATATTTTTCCTCCAATATTTCAATTATTTTGGAATATTATCTCCTCTCATATATTTTAATCTGAAATATTTTTCGGAGAGAAAAATAATTAAAATCAAAATCCTCGTTTCATTATTTGATAAAGTCAAATATGAAAACCGGGAAATCCCCAACTCTTTCCGGGGGTCCTTGAGTTTCTTAGGATTTCGAGGATTGCGAAACGAAAATGCAATACAATATGATATGCATGAATGACCTATGTATAACATTCCAAATTGAAAATTTGGGATGTTACAAACCTACCCCCCTTAAGATGAATCTCGCCCTCGAGATTCGGGTTGGCTAGAAAATAGGTGTGGGTGGTCTTTGCGTAGATCATCCTCTCGTTCCCAGGTGGCTTCATCCTCGGTATGGTGGCTCCACTGTGATGAAGTCATATACCTAGGGTAGGGTCATGGACCTGTCCAAGATACCCTCCCCAAGGACATCTCTAGAAGAAACTACCTTTCAGTCGACCTGGAAGGGTTCCACTCGAGCAACTGGAAGACACTCGACCATGAAGCCAACCACTCGACCGCCAGGAGATCTAAAGCCAATCTGCACACAAACGGTCGGTCATTAAGTAGCTTTTATGGTCATCATAGCACTTTATGTGGGCGTTACTAGTAACCCCCTATCTTAATGTACCTTAATCCCTGCATAACTGAGGGCCGGAGGGGCTGGCGAACTCTATATAAGCCACCCCCCTCCTAAGTGTAAAGGGTTCGCACCCCTGTAACTCATACGCACATAATACAGTCGACCGCCTCCGGGCTCCGAGATGTAGGGTTGTTACTTCCTCCGAGAAGGGCATGAACTCGTAAACATCTTGCGATACAACTACTCCATAGCTAGGATCTTGCCTCTCCATACCTACCCCCATTCTCTTGTCGGACTTAGAACCACGACGGTTGGCGCCCACCGTGGGGCGGTGTCTTAGCGACTTGTTGGAGAAGTTGCAGTTTTTTCGATCCCATTCATCATGGTTTCAGGTGGAGTTTTGCTGAGGGTCGCGAGATCCGTCTCGGTGCGCCACGCTCATCGCCGACGACTCCTCCGCTGGTTGCAGGAGGGTCCACTCGACGCCGACGACTCTCCCGTCTGCTGGGCAACGACTTGCTGCAGGCGTCGTCGCGGGTCCTCCTGCGGCAGCCGTCGACCCAAGATCGGTCGGCTCTTGTGTCGCCCTCCTCCCAGCCTCTCGCCGGCGCAAGCGCCCGGTCGGTCGAGGCTTCAGCGGTGGGTGAGGCATGCGGTGGCCCGCCCGATCGGCCACCCTCAAGTCGCGTAATCGAGCCCGATGAATCTCTCTACGGCCTGCTCGATCGTCGACCGGCTCCGAGAGACTGCATCCAAAGCGATAGCAGATGATCCAACAAGCGGAGGTTCGATGGTCGACGGACCATGCAGTCCTCCTAGTTTCCCCACGCCCGGCGGAGGCATTGGCGGAGGCGAACCGCGCAGCTCACGAAGAGTACCAACCCGAGCCCTCACTTCGCTGCAGAGGGAGGAGCTTCGCCATTGGAACATGGATGCGCTTCACACTCCTATCGTTGGAGAAACCCCGAGGCCCGTGCCTTAGAAGATGCGCTGCTAATAACTTGTTGAGCGACTCGACCGAAAATCTCCAGCGAGTGCTTGACGAACAAGCGCAACAACGGGTCCCGTCGTCCAGTCGACGTCAACTCTTTCCACAACCGACTCAAGTATACCGAACTCCCATTCAGAATTTAGCAGCTGCATCCCGTATAGCAGAGTCCATTCAGCCTTCCCAGTCAGAGGTTGGCAGAGGATTGCTACAGATTAGAGATTTACTCCGGGCAGCAGGAGATCAAAACTCAGATGTATCGCAGTCGCGAAACAGGATTCACAACAGATCAGTCGCTGCGAATACAGTCCAGACGGCTCATAGCCCAAGATCGCCCCCGAGGCGTGAGGGACATGGAGGCTGGCGTGATCAGTATGAGGACCGATTCGATCGTGATGATCGACGTCGAGTGCCCACTCCTCCCCCAAGGGGTGGGTCATATGCGCCTCGACAGCAAGATGACAGATGCCAGCACAGTGTTGGGTGAAGGATTCCAGTCGACCCCAGGGAACCAGGCTTTGATGCGAGATTCGTCATCGTTCAAGGTCTGGTCGACATGAACAGAGCTAACCGAGAAGCCCATGACAGAAATGGGCCCATCAGCAGCAGAGTACACGTCTCAGGACCAGAATGTTTTAGCAGAGCCATCAGAGCCGCGGTGATTCCTCCCAACTTCAGGTTGGCGACTGGAGTTAGTAAGTTCACTGGTGAGTCTAAGCCGGATACTTGGCTTGAGGACTACCGAGTGGCTGTCTAGATTGGCGGCGGCAACGATGAAGTGGCCATGAAACACCTGCCTCTTATGTTGGAGGGCTCGGCCAAAGCATGGTTGAATCAGTTAGCACCCAGCAACATTTACACTTGGGAAGATCTTGCCCGAGTGTTTGTCAGGACATTTGAAGGAACTTGCAAGCGGCCAGCAGGATTGACAAAGTTGCGATGTGTGTAAGTAAGTCTAATGAAACTCGAGGGATTACATCCAGAGATGGATCACTTTGCACCACACAAGAGAGAATGTATCTCGATCATCAGGCGATCTGTGCCTTCAAGGAAGGTGTTAAGAACAGAGAGTTGAGTCTGAAATTCGGTCGGACAGGAGACATGACCCTGAGTTGAATGATGGAGATTGCCACCAAGTATGCTAATGGTGAAGAAGAGGATCAGCTCCGGAGTGGCAAGTACAAGTCAGCCGCTAATGAAACCGGGGGAGGGAACTCCATCGGAAATGTATGTAAAACCGAGCCAGCTGCTCCTGGAGAAGCCTTGGCCGTGACTCCAGGAAAATTCAAGGGGAAACCCAAGGGGCCTTCGAACCCTAAGAAAGTGACAGACCAAGATGGAAATGATGTGTTGGATTTGCCATGTCACATTCACACGAAGAAAGATGAAGAGGGTAAACTCATTTACCCGAAGCATACCACTCGACAATGTCGGCTCTTGATTCAGCAGTTCCAGGAAGCAGCCCAAGGACAAGGAGAAGGAGTCGGACAAAGTTGAGGACAAGGAAGATAGTGACGTGGATACCCCTGTGTCAATTCCACTATGATGATTTTGTTGGGGAACGAGTAATTTCAAAAAATTCCTACGAACACGCAAGACCATGGTGATGGCATAGCAACGAGAGGGAGAGTGTCGTCCACGCACTCGTGAGACCGAAAGCGGAAGCGTTATAACAACGCTGTTGATGTAGTCGACGCCTTCACGATCCGACCGATCCAAGTACCGAACGACGGCACCTCCGAAGTTCTCGCACACGCTCAACTCGATGACGATCCCGGACTCGATCCAGCAAAGTGTCGGGATGAGTTCCACAAGACGACGGCGCAGGACGATGTTGATGCTCCACCGACGCAGGGCTTCGCCTAAGCTCCATGACGATATGACTTCTCCGCGCGAGGGCTTCGCCTAAGCTCCGCGACGATATGACCAAGTGGAATATGGTGGAAGGGGCACCGCACACGGCTAAGGAAAGATCCGTAGATCAACTTGTGTGTCCATGGGGTGCCCCTGCCCAGATATAAAGGAGGGAGGGAGGAGGAGGCCGGCCCTAGGAGGAGGCGCGCCATGGTGTGGAGTCCTACTAGGACTCCCTAGTCCTAGTAGGATTCCACCTCCTTGTTGAAGTAGGAGAGGGGAAAGAGGGGAGAAGGAGAAGGAAAGGGGCTGCGCCTTGTCCAATCGGACCTGAGGGGGCGCAGGCCTCCTCCTTTGGCCTTTCTCCTTTATTCCTGTATGGCCCAATAAGGCCCATATACTCCCGGCGAATTCCGTAACTCTCGGTACTCGAAAAATACCGAATCATTCGAACCTTTCCGAACTCGAATATAGTCGTCCAATATATCGATCTTTACGTCTCGACCATTTCGAGACTCCTCGTCATGTCGCCGATCTCATCTGGGACTCGAACTCCTTCGGTACATCAAAACTCATAAACTCATAATATAAGCATCATCGAAACCTTAAGCGTGAGATTCGGGTTGGCTAGAAAATAGGTGTGGGTGGTCTTTGCGTAGATCATCCTCTCGTTCCCAGGTGGCTTCATCCTCGGTATGGTGGCTCCATTGTGATGAAGTCATATACCTAGGGTAGGGTCATGGACCTGTCCAAGATACCCTCCCCAAGGACATCTCTAGAAGAAACTACCTTTCATCGACACGAAGGGTTCCACTCGAGCAACTGGAAGACACTCGACCATGAAGCCAACCACTCGACCGCCAGGAGATCTAAAGCCAATCTGCACACAAGCGGTCGGTCATTAAGTAGCTTTTATGGTCATCATAGCACTTTATGTGGGCGTTACTAGTAACCCCTATCTTAATGTACCTTAATCCTGCATAATCGAGGGCGGAGGGTGGCAAGTAACTCTATAAGCCACCCCCCTCCTAAGTGTAAAGGGTTCGCACCCCTGTAACTCATACGCACATAATACAGTCGACCGCCTCCGGGCTCCGAGATGTAGGGTTGTTACTTCCTCCGAGAAGGGCATGAACTCGTAAACATCTTGCGTATACAACTACTCCATAGCTAGGATCTTGCCTCTCCATACCTACCCCCCATTCTACTGTCAGACTTAGAACCACGACAGTTGGCGCCCACCGTGGGGCAGGTGTCTTAGCGACTTGTTGGAGAAGTTGCAGTTTTTTTCGATCCCATTCATCATGGTTTCAGGTGGAGTTTTGGTTGAGGGCCGCGAGATCCGTCTCGGTGCGCTCACGTTCATCGCCGACGACTCCGCTTTGGTTGCGGGAGGGTCCACTCGACGCCGACGAGATTCTCCCGTCCATGGGCAACGCACTTCAGCGTGCGTCTGCGGCGTCCTCTGCGGCAGCCGCCGACCCATGTCGGTCGGCTCTTGTGTCGTCCTCCTCCCAGTCTCGCGGCGCAAGCGCCCGGTCGGTCGAGGCTTCAGCGGTGGGTGAGGCATGCGGTGGCCCGCCATCGGCCACCCTCAAGTCGCGGCAATCGAGCCCGATGAATCTCTACTACCTGCTCGATCTGTCGACCGGCTCCGAGAGAGGCTGCATCCGAGTGCGATAGCGATGATCCAGCGGCGGAGGTTACGATGGTCGACGGACCATGCAGTCCTCCTAGTTTCCCCCACGCGGCGGAGGCATTGGCGGAGGCGAACCGGCGCAGGCTCACGAAGAGTACCAACCCGAGCCCCTCACTTCGCTGCAGAGGGAGGAGCTTCGCCGCTGGAACATGGATGCGCTTCACACTCCTATCGTTGGAGAAACCCCCGAGGCCCGTGCCTTAGAAGATGCGCGTTTGGCCAACTTGGTTGAGCGCACTCGACTGGAAAATCTCCAGCGAGTGCTTGACGAACAAGCGCAACAACGGGTCCCGTCGTCCAGTCGACGTCAACTCTTTCCACAACCGACTCAAGTATACCGAACTCCCATTCAGAATTTAGCAGCTGCATCCCGTATAGCAGAGTCCATTCAGCCTTCCCAGTCAGAGGTTGGCAGAGGATTGCTACAGATTAGAGATTTACTCCGGGCAGCAGGAGATCAAAACTCAGATGTATCGCGATGCCACAAACAGGATTCACAATGATCGGCCGCTGAATACAGTCAGACGGCTCATAGCCCAAGATCGCCCCGAGGCGTGAGGGACATGGAGGCTGGCGTGATCGAGATGAGGACCGATTCGATCGGATGATCGACGCCGAGTGCCCTCCTCCTCCCCAAGGGTGGGTCATATGCGCCGACAACAAGATGACAGATGCCAGCACAAGATGGTGTTGGGTGAAGGATTCCAGTCGACCCCAGGGAACCAGGCTTTGATGCGAGATTCGTCATCGTTCAAGGTCTGGTCGACATGAACAGAGCTAACCGAGAAGCCCATGACAGAAATGGGCCCATCAGCAGCAGAGTACACGTCTCAGGACCAGAATGTTTTAGCAGAGCCATCGAGCGCGGTGATTCCTCCCAACTTCAGGTTGGCGATCGAGTTAGTAAGTTCCTTTGGTGAGTCTAAGCGGATACTTGGCTTGAGGACTACCGAGTGGCTGTCTAGATTGGCGGCGGCAACGATGAAGTGGCCATGAAACACCTGCCTCTTATGTTGGAGGGCTCGGCCAAAGCATGGTTGAATCAGTTAGCACCCAGCAACATTTACACTTGGGAAGATCTTGCCCGAGTGTTTGTCAGGACATTTGAAGGAACTTGCAAGCGGCCAGCAGGATTGACAAAGTTGCAGTCGTGTGTGCAGAAGTCGAATGAAACTCTGAGGGATTACATCCAGAGATGGATCACTTTGCACCACACAGTAGAGAATGTATCGATCATCAGGCGATCTGTGCCTTCAAGGAAGGTGTTAAAACGAGAGTTGAGTCTGAAATTGGTCGGACAGGAGACATGACCCTGAGTTGAATGATGGAGATTGCCACCAAGTATGCTAATGGTGAAGAAGAGGATCAGCTCCGGAGTGGCAAGTACAAGTCAGCCGCTAATGAAACCGGGGAGGAACTCCGATCGAAATGTAGCGAGAAAACCGAGCCAGCTGCTCCTGGAGAAGCCTTGGCCGTGACTCCAGGAAAATTCAAGGGGAAACCCAAGGGGCCTTCGAACCCTAAGAAAGTGACAGACCAAGATGGAAATGATGTGTTGGATTTGCCATGTCACATTCACACGAAGAAAGATGAAGAGGGTAAACTCATTTACCCGAAGCATACCACTCGACAATGTCGGCTCTTGATTCAGCAGTTCCAGGGGAAGCAGCCCAAGGACAAGGAGAAGGAGTCGGACAAAGTTGAGGACAAGGAAGATAGTGACGGTGGATACCCCCAGGTCAATTCCACTATGATGATTTTGTTGGGGAACGTAGTAATTTCAAAAAAATTCCTACGAACACGCAAGACCATGGTGATGGCATAGCAACGAGAGGGGAGAGTGTCTGTCCACGCACTGTGAGACCGAAAGCGAAGCGTTATAACAACGCGGTTGATGTAGTCGACGCCTTCACGATCCGACCGATCCAAGTACCGAACGTCACGGCACCTCCGAGTTCTGCACACGCTCAACTCGATGACGATCCCGGACTCCGATCCAGCAAAGTGTCGGGATGAGTTCCGTCAAGACGACGGCGTGGTGACGATGTTGATGCTCCACCGACGCAGGGCTTCGCTTAAGCTCATGACGATATGACTTCTCCGGCGCAGGCTTCGCTTAAGCTCCATGACGATATGACCAAGTGGAATATGGTGGAAGGGGCACCGCACACGGCTAAGGAAAGATCCGTAGATCAACTTGTGTGTCCATGGGGTGCCCCTGCCCCTCAGATATAAAGGAGGGAGGGAGGAGGAGGCCGCCCTTAGGAGGGGCGCCATGGTGTGGAGTCCTACTAGGACTCCCTAGTCCTAGTAGGATTCCACCTCCCTTGTTGAAGTAGGAGAGGGGAAGAGGGGAGAAGGAGAAGGAAGGGGCTCGCGCCTTGTCCATTCGGACCTGAGGGGGGGAGGCCTCCTCCCTTTGGCCTTTCTCCTTTATTCCCGTATGGCCCAATAAGGCCCATATACTCCCGGCGAATTCCGTAACTCTCCGGTACTCGAAAAATACCGAATCATTCGAACCTTTCCGAACTCGAATATAGTCGTCCAATATATCGATCTTTACGTCTCGACCATTTCGAGACTCCTCGTCATGTCGCCGATCTCATCCGGGACTCGAACTCCTTCGGTACATCAAAACTCATAAACTCATAATATAAGCATCATCGAAACCTTAAGCGTGCGGACCCTACGGGTTCGAGAACTATGTAGACATGACCTAGAACTATTCTTGGTCAATAACCAATAGCGGAACCTGGATGCCCATATTGGCTCCTACATATTCTACGAAGATCTTTATCGGTCAAACCGCATAACAACATACTTTGTTCCTTTGTCATCGGTATGTTACTTGCCCGAGATTCGATCGTCGGTATCCAATACCTAGTTCAATCTCGCCACCGCAAGTCTCTTTACTCGCTCCGTAATACATCATCTCACAACTAACTCATTAGTTGCAATGCTTGCAAGGCTTAGGTGATGAGTATTACCGAGAAGGCCAGAGATACCTCTCCGACAATCGGAGTGACAAAACCTAATCTCAAATACGCCAACCCAACAAGTACCTTTGGAGACACCTGTAGTACTCCTTTATAATCACCCGATTCGTTGTGACGTTTGGTAGTACCAAAGTGTTCCTCCGTAAACGGAGTTGCATAATCTCATAGTTACGAGGAACATGTATAGGTCATGAAGAAAGCATTAGCAACATACTAAATGATCAAGTGCTAAGCTAACGGAATGGGTCATGTCAATCACATCATTCTCCTAATGATGTGATCCCATTAATCAAATGACAACACATGTCTATGGTTAGGAAACATAACCATCTTTGATTAATGAGCTAGTCTTGTAGAGGCATACTAGTGACTATCTGTTTGTCTATGTATTCACACATGTATTATGTTTCCGGTTAATACAATTCTAGCATGAATAATAAACATTTATCATGATATAAGGAAATAAATAATAACTTTATTATTGCCTCTAGGGCATATTTCCTTCAGTCTCCCACTTGCACTAGAGTCAATAATCTAGTTCACATCATCATGTGATTCAACACTAATATTCACATCTGTATGTGATTAACACCCATAGTTCACATCGTCATGTGACCAACACCCAAAGGGTTTACTAGAGTCAATAATCTAGTTCACATCGCTATGTGATTAACACCCAAAGAGTACTAAGGTGTGATCATGTTTTGCTTGTGAGATAATTTTAGTCAACGGTCTCATCACATTCAGAGCCGTAAGTATTTTGCAAATTTCTATGTCTACAATGCTCGCACGGAGCTACTCTAGCTAATTGCTCCCACTTTCAATATGTATCCAGATTGAGACTCGAGTCATCTAGATTAGTGTTAAAACTTGCATCGGCGTAACCTTTACGACGAACCTTTTTCACTTCCATAATCGAGAAATATATCTTTATTCTACTAAGGATAATTTTGACCGCTGTCCATTGATCTACTCCTAGATCTCTATTGCACTCCTTGCCAATCTTAGTGGTAGGGTATGCAATAGATCTGGTACACAGCATGACATACTTTATAGAACCTATGGCTGATGCATAGGGAATGACTTTCATTCTCTTTCTATCTTCTGCCGTGGTCGGGTTTTGAGTCTTACTCAATCTCACACCTTGTAACACAGGCAAGAACTCTTTCTTTGACTGTTCCATTTTGAACTACTTCAAAATCTTGTCAAGGTATGTATTCATTGAAAAACTTATCAAGCGTCTTGATCTATCTCTATAGATCTTGATGCTCAATATGTAAGCAGCTTCCGAGGTCTTTCTTTAAAAACTCCTTTCAAACACTCCTTTATGCTTTGCAGAATAATTTTACATTATTTCCGATCAACAATATGTCATTCACATATACTTATCGAAAGGCTGTAGTGCTCCCACTCACTTTCTTGTAAATACAGGCTTCACCGTAAAGTCAGATAACACTATATGCTTTGATCAACTTATCAAAGCGTGTATTCCAACTCGAGATGCTTGCACCAGTCCATAGATGGATCATTGGAGCTTGCACATTTTGTTAGCTCCTTTAGGATTGACAAAAACTTCGGTTGCATCATATACAACTCTTCTTTAATAAATCCATTAAAGAATGTAGTTTTGATATCCATTTGCCGATTTCATAAAATGTGGCAATTGCTAACATGATTCGGACAGACTTTAAGAATCGCTACTGCTTGAGAAAATCTCATTGTAGTCAACACCTTGAACTTGTCGAAAACCTTTTTGCGACAAGTCGAGCTTTGTAGATAGTAACACTACTATCAGCATCTGTCTTCCTCTTGAAGATCCATTTATATAACATGGCTTGCCGATCATCGGCAACTCCATCAAAGTCCATACTTTGTTCTCATACATGGATCCCATCTCAGATTTCATGGCCTCAAGCCATTTCGCTGAATCTGGGCTCATCATCGCTTCCTCATAGTTTGTAGGTTCATCATGGTCTAGTAACATGATTTCCGTAACACGATTACCGTATTCACTCAGTGCGGATCTTATCTGGAAGACCCACGAGGTTTGGTAGCAACTTGATCTGAAGTTTCATGATCATCATCATTAACTTCCTCACTAATTGGTGTAGGAATCACTGGAACTGATTTCTGTGATGAACTACTTTCCAATAAGGGAGAAGGTACAATTACCTCATCAAGTTCTACTTTCCTCCCACTCACTTCTTTCGAGAGAAACTTCTTCTCTAGAAAGGATCCATCTTAGCAACGAAAAACTTGCCTTCGGATCTGTGATAGAAGGTGTACCCAATAGTTGCCTTTGGGTATTCTATGAAGACGCACTTCTCCGATTTGGGTTCGAGCTTATCGGTGAAACCTTTTCACATAAGCATCACAACTCCAAACTTTAAGAAACGCATACTTAGGTTTCTTTGTTTAAACCATAGTTCATACGGTGTCATCTCGGCGGATTTAGATGGTGCCCTATTAAGCGTGAATGCAGCTGTCTCTAATGCATAACCCCAAAAGCGATATTGGTAAATCGGTAAGAGACATCATTGATCGCACCATATCACAATAAAATACGGTTATGACGTTCGGACACACCATTACGTTATGGTGTTCCATGTGGCGTGAGCTGTGAAACTATTCCACATTGTTTTATATGAAGGCCAAACTCGTAACTCAAATATTCTCCTCCACGATCAGATCGTAGAAACTTTATTTTCTTATTACGATGATTCTCCACTTCACTCTGAAACTATTTGAACTTTTCAAATGTTTCAGACTTGTGCTTCATTAAGTAGATATACTCATATCTGCTCAAATCATCTTGTGAAGGTCGAAAATAACGATACTTGCCGTGAGCTTTAACACTCATCGGACCGCATACATCGGTATGTATTATTTCCAATAAGTCATTTGCTCGCTCCATTGTTCCGAGAACGAGTCTTTAGTCATCTTGCCCATAAGGCATGGTTCGCAAGCATCAAGTGATTCATAATCAAGTGATTCCAAAGTCCATCAGCATGGAGTTTCTTCATGCGCGTTTACACCAATATGACCTAAACGGCAGTGCCACAAATAAGTTGCACTATCATTATTAACTTTGCATCTTTTGGCATCAATATTATGAATATGTGTATCACTACGATCGAGATCCAACAAACTATTTTCATTGGGTGCATAACCATCGAAGGTTTTATTCATTTAAGCAGAACAACAATTATTCTTTGACTTTAAATGAATAACCGTTTTGCAATAAACATGATCAAATCATATTCATGCTCAACGCAAACACCAAATAACATTTATTTAGGTTTAACACTAATCCCGAAAGTATAGGGAGTGTGCGATGATGATCATATCAATCTTGGAACTACTTCCAACACTCATCGTCACTTCCCTTCAACTAGTCTCTGTTTATTATGTAACTCCGTTTGAGTTACTAATCTTAGTAACCGAACAAGTATCAAATACTCAGGGGCTACTATAAACACTAGTAATGCACACATCAATAATCTGTATATCAAATATACTCTTGTTCACTTTGCCATCCTTCTTATCCACCAAATATTGAGGGCATTTCGCTTCGGTGACCATTTCCTTTGCAAGTGTAAACACTCGTTTCAGGCTATGGTCCAGCTTTGGGCTTCTTCGCAAGAGTGACAACTTACTTGTCTTTCTACTTGAAGTTCCCTTTCTTTCCCTTTGCCCTTTTCTTGAAACTAGTGGTCTTGTCAATCATCAACACTTGATGCTCTTTCTTGATTTCTACCTTCGTCGATTTTCAACATCACGAAGAGCTCGGGAATCTTTTCGTCATCCCTTGCATACTATAGTTCATCACGAAGTTCTACTAACTTAGTGATGGTGACTAGAGAATTCTGTCAATCACTATCTTATCGGAAGATTAACTCCCACTTGATTCAAGCGATTGAAGTACTGGACAATCTGAGCACATGCTCACTAGTTGAGCGATTCTCCTCCATCTTTTAGCTATAGAACTTGTTGGAGACTTCATATCTCTCAACTCGGTATTTGCTTGAAATATTAACTTCAATTCTGGAACATCTCATATGGTCCATGACGTTCAAAACATCTTTGAAGTCCCGATTCTAAGCCGTTAAGCATGGTGCACTAAACTATCAAGTAGTCATCATATTGAGCTAGCCAAACGCTCATAACGTCAGATTCGCTCATATTGAGCTAGCCAAACGTTCATAACGTCGCATCCGCTCCTGCAATAGGTCTGTCACCTAGCGGTGCATTAAGGACATAATTCTTCATGCAGCAATGAGGATAAACCTCAGATCACGGATCCAATCCGCATCATTGCTACTAACATCTTTCAACATAATTTTCTCTAGGAACAAACATATAAAAGCATAGGGAAGCAACAACGCGAGCTATTGATCTACAACATAATTTGCAAAATACTACCGGGACTAAGTTCATGATAAATTTAAGTTCAATTAATCATATTATTTAAGAACTCCCACTTAGACAGACATCTCTCTAGTCATCTAAGTGATCACGTGATCCAAATCAACTAAACCATGTCCGATCATCACGTGAGATGGAGTAGTTTCAATGGTGAACATCACTATGTTGATCATATCTACTATATGATTCACGTTCGACCTTTCGGTCTCCGTGTTCCGAGGCCATATCTGTTATATGCTAGGCTCGTCAAGTTTAACTCTGAGTATTCGCGTGCGCAACTGTTTTGCACCCGTTGTATTTGAGCGTAGAGCCTATCACACCCGATCATCACGTGGTGTCTCAAAGACGAAGAACTTTCATAACGGTGCATACTCGGGAGAACACTTCTTGATAATTTTAGTGAGAGATCATCTTATAATGCTACCGTCAATCAAAGCAAGATAAGATGCATAAAGGATAAACATCACATGCAATCAATATAAGTGATATGATATGGTCATCATCATCTTGTGCTTGTGATCTCCATCGCCAAGCACCGCCATGATCACCATCGTCACCGTAGCGACACCTTGATCTCCATCGTAGCATCGTTGTCGCCTCGCCAACTATTGCTTCTACGACTATCGCTACCGCTTAGTGATAAAGTAAAGCAATTACATGGCGCTTGCATTTCATACAATAAAGCGACAACCATATGGCTCTCGCCATTGTCGATAACTCGGTTACAAAACATGATCATCTCATACAATAAAATATAGCATCACGTCTTGACCATATCACATCACAACATGCCCTGCAAAAACAAGTTAGACGTCCTCTACTTTGTTGTTGCAAGTTTTACGTGGCTGCTACGGGCTGAGCAAGAACCGTTCTTACCTACGCATCAAAACCACAACGATATTTCGTCAAATAGACTCCGTTTTAACCTTCTCAAGGACCGGGCGTAGCCACACTCGATTCAACTAAAGTGAGAGAGACAGACACCCGCCGGTCACCTTTAAGCAACGAGTGCTCGGAGCGGTGAAACCAGTCTCGCGTAAGCGTACGCGTAATGTCGGTCCGGGCCGCTTCATCTCACAATACCGCTGAACCAAAGTATGACATGCTGGTAGGCAGTATGACTTGTATCGCCCACAACTCACTTGTGTTCTACTCGTGCACATGACATCAACGCATAAAACCAGGCTCGGATGCCACTGTTGGGGAACGTAGTAATTTCAAAAATTTTCCTACGAACACGCAAGACCATGGTGATGGCATAGCAACGAGAGGGGAGAGTGTCCGTCCACGTACCCTCGTAGACCGAAAGCGGAAGCGTTATAACAACGCGGTTGATGTAGTCGTACGTCTTCACGATCCGACCGATCCAAGTACCGAACGTACGGCACCTCCGAGTTCTGCACACGTTCAACTCGATGACGATCCCGGACCGATCCAGCAAAGTGTTGGGGATGAGTTCCGTCAAGACGACGGCGTGGGACGATGTTGATGCTCCACCGACGCAGGGCTTCGCCTAAGCTCCATGACGATATGACTTCTCGGCGCAGGGCTTCGCCTAAGCTCCACGACGATATGACCGAAGTGGAATATGGTGGAAGGGGCACCGACACGGCTAAGGAAAGATCCGTAGATCAACTTGTGTGTCCATGGGGTGCCCCTTGCCCCAGATATAAAGGAGGAGGGAGGAGGAGGCCGCCCTAGGAGGGCGCCCATGGGTGGAGTCCTACTAGGACTCCCTAGTCCTAGTAGGATTCCACCTCCCTTGTTGGAGTAGGAGAGGGGAAAGAGGGGAGAAGGAGAAGGAAAGGGGCTCGCCCCTTGTCCAATTCGGACCTGAGGGGCGCAGGCCTCCTCCCTTTGGCCTTTCTCCTTATTCCTGTATGGCCCAATAAGGCCCATATACTCCCCGGCGAATTCCGTAACTCTCCCGGTACTCGAAAAATACCGAATCATTCGAACCTTTCCGAACTCGAATATAGTCGTCCAATATATCGATCTTTACGTCTCGACCATTTCGAGACTCCTCGTCATGTCGCCGATCTCATCCGGGACTCGAACTCCTTCGGTACATCAAAACTCATAAACTCATAATATAAGCATCATCGAAACCTTGTTGCGGATTCTACGGGTTCGAGAACTATGTAGACATGACCTAGAACTATTCTTGGTCAATAACCAATAGCGGAACCTGGATGCCCATATTGGCTCCTACATATTCTACGTAAGATCTTTATCGGTCAAACCGCATAACAACATACTTTGTTCCCTTTGTCATCGGTATGTTACTTGCCCGAGATTCGATCGTCGGTATCCAATACCTAGTTCAATCTCGTCACCGCAAGTCTCTTTACTCGTTCCGTAATACATCATCTCACAACTAACCCATTAGTTGCAATGCTTGCAAGGCTTAGGTGATGAGTATTACCGAGAAGGCCCAGAGATACCTCTCCGACAATCGGAGTGACAAAACCTAATCTCAAATACGCCAACCCAACAAGTACCTTTGGAGACACCTGTAGTACTCCTTTATAATCACCCATTATATTGTGACGTTTGGTAGTACCAAAGTGTTCCTCCGTAAACGGAGTTGCATAATCTCATAGTTACAGGAACATGTATAGGTCATGAAGAAAGCATTAGCAACATACTAAACGATCAAGTGCTAAGCTAACGGAATGGGTCATGTCAATCACATCATTCTCCTAATGATGTGATCCCATTAATCAAATGACAACACATGTCTATGGTTAGGAAACATAACCATCTTCGATTAATGAGCTAGTCTTGTAGAGGCATACTAGTGACTATCTGTTTGTCTATGTATTCACACATGTATTATGTTTCCGGTTAATACAATTCTAGCATGAATAATAAACATTTATCATGATATAAGGAAATAAATAATAACTTTATTATTGCCTCTAGGGCATATTTCCTTCAGATTTTTGCTGACGTTGAAAGCAAAAGTCGATTGAAAGTTATCAATCGTGAAGTGAATATGGTCGCTCCGGCGACACCCAGTTATCTGAAATGGTCGCGACCGCCATCACGTTCGACCAGTCTGATCACCCGACACACATAGCCACCCCTGGGAGGCAAGCGTTGGTGGTCGACCTAGTCATCGAAGGCACTCGGCTAACTAAGGTTTAGATGGATGGTGGCAGTGGCCTGAACATATTGTATGCAGAGACGTTGAAAGGGATGGACATTCCGATGTCCAGACTCAGCACCAGCAACATGAGCTTCCATGGAGTCATTCCTGGAAAGAAGGCTGAGTCACTCGGCCAAATTGCTCTTGATGTGGTTTTTGGTGACTACAAGAATTTTCGTAAGGAAAAGTTGACCTTTGAGGTCGTGGATTTCTAGAGCGCTTATCACGCTATCCTGGGGAGGCCGGCATATGCGCGTTTTATGGCTCGAACATGTTATGTGTACCTCAAACTGAAGATGCCAGGTCCCAAAGGTGTGATCACCATCACCGCAATCGGAAGAAAGCGTAAGAGTGTTTCGGAAAGGCTCTAAGATCGCTGATGCTCGATGGCGTGGTAGAGCTAGAAGAGTACCGTAAAACTGCAGACCCGAGTGATTTGTTGCGAGCCAAGAAGCCCACCGCGGAGTCAGCATTTCAGTCGTCCGGGGAGACGAAACCGATTCATATTCACCCGAC
The DNA here is from genome assembly GCA_021605205.1 of Aegilops longissima. Lineage (NCBI taxonomy): Eukaryota > Viridiplantae > Streptophyta > Magnoliopsida > Poales > Poaceae > Aegilops > Aegilops longissima. Next base: position 167,249,278 of record CM038681.1, on the reverse strand, counting down.
TGATCCCAATCCTGCTCCGACTCACATCTCAACAACACTCGACTCCAAATAGGAAGAAGCGCTCATCCGGTTCCTCCGTGAGAACTGGGACATCTTCGCATGGAAGCCTGCTGACATGCCGGGTGTTCCCAGGGGACTGGCTGAGCATCACCTACGAGTCGACTCAAAAGTTAAACCCGTCAAAGAACATCTTCGACGGTCCGCCATCCAGAAGAGAAAGGCCATTGGCGAGGAGGTGGCTCGGCTCTTAGCAGCAGAGTTTATCCGAGAGATTTACCACTCCGAGTGGCTCGCCAATGTTGTCATGGTCTCTAAGAAGGACAATTCACTACGCATGTGCATTGACTTCAAACATATCAATCGGGCCTGCCCGAAAGATCATTTTCCTCTCCCCCGCTTCGACCAAATAGTCGACTCGACTGCGGGATGTGAGCGGTTGTCTTTCTTAGACGCCTATTTCAGGTACCATCAGATCCGTCTGTATGGACCCGACGAGATCAAAACAGCTTTCATCACTCCATTCGGGTGCTTCTGTTATGTCACCATGCCATTCGGCCTCAAGAATGCCGGAGCCACGTTCATGAGGATGATTCAGAAGTGTTTGCTCACTCAAATTAGTCGGAGTGTGGAAGCATACATGGATGACACTGTGGTCAAGTCACTGAAAGCTTCCGACTTGTTGACTGATCTTGCTGAAACATTTGCCAATCTCAGGAGGTATGATATCAAGCTTAATCCATCAAAGTGCACATTCGGAGTTCCTGGCGGAAAGTTACTCGGTTTTCTCATTTCCGAACGAGGAATCGACGCTAACCCGAAAAAGTTGGCACTATACTCCAATGAAACGCCTGCATGCGTGTCCACGATGTCCGAAGCTTTACCGATGCTTGGCGCTTTAAGTGATTCATCTCGCCTCGGTGAAAAGGCATTGCCTCTTTACCGACTGATGAAGAAGTAAGATAAGTTCGAGTGGACTCCTGAAGCTGATGCAGCGTTTGCAGAGCTCAAAGCTCTGCTCTCCACCCAGCCGGTGCTTGCTGCCCCAATCAGCAAGGAGCCGTTGCTGCTTTACATTGCAGCACAGGACAAGTCGTCAGTACAGTACTTACGGTCGAGCGGGAAGAGGAAAGAAAGGCCTTCAAAGTTCAGCGCCCAGTATATTATCTTTCTGAAGTATTAACCCCATAAAAGCAAAGATACCCTCATTATCAGAAGCTTGTTTATGGGATTTATATGACCGCGAAGAAGGTTGCTCATTACTTCTCGATCATTCCATTACGAGTCGTCGTGACGCCCCATTATCGAGATTCTCGCACAACAGAGATGCAACTGGTCGAGTGGCTAAATGGGCGATTGAACTCCTTCCCCTTGATATCAAGTTCGAGGCAAAGAAAGCCATCAAGTCCCAAGCAATAGCGGATTTCATCGCCGAGTGGATTGAACAACAGTTGCCGACTCAAGTTCACTCGGAGCGCTGGACTATGTTCTTTGATGGTTCCAAGATGCTGAATGGTTCCGTTTGGGGTAGTATTGGTTTCCCCGAGGAGATGAGCTCGGATATGTGCTCCAGATTCACTTTGATTCTTCCAACAATGAAGCAGAATACGAAGCACTGTTGTATGGGTTGCGTATGGCCATTTCACTCGGCGTCCGTCGCCTCATGGTCTACTGGGACTCAGATTTAGTGGTTAATCAAGTGATGAAGGAGTGGGACGTCAGAAGTCCAGCCATGACTGGTTATTGCAATGCAGTGAGGAAGCTAGAGAAGAAGTTCGAGGGGTTAGAGCTTCATCATGTACCCCGACTGAAAAATCAAGCTGCTGACGATTTGGCGAAAATAGGGTCCAAGAGGGAAGCCATTCCTAGCGAGGTGTTTTTCGAGCACATCCACACGCCGTCAATTCTAGAGGATCCTTTCACCGAAGAAGCTCCGCAGCCAAAAAGTGCCACTGATCCGACTGAAGTTGAGGTCCCAGCCGTGGTCGATCTGGTCATGGAAGTTGTGGTCATCACTCCTGACTGGACGGTGCCGTACATCGCGTACATCCTAAGGAAAGAGCTCCCGGAGAACGAAGAAGAGGCTCAACAGATCGTCCGCCGATCCAAGGCCTTTACTGTGATCTAGGGACAGTTATTCAGAGAAAGCGCGACTGGAGTCGGCCAGAAATGCATAACGCCAAAAGAAGGTCAGATAATTCTTGATGATATGCACTCGGGATACCTGTGGTCACCATGCGTCCTCTCGGACCATTATGGCTAAAGCATACCGAGCGGGATTTTACTGGCCAAAAGCAAATGAAATGGCAAAGGAAATAGTCGACAAGTGTGAAGGATGTTAGTTCTACTCCAATATGTCACACAAACCCGCCTCAGCATTGAAGACCATTCCACTCGTCTGGCCTTTCGCTGTTTGGGGGTTGGATATGATTGGACCACTGAGAACCGGTAGAAGCGGTTTCACTCATTTGCTTGTGGCAGTCGACAAGTTTATGAAGTGGACGAAGCTAAACCTATCAAGAACCTCGATGCATGCACTGCTATCAGTTTCATCAGAGAGTTGATATTCAGATATGGAGTTCCGCACAACATCATCACTGACAATGGGTCAAACTTTGATTCCGACAAGTTCAAAGCCTTTTGCGCCTCTCAGGGCACGCGAGTCGACTATGCTTCAGTTGCTCACCCCCAGTCGAATGGACAAGCAGAGCGAGCAAACAGTCTAATTCTCAAAGGACTGAAACCTCAGCTGATGCGGGATCTCAAGCATGCAGTAGGAGCGTGGGTCGACGAACTTCCGTCGGTTCTTTGGGGATTGAGGACTACTCCTAATCGGTCGAATAGGACAACTCCATTCTTTCTGGTCTATGGAGCTGAAGCAGTTCTGCCGAGTGACCTGCTTTACAATGCGCCCCGAGTCGAACTCTACTCTAAAGATGAAGCAGAGCAAGCCTGGCAAGATGCAGTCGATCTCCTTGAAGAGGAGAGAGAGATGGCCCTGATCCGCTCGACCATCTATCAGCAGGACTTGCGTCGATTCCATGCTAGAAATGTGAAGAGCCGAACCTTTCAAGAAGGAGACTTGGTCCTCCGAGTGGATCAACAGAAACCACACAAGCTCGCTCCCACTTGGGAAGGTCCCTTCATCGTCACCAGAGTTCTCCACAATGGAGCATACCATCTTTACAACGCCGATCGCAGATTGATGAGCCTTGAGCTTGAATTCGGAGCTGCTCCGCCTTTTACACTTAAGTACTCACTTGGGTGAGATGTAATAAAAGTACCTCTGTAGTTTGTTTATCAAAGACAAGAATGTTATAATTTTCCCAAGTGATTGTTATTACTTCGCTTACATAAGAAATTTCCCTAGTGGGTGGCTTAGCCACGAACCCGTTTGCCTAAGTTTGTAAAAAATCCTGCCGAGTGGAGAGCCAGCCTCCCACTCGGGGGCTTAGCCGCGAATCCGTTTCGCCTAAGTATCTGAAAATCCTACCGAGTGGAGAGCCAGCCTCCCACTCGGGGGCTTAGCTGCAAATCCGTTTCGCCTAAGTATCTGAAAATCCTACCGAGTGGTGAGCCAGCCTCCCACTCGGGTGCTTAGCTGCAGTCAAAGTACTCGCCTAAGTTTGAAAAAATCCTACCGAGTGGTGAGCCAGCCTCCCACTCGGGGGCTTAGCTGCAGTCCAAGTACTCGCCTAAGTTTGAAAACCCTACCGAGTGAGGAGCCAGCCTCCCACTCGGGGGCTTAGCTGCAGTCCAAGTACTCGCCTAAGTATTTAATACAATGTGCGCTTTGCAAGGACGACGAGGTACAGGTCGACTGTTGCCTTCCCCTTCAGAGCTATGACACAAAAATCCTCCTCGGAGGCTTAGCTGCAGTCCAGTACTTGCCTAAGTTTGAAAAATCCTACCGAGTGGAGAGCAAACCTCCCACTCGGGGCTTAGCAGCAGTCCAGTACTCGCCTAAGTTTGAAAAATCCTACCGAGTGGAGAGCAAACCTCCCACTCGGGGCTTAGCAGCAGTCCAGTACTCGCCTAAGTTTGAAAAATCCTACCGAGTGGAGAGCAAACCTCCCACTCGGGGGCTTAGCAGCAGTCCAGTACTCGCCTAAGTTTGAAAAATCCTACCGAGTGGAGAGCAAACCTCCCACTCGGGGGCATAGCAGCGGTCCAATACTCGCCTAAGTTTGAAAAATCCTACCGAGTGGAGAGCGAACCTCTCACTTGGAAGCTTAGCTGCAGTCCAGTACTCGCCTAAGTATCCGAAAATCCTACCGAGTGGAGAGCAACCCTCCCACTCGGAGGCTTAGTTGCAGTCCAGTACTCGCGTAAGTACGAAATCCATTCCAATCCGCAAGGACGACGAGGTGCAGGTCGACTGTTACCTTCTCCTTCGGAGCCGCGCCACAAGTACAACGTGCGCTCCATCCCGATCTGCAAGGACGACGAGGTGCAGGTCGACTGTTACCTTCTCCTGCGGAGCTGCGCCATAAGTACAATCCGAACTCCATCCTTACCTGCAAGAACAACGAAGTGTAGGTCGACTGGATTTTCCACCTCAGAGCTGCATCTCAAACACTGAAGCATAATCTGAGTGAAGAACAAAGTTCACTCGAAGGCAAACAAAAGCATATTTCGACGATAACTAAAATTCGGATAACATCCTATGGATGCAGAAGTACCCAGGCCTCAAGCCTATTAAAGTTTATCGGTTACAAGATCACTCGGCATTCCGAGGCAAATTTAAGACGAATCATAGAAGTTTTTTACTCCTCAGGTGGAGGACTGGAAGGCGCAACGAACTGGTCCAGGTCGATCCCATCAGCGATCCGGGTGGCAGCACCAATGAAAGTCTCCATGAAAGATCGGAAGTCATGCTTCTTGGTATTGGAAACTTTGATGGACGCCACCTTTCCTCTCGCCTCCTTGCAAGTGAACGCGACCAGAGACAGAGCAACATCGCACCGTGATCCGCGTAAGACTTTTTCCATTCCTGCACTCGACTTGGAATGTCATTCAGTCGAGTCATCAAAGACTCGAGGTCATTTTGAAGTGTTTCGCCTGGCCAGAGTGTCGAGTCAATCCGCGACACCGCAACCTTCAGTCGAGCGAGGTAGTCCACCACAACAGCGACGCGAGACTCCAGCCGGAGCACATTCATGGCGGCTTCATCCTTCACGGGGGAGTTAATGGGGTCCAGGCTTGTCTCCACTCGACCAGTCTCTTCCTCGAAATTCTGACAGAATTCTGCAAACACAACTCGAGTTCAAGCTAATGGTTCTATGATGAGTCAGTGATAACAAGTCAGTCGGATAAGAGGAATTACCTTCAAGCATGAGGAATAACTTCTTGGCAAGCCCTCCCGGATAAGCCTCTAGATCATTCCTCTTCCCGCTTGATTCGCCAAACCTTGTCGCCGAGCTATCTTATCGTTCTTCAGTCGGCTAACCTCCTTGTTGGCCGCGTCGAGAGCAGCTTTAGATTGGCGTTCTCTTCTTCAAGTTTTCCGACTGATGACAACTTCTCTTCCGCGAGCTTGGTTTTGTTCAAAGCCGTTTTCTGCGCCTCAAAGAAGGTCATGATCCTTCTTCTTGAGCCTTCTCCATTTTGTGCGCAAAATGACGGTGAGATCAGAATTAGGAAGGGCAGAAAGACAAAGACAATCGACAAGTTCTCACCAACCATACCTTTTGCTTCGCCTCTCGCCTTCTCGCAAGTTCTCCGAGCAAGCTTCAAGTCAAGGTTGAGCTGGATCTGTTTGTTTTCCAATTCAAGATAGCGAGCCACAAGCTCACGTGATTTCTGCCAAGAATCAATCGATGTGCATCAAAGACAGGTTACTTCCGAGTGACTAAGAAAAATCATTGCATTTCTAAGACTACAGCCGAATCGAAATATTCGACAGTAGTCTCGGGGACTACACCCAGTGGGTGCACGTAGCGTGCCCCCACTGGTCTTACCGACTCGGTTCGATCAGTCGACCGAAAAAAAGGGGAGTTCTTCAGACTATGGTCGACTGCCAGCAGCCCCCCATAGTCTCGGGGACTACACCCAGTGGGTGCACTCAGCATGCCCCCACCGGTTTCAAGATTCCATTCGACATGGTCCGACCAGACCGAGTGAAGAAGTTATCAAAGAAAACAAAGTATAAAGACTACGATCGACCGCCAGCAGTCCACCATAGTCTCGGGACTACACCGGTGGGTGCACTCAGCGTGCCCCACCAGTCCAAAAATTCAGTCGACACACCCGGTGGGTGTACAGACACGAAGATCTTCGTAAAGAAGAGTTTTTCGTAGCATATCCTAATGTAACAAGTGGTGATCAACTAACTCGGACGTTACTCAAGAGCTGACCAGCGCCATAGGCCTCTGGCTGGCCTCCGGACCACCTTCACCGCTCCATCATGATCCCGCTGGCGTGATAGCTTCTTGGCAGCACCCACTTGATCCTCGGGGCGTGGTGTGTGGCGGAAAGGGAGGGCGGGTCAGCAGTCGACGATGAAGGCCGGACACTCGTCAGCGGCACAGCGAAAGACACGGAAGTCCGAGTGGTGTTGCCACCCTCATGAACCAGACATCGTGCAATCGATGCAACCTGAGCGATCTTGCGGCAGAAGCGCCTTCTTAGTCCTCCTCCGCCTCAACGATGCCTCATCATCATCATCAGGGAGATCAATGACATGAGGAGGGACTACAGGAAAGATTCAAAGTTAAAAACGGAAATCCAATCGACCAAAAGTGAAATTACAGCGATCATACCAAGGTTAGAGGTAACATCATCTTCCATCTCTTGGTCTTCGTTCCTGACTGAGGTCTCGGAGGTGGCAGCGCTGCAGATTTCAGAAATCAGTTGATCAGTCAACAAGTCGACCAAAAGTATGTTCACGCTGAACAAGAAAGCTCAAGTTCATTGCACCGGAAATAGTGGGGATAGCCATCTTCATCTTGGGCAAAACCTTTGTCGGCTTTGACGGCGTCGCTCGGGGTTGCTTCAGCGCTTTTTCAGTCGGCGCCGGAGAGGTCGTCCGAGGATGTTTCGTCGACTGCCCGACAGGCGCGATAGCCTTGCCGCGCTCGACTGCAGGGTCATGGGTGAGCTTGGATCGCCTTTCCATGTGAGGAGGGTCGACTTCTTCCTCCTCTTCCTCCTCCTCCTCTTCATCGGAGTTGTCGTCATCTTCGTCCCCCCCACCGTTAGATTGCCATTCCTCCTGGCTTTCACCTCCGCTCCCTTCCTCCTCCTCAACTAGTTCTTGCGCCCTGTTGGGCATCGAGTACATCTCAGTGGTGACCTGGAAGAAGACAAACAAGACGAAAGTCAGTCGACCGATTTAAGCAAACAAGATGGAGTAAGCAGAGTCAGAGTCAAAGATACGGTATTGAACCTTGTATGGCTCGTACGATTGGTCGAGTGGAGGGATCCTCCTGGCTCCTCGAGGGTTATCTTTGTTCCCTGTGATGGCGGTCATCCATCTCTCCAGTGTGGCATCCTTGACCTCCTCCGGGTGGACCCGAGTGGTGTCATCAGTGCCAGAATACATCCACATCGGATGGTCTCGATATTGAAGTGGCTGGATGCGCCGTCAAAGAAAAACCTCCGGAAGGTCCATAGTACCACCCCTTCACGGATGAGCTGGACTACACTCGACCAAAACATTGACTGAGCCTTTCCTCCGGGACCACCTTCAGAGAGGACGGCTTGCTCACTCGATCCATGGAGAAAGGAGGAGTCGGTCGATCGCCTGGTGTCGGCTGGTCTTGGCAGTAGAACCAGGTCGACTGCCACCCTCGGACCGACTCAGGAAGGACCATGGCTGGAAAAGCACTCTTACCCCTCATTTGAACCCCAAGACCCCCACACATCTGAATCACTTGGGTTCTCTCGTCACTCGGATTGTCCTTTTTCACCGTCTGGGAGCGACAGGTGAAAATGTGTTTGAAGAGGCCCCAATGCGGCTGACAACCCAAAAAATTCTCACACAAGGACACGAAAGCAGAGAGGTACACGATGGAGTTGGGTGTGAAGTGGTGGAGTTGTGCCCCAAAGAAGTTCAGAAATCCTCGAAAGAAAGGGTGGGGCGGCAAAGAAAACCCGCGGTCAACGTGAGTGGCTAAGAGGACGCACTCACCCTCCAGAGGCTGCGGCTGCCACTCCATCCCCAGAAGCCTCGCTGATCCGTGAGGGATCAGGCCTTCATTGGCCAGGTCGTCAAGATCTTTCTGGCGGATGGTCGAGCGAATCCAGTCGCCCTGGATCCAGCCCAGCGGCAAACCGGCCCGCGACGAGGATCCGCCCCGGCTGGTCGCCCTCCCCCTCCCCTTCGCCTTCGCCGTCATCTTCTTCGCCCGTTCCAAAGCCGCCGTCTTTTCTTTCACCATTGCCGCCGACGGAACGCGCGCGGAGCAGCAGTTCGGAGGTGGAGGCAGGCGCGGCGGATGAATCTGGGGAAAGGAGGAGAAAATGGGAACGCACTGTTCAAAAAACCTCTCGTCCGGGACCTTATATGAGGTTGCTTCCGAGTGGCTGACTGGTAGGCCCAGTAATCTGTCAAATCCAAGCGATCGCCCAGCGTGATACGTGGCGAAAAAGGTGGCGCGGATATTGAGGTGTCCCTGCCTTATCCCGTCCGATCACTGCGGCTACCTCCGCTCCGCTCGCTTCCCGAAATTCAAATCCCGCTAAATCCCAAGGCCGCAGAAAGCAAATTGTCGACAAAAGATTTCCTCCATTCCGTCATTCGAAATCGCCAAGTATGGAAAACGACTAGACGGATACAAAGAATGGATCAAGGCGATGAAAAAGAAGTTGATGCCGCCACTTAAGTCCATTGATCCAAAACAAGACACAATTGCAGCACAAGAATGAGTCGGGAGTATGTTCAACTCCTTCCCCACTCAAACCTCGATCCATTCGGGGGCTAATGATGAAGTCATATACCTAGGGTAGGGTCATGGACCTATCCAAGATACCCTCCCCAAGGACATCTCTAGAAGAAACTACCTTTCAGTCGACCTGGAAGGGTTCCACTCGACCAACTAGAAGACACTCGACCATGAAGCCAACCACTCGACCGCCAGGAGATCTAAAGCCAGTCTGCACACAAACGGTCGGTCATTAAGTATCTTTTATGGTCACCATAGCACTTTATGTGGGCGTTACCAGTAACCCCCTATCTTAATGTACCTTAATCCTCAGATAATCGAGGGCCTGAGGGGTGGCGAACTCTATATAAGCCACCCCCTCCTCAGTGTAAAGGGTTCGCACCCCTGTAACTCATACGCACATAATACAGTCGACCGCCTCCGGGCTCCGAGACGTAGGGATGTTACTTCCTCCGAGAAGGGCCTGAACTCGAAAACATCTTGCATATACAACTAATCCATAGCTAGGATCTTGCCTATCCATACCTACCCCCCCATTCTACTGTCAGACTTAGAACCACGACACATTGAACTTTGCAAAACTTGATAACCTTGCTGCGGGTGAATCGGCTGGCAAACTCAAGAATATTAACTGGCTTTTCCTCATAAGTCAAATCATTGTCCAATTGAATCGCCTCCAAGGGTACTGTATCTCTTAAGGGTATATCGGCCATCTCAGCATGACACTTCTTCAGCTGTGAAACGTGGAACACATCATGAACTCCTGACAGTCCTTCAGGTAACTCCAACTTGTAGGCAACTTCTCCCATCCGTTCCAAAATACGATACGGTCCTACAAATCTCGGGGCTAACTTTCCCTTAACTCCAAAACATTTCACTCCTCGCAAGGGTGATACTCGCAGATATGCTATGTCTCCAATTTCATAGGTTACCTCCTTGCGTTTCGAGTCTGCATAACTCTTCTGCCTGGATTGAGCTATCTTCATTCTATCCCGAATCAACTTAACTTTCTCTTCAGACTCCTTGATCAAGTCTGGTCCAAAAAATTGTCGGTCTCCTACCTCATCCCACATCAACGGTGTCCTGCACCTTCGTCCATATAGGGCTTCGAACGGTGCCATCTTCAAACTGGTTTGATAACTATTGTTGTATGAGAACTCTGCGTACGGAAAATTGTCATCCCAACTAGAACCATAATCTAGCGCACAGGCTCTCAACATATCTTCCAGAATCTGGTTGACTCTCTCGGTCTGTCCATCCGTCTGCGGGTGAAATGCTGTACTGAACTCCAATCTCGTTCCCAAAGTCTGGTGTAACTGATGCCAAAACTTTGAGGTAAACTGTGTTCCTCTATCTGATACGATGGTCCTCGGAACTCCATGCAGACATACGATCCTGAACATATATATCTTGGCCGACTTCGCACTTGTATAAGTGGTTTTCACTGGGATAAAGTGTGCCACTTTGGTCAAGCGATCAACTACTACCCATATAGAGTCATATCCTGATTTGTTCCTGGGCAATCCGGTGATAAAATCCATGCCAAGTTTATCCCACTTCCATTCGGGTATCGGCATAGGCTGTAACAATCATGTTGGCTTTTGATGCTCTGCCTTCACTCTCTGACATACATCACATACGGCTACATACTCGGCAATATCCTTTTTCATACCCGTCCACCAGAAACGTTCCTTCAAATCCAAATACATCTTGGTGTTTCCGGGGTGTATCGAGTATGGTGAGTCATGAGCCTCCTGAAGTATTAACTTCCTGATCTCTGGGTCATTGGGCATATAAATTCGGTCCTCAAACCATAAGGTATCGTGCTCATCCTCACGAAAACCTTTGGCCTTTCCTTTGCTCATTCTCTCTTTTACCTCGGCAATCTCCTTGTCATCCTTCTGAGCTTCCCGAATCTTTCCCAACAATGTCGACTGAACCTCCATTGTTGCAACAAAACCTCTAGGAACAATCTCTAATTGAAGTTCCATGATATCCTCTGCTAACTCCTTTGGCAATACCGTGCTTGCTAGGATATTAGCGTAACTCTTTCGGCTCAAGGCGTCTGCTACGACATTGGACTTTCCTGGATGATAGTGCAGCTTCATGTCAAAATCCTTTATAAGCTCCAACCATCTCCTCTGCCTAAGGTTCAGCTCCTTCTGTGTGAAGATGTACTTCAAACTCTTATGATCCGTGTACACATCACAACGGTTTCCAATAAGGTAATGTCTCCAAGTCTTCAACGCATACACTACGACTGCTAGCTCCAAATCATGCGTGGCATAATTCAACTCGTGAGGTTTTAGTTGTCGTGAGGCGTACGAAACAACTCTTCTGTCCTGCATAAGCACACTTCCAAGTCCTAAGCGAGAGGCGCCGCAATACACTTGGAAATCCTTACGTATATCTGGTAGTGTCTGTTGGGGAACGTAGTAATTTCAAAAAAAATCCTACGCACACGCAAGATCATGGTGATGCATAGCAACGAGAGGGAAGAGTGTTGTCCACGTACCCTCGTAGACCGAAAGTGGAAGCATTAGAACAACGCGGTTGATGTAGTCGTACGTCTTCACGGCCCGACCGATCAAGCACCGAAACTACGGCACCTCCGAGTTCTAGCACACTTCAGCTCGATGACGATCCCCGGACTCCGATCCAGCAGAATGCCGGGGAAGAGTTCCGTCAGCACGACGGCGTGGTGACGATCTTGATGTTCTACCGTCGCAGGGCTTCGTCTAAGCAGCGCTACAATATTATCAAGGACTATGGTGGAGGGGGGCACCGCACACGGCTAAGAGATCAAGAGATCAATTGTTGTGTCTAGAGGTGCCCCCCTGCCCCCGTATAAAGGAGCCAAGGGGAAGGGGGCTGCCGGCCAAGGAGGGGCGCGCCAAGGGGAGTCCTACTCCCACCCGGAGTAAGATTCCCTTCTTTCCTAGTTGGAATAGGTGAAGGGGGGAAGGAGGAGGGAGAGATGAAGAAAAGGGGGGCGCCGCCCCCTTATCCTTGTCCTATTCGGACTAAGGGGGGAGGGGCGCGCGGCCCAGCCCTTGCCTCCTCTCTTCCTCTCCACTAGGGCCCATGTAGGCCCATTCAGCCCCCGGGGGGTTCCGGTAACCTCCCGGTACTCCGGTAAAATCCCGATTTCACCGGAACACTTCCGATATCCAAATATAGGCTTCCAATATATCAATCTTCATGTCTCGACCATTTCGAGACTCCTCGTCATGTCCGTAATCACATCTGGGACTCCGAACAAACTTCGGTACATCAAAACTCATAAACTCATAATATAACTGTCATCGAAACCTTAAGCATGCGGACCCTACGGGTTCGAGAACTATGTAGACATGACCTAGAACTGTTTCCGGTAAATAACCAATAGCGGAACCTAGATGCTCATATTGGCTCCTACATATTCTACGAAGATCTTTATCGGTCAAACCGCATAACAACATACGTTGTTCCCTTTGTCATCAATATGTTCCTTGCCCGCGATTCGATCGTCGGTATCTCAATACCTAGTTCAATCTCGTTACCGGCAAGTCTCTTTACTTGTTACATAATGCATCATTCCGTAACTAACTCATTAGCTACATTGCTTGCAAGGCTTATAGTGATGTGCATTACCGAGAAGGCCCAGAGATACCTCTCCGACAATCGGAGTGACAAAACCTAATCTCGAAATACGCCAACTCAACATGTACCTTTGGAGACACCTGTAGAGCTCCTTTATAATCACCCAGTTACATTGTGACCTTTGGTAGCACACAAAGTGTTCCTCCGGTAAACGGGAGTTGCATAATCTCAGAGTTATAGGAACTTGTATAAGTCATGAAAAAAGCAATAGCAACATACTAAACGATCAAGTGCTAAGCTAACGGAATGGGTCAAGTCAATCACATCATTCTCCAAATGATGCGATCCCGTTAATCAAATGACAACACATGTCTATGGTTAGGAAACATAACCATCTTTGATTAATGAGCTAGTCAAGTAGAGACATACTAGTGACATTAAGTTTGTCTATGTATTCACACATGTATCATGTTTCCGGTTAATACAATTCTAGCATGAATAAGAAACATTTATCATGATACGAGGAAATAAATAATAACTTCATTATTGCCTCTAGGGCATATTTCCTTCAGTCTCCCACTTGCACTAGAGTCAATAATCTAGATTACACAGTAATGATTCTAACACCCATGGAGTCTTGGTGCTGATCATGTTTTGCTCGTGGAAGAGGCTTAGTCAACGGTGCGCAACGCTCAGATCCGTATGTATCTTGCAAATCTCTATGTCTCCCACCTGGACTTGGTTCCGGATGGAATTGAAGCGTCTCTTGATGTGCTTGGTCCTCTTGTGAAATCTGGATTCCTTTGCCAAGGCAATTGCACCAACATTGTCACAGAAGATCTTCATTGGTCCCGATGCACTAGGTATGACACCTAGATCAGAAATGAACTCCTTCATCCAGACTCCTTCATTTGCTGCTTCCGAAGCAGCTATGTACTCCGCTTCGCATGTAGATCCTGCCATGATGCTTTGTTTAGGACTGCACCAACTGACAGCTCCATCGTTTAATATAAACACGTATCCGGTTTGCGATTTAGAATCGTCCGGATCAGTGTCAAAGCTTGCATCGATGTAACCATTTACGACTAGCTCTTTGTCACCTCCATAAACGAGAAACATATCCTTAGTCCTTTTCAGGTATTTCAGGATATTCTTGACCGCTATTAAGTGATCCACTCCTGGATTACTTTGGTACCTACCTGCCAAGCTTACTACTAAGCATACGTCGGGTCTGGTACACAACATTGCATACATGATAGAGCCTATGGTTGAAGCATAGGGAACATCTTTCATTTTCTCTCTATCTTCTGTTGTGGTCGGGCATTGAGTCTGACTCAACTTCACACCTTGTAATACAGGCAAGAATCCTTTCTTTGCCTGATCCATTTTGAATTTTTTCAAAACTTTATCAAGGTATGTGCTTTGTGAAAGTCCAATCAAGCATCTTGATCTATCTCTATAGATCTTGATGCCCAAAATGTAAGTAGCTTCACCGAGGTCTTTCATTGAAAAACTTTTATTCAAGTATCCCTTTATGCTATCCAGAAATTCTATATCATTTCCAATTAACAATATGTCATCTACATATAATATCGTAAATGCTCTGAGCTCCCACTCACTTTCTTGTAAATACAGGCTTCTCCAAAAGTCTCAGATAAAACCATATGCTTTGATCACACTATCAAAGCGTTTATTCCAACTCCGAGAGGTTTGCACCAGTCCATAAATGGATCGCTGGAGCTTGCACACTTTGTTAGCACCTTTTGGATCGATAAAACCTTGGGTTGCATCATATACAACTCTTCTTCCGAAATCCATTCAGAATGCAGTTTTGACATCCATTTGCCAAATTTCATAATCATAAAATGCGGCAATTGCTAACATGATTCGGACAGACTTAAGCATCGCCACGGGTGAGAAAATCTCATCGTAGTCAACCCCTTGAACTTGTCGAAAACCTTTTGCAACAAGTCGAGCTTTGTAGACGATTACATTACCATCGGCGTCGGTCTTCTTCTTGAAGATCCATTTATTCTCGATGGCTTGCCGATCATCGGCAAGTCAACCAAAGTCCATACTTTGTTCTCATACATGGATCCCATCTCAGATTTCATGGCCTCAAGCCATTTTATGGAATCTGGGCTCATCATTGCTTCCTCATAGTTCGTAGGTTCGCCATGGTCAAGTAACATGACTTCCGAATAGGATTACCGTACCACTCACTGCGGATCTTACTCGTAGACCTACGAGGTTGGTAGTAATTTGATCTGAAGTTTCATGATCAATATCATTAGCTTCCTCACCGATTGGTGTAGTTGTCACGAGAATCGGTTCTTGTGATGAACTACTTTCCAATAAGGGAGCAGGTACATTTACCTCATCAAGTTCTACTTTCCTCCCACTCACTTCTTTCGAGAGAAACTCCTTCTCTGGAAAGGATCCGAATTTAGCAACAAAAATCTTGCCCTCAGATCTGTGATAGAAGGTGTACCCAATAGTCTCTTTTGGGTATCCTATGAAGACACATTTTTCTGATTTGGGTTCGAGCTTATCTGGTTGAAGTTTCTTCACATAAGCATCGCAGCCCCAAACTTTAAGAAACGACAACTTTGGTTTCTTGCCAAACCACAGTTCATAAGGCGTCTGTCTCAACGGATTTTGATGGTGCCCTATTTAACATGAATGCGGCCGTCTCTAAAGCATAACCCCAAAACCATAGCGGTAAATCAGTAAGAGACATCATAGATCGCACCATATCTAGTAAAGTACGATTACGATGTTCGGACACACCATTTCGTTGTGGTGTTCCGGGTGGTGTGAGTTGCGAAACTATTCCGCATTGCTTCAAATGTAAACCCAACTCGTAACTCAAATATTCTCCTCCACAATCAAATCGTAGAAATTTTATTTTCTTGTTACGATGATTTTCCAGTTCACTCTGAAATTCTTTGAACTTTTCAAATGTTTTAGACATGTGTTTCATCAAGTAGATATACCCATATCTGCTCAAATCAACTGTGAAGGAGAGAAAATAACGAAACCCACCGCGAGCCTCAATATTCATTGGACCACATACATCAGTATGTATGATTTCCAACAAATCAGTTGCTCGCTCCATAGTTCCGGAGAACGGCGTTTTAGTCATCTTGCCCATGAGGCACAGTTCGCAAGTACCAAGTGATTCATAATCAAGTGATTCCAGAAGTCCATTAGTATGGAGTTTCTTCATGCGCTTTACACCAATATGACCCAAACGGCAGCGCCACAAATAAGTTGCACTATCATTATCAACTCTGCATCTTTTGTTTTCAACATTATGAATGTGTGCATCACTACTATCGAGATTTAATAAAAATAGACCACTCTTCAAGGGTGCATGACCATAAAAGATATTACTCATATAAATAGAACAACCATTATTCTCTGATTTAAATGAATAACCATCTCGCATCAAAAAAGATCCAGATATAATGTTCATGCTTAACACTGGCACCAAATAACAATTATTCAGGTCTAAAACTAATCCCGATGGTAGATGTAGAGGTAGCGTGCCGACCGCGATGACATCGACTTTGGAACCATTTCCCACGCGCATCGTCACCTCGTCCTTAGCCAATCTTCGCTTAATCCGTAGTTCCTGCTTCGATTTGCAAATATTAGCAATGTAACCAGTATCAAATACCAGTGCTCTGCGAGCATTAGTAAGGTACACATCAATAACATGTATATCACATATACCTTTGTTCACTTTGCCATCCTTCTTATCCGCCAAATACTTGGTGCAGTTCCGCTTCCAAATGTCTAGTGCGCTTGCAGAGAAGCACTCGATCTCGTGCTTAGGTCCAGACTTAGGTTTCTTCTCTTGAGCAGCAACTTGTTTGCTGTTCTTCTTCAAGTTCCCTTTCTTATTCCCTTTGCCCTTTTTCTTGAAACTGGTGGTCTTATTGACCATCAACACTTGATGCTCCTTCTTGATTTCTACCTCCGCAGCTTTCAGCATCGCGAAGAGCTCGGGAATAGTCTTGTCCATCCCTTGCATATTATAGTTCATCACGAAGCTCTTGTAGCTTGGTGGCAGTGATTGAAGAATTCTGTCAAAGACACTATCATCAGGAAGATTAACTCCCAGTTGAATCAAGTGATTATTATACCCACACATTTTGAGCATGTGTTCACTGACAGAACTATTCTCCTCCATCTTACAGCTATAGAACTTATTGGAGACTTCATATCTCTCAATCCGGGCATTTGCTTGAAATATTAAATTCAACTCCTGGAACATCTCATATGCTCCATGACGTTCAAAACGTCGTTGAAGACCCGGTTCCAAGCCATAAAGCATGGCACACTGAACTATCGAGTAGTCATCAGCTTTGCTCTGCCAGACGTTCTTAACGTCGTCAGTTGCATCTGCAGCAGGCCTAGCACCCAGCGGTGCTTCCAGGACGTAATTCTTCTATGCAGCAATGAGGATAATCCTCAAGTTAAGGACCCAGTCCGTGTAGTTGCTACCATCTTCTTTCAACTTAGCTTTCTCAAGGAACGCATTAAAATTCAACGGAACAACAGCACGAGCCATCTATCTACAACAAACATAGACAAGCAAAATACTATCAGCTACTAAGTTCATGATAAATTTAAGTTCAATTAGTCATATTACTAAAGAACTCCCACTTAGACAGACATCTCTCTAGTCATCTAAGTGATCACGTGATCCAAATCAACTAAACCATGTCCGATCATCACGTGAGATGGCGTAGTTTCAATGGTGAACATCACTATGTTGATCATATCTACTATATGATTCACGTTCGACCTTTCGGTCTTCGTGTTCTGAGGCCATATCTGTATATGCTAGGCTCGTCAAGTTTAACCTGAGTATTCCGCGTGTGCAACTGTTCTGCACCCGTTGTATTTGAACGTAGAGCCTATCACACCCGATTATCACGTGGTGTCTCAAAGACGAAGAACTTTATAACGGTGCATACTCGGGAGAACACTTCTTGATAATTAGTGAGAAATCATCTTAAAATGCTACCATCAATCAAAGCAAGATAAGATGCATAAAGGATAAACATCACATGCAATCAATATAAGTGATATGATATGGCCATCATCATCTTGTGCTTGTGATCTCCATCTCCGAAGCACCGTCGTGATCACCATCGTCACCGGCACGACACCTTGATCTCCATAGTAGCATCATTGTCGTTACGCCTTCTATTGCTTCTACGACTATCGCTACCGCTTAGTGATAAAGTAAAGCAATTACAGGGCATTTGCATTTCATACAATAAAGCGACAACCATATGGCTCCTACCAGTTGCCGATAACTTCGGTTACAAAACATGACCATCTCATACAATAAAATATAGCATCACGTCTTGACCATATCACATCACAACATGCCCTGCAAAAACAAGTTAGACGTCCTCTACTTTGTTGTTGCAAATTTTACGTGGCTGCTACGGGCTGAGCAAGAACCGTTCTTACCTACGCATCAAAACCACAAAGATAGTTCGTCAAGTTAGTGTTGTTTTAACCTTCGCAAGGACCGGGCGTAGCCACACTCATTTCAACTAAAGTTGGATAAACAGACACCCGCCATCCACCTGTGTGCAAAGCACGTCGGTAGAACCAGTCTCGCAGAAGCGTCGCGTAATGTCGGTCCGGCCGCTTCATCCAACAATACCGCCAACCAAAGTATGACATCTTTGGTAAGCAAGTATGACTTGTATCGCCCACAACTCACTTGTGTTCTACTCGTGCATATAACATCTACGCATAAAACCAGGCTCGGATGCCACTGTTGGGGAACGTAGTAATTTCAAAAAAATTCCTACACACACGCAAGATCATGGTGATGCATAGCAACAGGAGGGAAGAGTGTTGTCCACGTACCCTCGTAGACCAAAAGCGGAAGCGTTAGAACAACGCGGTTGATGTAGTCGTACGTCTTCACGGCCCGACCGATCAAGCACCGAAACTACGACACCTCCGAGTTCTAGCACAGGTTCAGCTCGATGACGATCCCCGGACTCCGATCTAGCAGAATGTCGGGGAAGAGTTCCGTCAGCATGACGGCGTGGTGATGATCTTGATGTTCTACCGTCGCAGGGCTTCGCGTAAGCACCGCTACAATATTATCGACTATGGCGGAGGGGGGCACCGCACACGGCTAAGAGATCAAGAGATCAATTGTTGTGTCTAGAGATGCCCCCCTGCCCCCGTATATCAAGGAGCCAAGGGGGAGGGGCGGCCGGCCAAGGAGGGGCGCGCCAAGGGGAGTCCTACTCCCACCGGGAGTAGGACTCCCTTCTTTCCTAGTTGGAATAGGAGAAGGGGGGAAGGAGGAGGGAGAGAGGAAGGAAAGGGGGGCGCCGCCCCCTTCTCCTTGTCCTATTCGGACTAAGGGGGGAGGGGCGCGCGGCCCAGCCATTGCCTCCTCTCTTCCTCTCCACTAGGGCCCATGTAGGCCCATTAAGCCCCCGGGGGGTTCCGGTAACCTCCCGGTACTCCGGTAAAATCCCGATTTCACCCGGAACACTTCCGATATCCAAATATAGGCTTCCAATATATCAATCTTCATGTCTCGACCATTTCGAGACTCCTCGTTATGTCCGTAATCATATCCGGGACTCCGAACAAACTTCGGTACATCAAAACTCATAAATTCATAATATAACTGTCATCGAAACCTTAAGCGTGCGGACCCTACGGGTTCGTGAACTATGTATACATGACCTAGAACTGTTTCCGGTCAATAACCAATAGCGAAAACTGGATGCTCATATTGGCTCCTACATATTCTACGAAGATCTTTATCGGTCAATCCGCATAACAACATACGTTGTTCCCTTTGTCATCGGTATGTTACTTGCCCGAGATTCGATCGTCGGTATCTCAATACCTAGTTCAATCTCGTTACCGGCAAGTCTCTTTACTCGTTATGTAATGCATCATTCCGTAACTAACTCATTAGCTACATTGCTTGCAAGGCTTATAGTGATGTGCATTACCGAGAGGGCCCAGAGATACCTCTCCGACAGTCGGAGTGACAAAACCTAATCTCGAAATACGCCAAATCAACATGTACCTTTGGAGACACCTGTAGAGCTCCTTTATAAACACCCAGTTACGTTGTGATGTTTGGTAGCACACAAAGTGTTCCTCCGGTAAACGGGAGTTGCATAATCTCATAGTTATAGGAACTTGTATAAGTCATGAAAAAAGCAATAGCAACATACTAAACGATCAAGTGCTAAGCTAACGGAATGGGTCAAGTCAATCACATCATTCTCCTAATGATGTGATCCCGTTAATCAAATGAAAACACATGTCTATGGTTAGGAAACATAACCATCTTTGATTAAGCTAGTCAAGTAGAGGCATACTAGTGACATTAAGTTTGTCTATGTATTCACACATGTATCATGTTTTCGGTTAATACAATTCTAGCATGAATAATAAAAATTTATCATGATATGAGGAAATAAATAATAACTTTATTATTGCCTCTAGGGCATATTTCCTTCAGTGTCAGCACTGGGGCTATAGTCAAATGTTTCTTCAACTCCTGGAAACTTGCCTCGCAATCTTCCGTCCATTTAAACTTGGTATCCTTCTTCAATAACTCTGTCATTGGTTTCGCAATCTTGGAAAAATTCTCAATGAATCTCCGATAGTATCCTGCGAGTCCAAGAAAACTGCAGATCTCGCTAAATGAAGTGGGTGCCAACCATTCAGTGACTGACTGAACCTTGCCGGGGTCTACTGCTATACCTTCTCCTGATATAACATGTCCAAGGAATCCGATTTCCTTCAACCAAAACTCGCATTTGCTGAACTTGGCATACAACTGATGCTCCCTGAGTTTCTCGAGGACTAAACGCAAATGCTCCTTGTGCTCCTCTTAATTCTTCGAGTATACCATTATATCATCAACGAACACCATAACAAACTTATCCAAATACTCCATGAACACTTTGTTCATCATGCTCATGAAATAGTGTAGGATCTTGAGAAGAGTTGTCTAGGGGGGGGGGGGGGTGATTAGACACTAAATACCAAAGTTGCAGTTTTTAACTTCTTTAGGTTTAAATGGAGGTTAGGCACAAGTTTAACTTTTTCACTACATAACAAGCAAGCAATCATGCAAAGAGTATATGAGCAGCGGAAAGTAAAGCATGCAACTTGCAAGAAAGTAAAGGGAAGGGTTTGGAGATTTCAAACGCAATTGGAGACACGGATGTTTTTGTCGTGGTTCCGATAGGTGGTGCTATCGTACATCCACGTTGATGGAGACTTCAACCCACGAAGGGTAACGGTTGCGTGAGTCCACGGAGGGCTCCACCCACGAAGGGTCCACGAAGAAGCAACCTTGTCTATCCCACCATGGTCGTCGCCCACGAAGGACTTGCCTCACTAGCGGTAGATCTTCACGAAGTAGGCGATCTCCTTGCCCTTACAAACTCCTTGGTTCAACTCCACAATCTTGTCGGAGGCTCCCAAGTGACACCTAGCCAATCTAGGAGACACCACTCTCCGAGAAGTAACAAATGTTGTGTTGATGATGAACTCCTTGCTCTTGTGCTTCAAATGATAGTCTCCCCAACACTCAACTCTCTCTCACAGGATTTGGATCTGGTGGAAAGAAGATTTGAGTGGAAAGCAACTTGGGGAAGGCTAGAGATCAAGGTTCATATGGTTGGAATGGAATATCTTGGCCTCAACACATGAGTAGGTAGTTCTCACTCAGAAATAGGATGCTGGAAGTGTAGGCTTGTTCTGATGGCTCTCTCCACGAATGAAGAAGAGGTGGAGGGGTATATATAGCCTCCACACAAAATCTAAACGTTACACACAATTTACCAAACTCGGTGGGACCGAATCATCAACTCGGTCGGACCGATTTAGTAAACCTAGTGACCGTTAGGGTTTTCGGTGGGACTGACATGCAACTCGGTAGGACCGATATGATTAGGGTTAGGGCATAACGTAATCTCGGTGAGACCGATTACACAAACTCGGTAAGACCGATTTTGGTAATTAGCTAACCGGAGAGTTGGTCAGGCAAACTCGGTGGGACCGATTACTCAAACTCGGTGGGACCGATTTTGGTAATAAGTTAACCAGAGAGTTTGCATTGTAATCTCGGTAATACCGATCACACAAACTCGGTGAGACCGATTTTGGTAATGGACATACACAGAGAGATTACAATCCCATCTCGGTGAGACCGAGATCCCTATCGGTGAAACCGATTTGCCTAGGGTTTGTGGCAGTGGCTATGACATCTAAACTCGGTGGCGCCGGATAGAAAGAATCGGTAGGGCCGAGTTTGACTTTAGGTTTAGGTCATATGTGTGGAAGTGGGAAAGTAGTTGAGGGTTTTGGAGCATATCACTAAGCACATGAAGCAAGAGGCTCATTAAGCAACACCTCATCCCTCCTTGATAGTATTGGCTTTTCCTATAGACTCAATGTGATCTTGGATCACTAAAATGTAAAATGAAGAGTCTTGAGCTTGAAGCTTGAGCCAATCCTTTGTCCTTAGCACCTTGAAGGAGTTCCCACATCCTTTAGTCCATGCCACTCCATTGTTGAACTTGTCTGAAACATACTAGATAAAAGTGTTAGTCCAACAAGAGATATGTTGACATTAATTACCAAAATCACCTAGGGAGCACTTGTGCTTTCAATCTCCCCCTTTTTGGTAATTGATGGCAACATACATCAAAGCTTTAGATAAAGATATAAAGAATAGCAAGTAAAGCTTTGAATAGACATGTAACAAGCATAGGCTCCCCCTACATGTATGCAATCATGTGAGTATGGAATATAGAAGCATGTGAGAGCATAACCATGATAGAGTAGGCAATGTGTTACATGTATCTTGGCCATATGCATCAGAGCAAAGAATATTCAAGAAAATACCTTCATGCTTATGAGTCCTTCTTGCAAACAGTATGTACATCAGCAAGAATTCCTCATACACATGGGTGTGATGCATATACTTACCTTGTAGTCTTGAGTTAGCTTAGGGTGGAATGAACCTGCACAAACAAGGTTAGATAACACAGGTACATCTACTAGCTAGAGCAAACAAAAGAAACCACAAGAATACCAAGACTGGGATGACATGTAGAGAGTGAGTACTAAGTACCACATTGGATTAGACATGTCCCCAAGAGTAAAGATATGTAATGAATTTAAATGATTCATTTCCCTTAGATGTCTTGCTCCCCCTGAATCTAGCATGGGATATTGGGAGAAGATAGGGAACAGAAAATCAGAGCTGAAAGATATAAAAGCACAGAGCTTAATGCAAATAAGCACAAATGAACATGTCTTTCCCCCAAAAAGACATGTGGCATCTCTCCTCTGGAACACCAAGCATCTGGGATCCTTGAGAAAAACTTTCTACTTGAGTATTCTCTCCCCCTGGAGATCTCTTTCTCCCCCTTAATACTCTCTCCCTTTTGGAAGTGATAAGCTTTGATGTGATCTCTCTCTTCCCTTTGACATCAATTTCCAAGAAGGGTCTTCTGGAATTTGTTGTGAATGGGTTTGGTCCTTGAGTCACAACACAAAGCACTGGATAAAATATCGATGCTTGTAGAGGACAAGATTCATTGAGTGGAGCTGGATCAGAAGAAACACAGAATAAGTGGCAAACTGTTTTTCCTGTTGTGAAATCGGTGGCACCGAGTGTTATGCTTCGGTTGTATCGAAGGTATTCGGTTGGATCGAAAACAACAAATCGGTGAAACCGAGTTCATCGCAGAGAAAACACTTCTCACCTCAGCTCACTAGACTAGTAAGATCTCACAAAGATTTGCAAGGAATTTACTGAATGATGTGCAATAAATTGGATGCAGGAAATGCAGAGCAAACAGAAAAGAAAACAAAGAAATCTAGATGAAGTTTTTTTAAAGGGGAAACAAATATGCATGAGACAAATGCAAAATCTCAGAAAAGAACACGAGAGAACTTCATCTAGAGATGGTCGGCGACAAAGTCACCTATGTTAGAGTATATTGACTTAGGAGTCAAGTGAGATCACTTGATCATAGGTCATACTCATCGTTTAAGCTCAAAATGGGGTTACCATTTTTCGTTTAAGCATCTTGATGTATTCACATCTTGTCGAGTTGCTTTAGCTCATGACTCGGAGTAAAGCTTCTCTAAGATGGAATAACATACCTTGGTTGGTGGTGTTGACCATGTAGTTGAACTTGTGTGGATTGCTCAAGGTTGATGTAGCTCATCAAGAGTTGGGAGCACCACTTGGAATTTGAGTCCATCTACCTACATGGGTTAGATAACATGCAAGATGCAAATATATCCAAGATATAATATTTTCATCATAAGAGAGATATCATGGATTAGTCATAAGCTCATGTCTTGCATGTATCCAATGGAGTTTCTACTCCAAGTTTGAAGCATCAATGATGTTCAATTCTCCTCTCAACCTGCAAAACACTTTCTCATCAAGAGGTTTAGTAAATATATCCGCTAATTGCTTTTCGGTGTAACATGCTTAAGTTTAATGTCACCCTTAGCAACATGATCTCGAATGAAATGATGACGAACTTCAATATGCTTAGTTCGAGAATGTTGTACGAGATTATGACCAATTTTGATAGCACTTTCATTGTCACAAAGCAATGGAACATGTTTCACATATATCCCATAATCTTTAAGAGTTTGGGTCATCCAAAGTAATTGAGCACAACATGAACTAGCGCAATGTACTCCGCTTTGGTAGATAAGGATACCGAGTTTTGTTTCTTGGAGGACCAAGACACAAGAGATCTACCAAGAAATTGACAAGTACCAAGTGGACTTTCTATCAACCTTGTCTCGGCATAGTCCGAGTCGGAGTAGCCAACAAGATCGAAAGAGGCCCTCTTAGGATACCAAATGCCAAAATTTGGTGTATGAATTAAGTATCTCACTATCCTTTTTACGGCCTTAAGATGACATTCTTTAGGAGCAGCTTGATATCTTGCACACATGCACACACTTAGCATAATATTGGGATGTGAAGCACATAGGTATAACAATGATCCAATCATAGAGCGATAAACCTTTTGATCAACCGGTTTACCATCTTTGGTCAAATCAAGATGTCCACTAGTAGGCATGGGTGTAGACATACCTTTGCACTCTTGCATATTGAACTTATTGAATAAGTCCTTAGTATACTTCGTTTGAGAGACAAAAGTACCTTCCTTAGTTTGCTTGATTTGCAACCCAAGAAAGAATTCGAGTTCACTCATCATTGACATCTCAAACTTTTCCGACATTAGCTTTCCAAACTTCTCACTAAAATGAGGGTAAGTTGATCCAAATATGATATCATCAACATAAATTTGGCACACAAATAGTTCTCCATTAACCCTTTTAGTAAAAAGTGTGAAATCAATTTTCCCAATTTCAAAGCCTTTTTCAAGAAGAAACTTGTTCAAGCATTTATACCAAGCTCTAGGAGCTTGTTTAAGACCATAAAGGGCTTTGTGAAGTTTGTAAACATGATTTGGTTTCTTAGGATTGACAAAGCCGATAGGTTGTTTAACATAAACTTCCTCCTCTATTTCACCATTTAGAAAAGCACTTTTAATGTCCATTTGGTACAAGGTAATATTATGGTGATTAGCATAGGAAAGTAAGATACGGATGGACTCAAGTCTAGCAACGGGAGCATAAGTCTCACCATAGTCCATACCTTCGACTTGTGTGTAGCCTTGGGCGACGAGACGTGCTTTATTGCGAACTACTTGTCCATCTTCATCTTGCTTCTTGCGAAACACCCATTTGGTACCGATGATGTCGTGGTTGTTGTCGGGCTTCTCAACCAATGTTCAAACTTGGTTTCTCTCAAAGTTGTGTAGCTCTTCATGCATAGCATTTATCCAATCCGGATCTTCCAATTCGACCTTCATAGTTTCAATGCTAGAGATGAAAGAATAGTTTTCACAAAATTTAGCTAAACGAGTTTTAGAGCGAGTGATTCTCCCGGTTTTAATATCATTGTAGATTTGCTCGACGGGATGGTCTTTAGCAATTCTTTCTCGAACTCGTGAAAGCTTTTTCTTGGGTCTCGATTGAACATCTTCGTCATCCTGTTGTTCTTCTTCTTGATCTTCTTCATTGTTGGTGTTGTCGTTCTCTTGTCATGGTGGAGAAGGAGGTTGTTGACGTTCGTGATGTTCTTCCTCGTTTTCTTCATCTTGGTGTGTTCCACTTGTGGATGCTTCCGTATCAACTCTTGGTTCACCTTGTCGTGATGTAGAAGCTTCCACTTGGACAGACAAGGTACTCTCCTTCACCTCCGTTGGACGGACCTTGCCAATAGACAAGTCTTGGATTGCTTCCGAAGGGTCTTTGTCTCCTACATCAATTAGCAATTGCTCTACTTGCGAGCCGTTAGATTCATCAAACTTCACATCTACCGTCTCTTCAACCTTTCGGGTGAAATTGTTGTAGACACTGTAAGTGTGAGAGTTTGAGCCATAACCTAGTAGGAAACCTTCATGAGACTTAGGAGCAAATTTCGAACGACGATGCTTATCAAGAATGTAGCACTTTGAGCCGAATACTCGAAAGTATCCAACTTGGGGTTTGTTACCGTGAGGAGCTCAGATGCCGCCTTGCCGAGTAGCTTGTGTAGATACAAGCGATTTGTTGCATGACAAGCTGTCTCAATCGCTTCTGCCCAAAAGTGCTTTGGCGTCTTGTACTCATCAAGCATCGTTCTCGCCATTTCGATGAGCGTCCGGTTCTTCCTCTCAACAACTCCATTTTGTTGAGGTGTGTACGTAGCCGAGAACTCGTGTGAAATCCCTTCTTCGTCAAGAAAGGTGTCCACATTTGCGTTCTTGAACTCCGCTCGGTTGTCGCTGCTGAACCTTCTTGATCTTCACTTCAAATTGATTTTGGGCCTTCCTAGCGAAGTTTTTGAAGATCTTTTGGACCTGCGATTTATCATCGAGAAAGAACACCCACGTAAATCTTGAAAAATCATCAACTATAACTAGACCAAAAGAATTTCCACCGAGGCTTTTGTAAGCGTTGGGACCAAAAAGGTCCATATGAAGTAGCTCGAGTGGCCTCCTTGTGGTCATGATATTCTTCACGGGATGCCTTCCTCCAACCTGTTTACCTGCCTAACAAGCACTGCAAAGTCTATCCTTATCAAATATGACATCGTTAACTCCAAGGATATGATTTCCTTTAATAAGCTTGTCAAGATTTCTCATGCCAACGTGACCTAGTGGTCTATGCCATAACCAACCTTTTGAGGATTTAGCAATGAAGCAAGTTTAGGTTATGCCTTTTTAGAGAAATCAACAATGTAAAGATCACCTCTACATATACCGGTAAAGACCATTTTATGATTGTCTCGATGAAACACTTGACAATCTACTTCAGTAAATAGGACATTGAAACCGAAATCAGCAAGTCTAGATACTGAAAGTAAGTTGTAGCCAAGAGATTCAACGAGCATGACATTTTGAATGGAGCTGTCATGTGAGATGGCCACCTTACCATGGCCAACCACCTTACCCTTTGAGTTGTCACCTAGAGTGACATACTTTCGAGGACTATCATTTTCAGCAAGCTCACGAAACATGTCTTTATCTTCGGTCATGTGATCGGTACATCCACTGTCAAGAACCCATTCCTTTCCTCCTGACACATATCCCCGAAGATTTGCCATAAGACCAAAATGTCTCATTGCATCATCAAGATCGAAGTCACCATCATCATCCTCATCATAGTATCCATGTTCAACATCGTCATGTGGTGGATCAAGTCCTAGAGAGGGTAATTCATTAGAGTGAGTTTGACAATGATCTTGCTTATGAATTCTTATAGCTTCGGAAATAATATCTCCAATAATTCCAACATCTCCTTCGGCACGTATAAGGTCGGTAAGTTCAAATAGACGGTCACCAAACATAGGATCACTAGTATTTATCTTACTCAACGCAATAGACTTATAGAGAATTTCATCTAGATTTTTCAAGGAATAATTTGGAAAGCGTTCCTCAAGAAATTTCCATATAGTGTAGGCACACTCAAGAGTAGGCAAGATTATAATTAAGTTTCTAGGCAAGCCTCTAGTGATAAGATTAACAATTCTAAGATTCCTAATCATGTCAATAGATTCATCAAGGGTAGGATGCATAGGATCAACATGAGGCGCACAAGGGCTAGCAATGTACTTGTTCAAATGATATTGATTGAAAATTACAAGCATCTCATTTTTCCACTCATGAAAATACTCTCCATCAAGAATGGGCACTCTATGTCTAAGACTCCCCAAAGTAGACTCATCCATCTTCCTCCAATGGTGATTAAACCAAGGCAACGGAGACCAAAGCTCTGATACCACTTGTAGGATCTTGAGAAGAGGTGTCTAGAGGGGGGGTGATTAGACACTAAGTACCAAAGTTGCAGTTTTTAACTTCTTTAGGTTTAAATGGAGGTTAGGCACAAGTTTAACTTTTTCAATACATAACAAGCAAGCAAGCATGCAAAGAGTATGTGAGCAGCGGAAAGTAAAGCATGCAACTTGCAAGAAAGTAAAGGGAAGGGTTTGGAGATTTCAAACGCAATTGGAGACATGGATGTTTTTGTCGTGGTTCTGATAGGTGGTGCTATCGTACATCCACGTTGATGGAGACTTCAACCCACGAAGGGTAACGGTTGCGCGAGTCCACGGAGGGCTCCACCCACGAAGGGTCCACGAAGAAGCAACCTTGTCTATCCCACCATGGTCATCGCCCAAGAAGGACTTGCCTCACTAGCGGTAGATCTTCACGAAGTAGGCGATCTCCTTGCCCTTACAAACTCCTTGGTTCAACTCCACAATCTTGTCGGAGGCTCCCAAGTGACACCTAGCCAATCTAGGAGACATCACTCTCCAAGAAGTAACAAATGGTGTGTTGATGATGAACTCCTTGCTCTTGTGCTTCAAATGATAGTCTCCCCAACACTCAACTCTCTCTCATAGGATTTGGATCTGGTGGAAAGAAGATTTGAGTGGAAAGCAACTTGGGGAAGGCTAGAGATCAAGATTCATATGGTTGGAATGGAATATCTTGGCCTCAACACATGAGTAGGTAGTTCTCACTCGTAAATAGGATCTTTGGAAGTGTAGGCTTGTTCTGATGGCTCTCTCCATGAATGAAGAGGAGGTGGAGGGGTATATATAGCCTCCACACAAAATCTAACCGTTACACACAATTTACCAAACTCGATGGGACCGAATCATCAACTTGGTCGGACTGATTTAGTAAACCTAGTGACCGTTAGGGTTTTCGGTGGGACTGACATGCAACTCGGTAGGACCGATATGATTAGGGTTAGGGCATAACGTAATCTTGGCGAGACCGATTACACAAACTCGGTAAGACCGATTTTGGTAATTAGCTAGCCAGAGAGTTGGTCAGGCAAACTCGGTGGGACCGATTACTCAAACTCGGTGGGACCGATTTTGGTAATAAGTTAACCAGAGAGTTTGCATTGTAATATCAGTAGTACCGATCACACAAACTCGGTGAGACCGATTTTGGTAATGGACATACACAGAGAGATTACAATCCCATCTCGATGAAACCGAGATCCCTATCGGTGAAACCGATTTTCCTAGGGTTTGTGGCAGTGGCTATGACATCTGAAGTCGGTGGCGCCGGATAGAAAGAATCAGTAGGGCCGAGTTTGACTTTAGGTTTAGGTCATATGTGTGGAAGTGGGAAAGTAGTTGAGGGTTTTGGATCATATCACTAAGCACATGAAGCAAGAGGCTCATTAAGCAACACCTCATCCCTCCTTGATAGTATTGGCTTTTCCTATAGACTCAATGTGATCTTGGATCACTAAAATGTAAAATGAAGAGTCTTGAGCTTGAAGTTTGAGCCAATCCTTTGTTCTTAGCACCTTGAAGGAGTTCCCACATCCTTTAGTCCATGCCACTCCATTGTTGAACTTGTCTGAAACATACTAGATAAAAGTGTTAGTCCAACAAGAGATATGTTGACATTAATTACCAAAACCACCTAGGGAGTACTTGTGCTTTCAAATAGGCAGGGGCATTAGTTAGTCCAAACGACATGACCGTATATTCATACAATCCATACCGCGTGGTGAACACTGTCTTTGGTATATCCTTCTCTTGAATCTTCAACTGATGGTATCCCAATCGCAGATCGATCTTCGAAAACACCTTAGCTCCTTGCAGCTGATCAAACAGATCATTGATCATCGGCAGTAGGTACTTATTCTTAATCGTCACTTCATTCAAGGCCCAATAATCAACAACCATTCTTAGAGACTTATCCTTCTTCTCAACCAAAAGCACTGGGGCTCCCCATGGCGATGAACTCCTTCGAATGTAACCTTTCTCCAATAACTCCTTGATATGTTTCTTAATCTCCTCCAGATCATTCGCGGGCATCCGATAGGGTCTCTTGGATATTGGCCCTGTACCTGGCATTAGCTCTATCAAAAACTCGATGTCTCGATCCGGTGGCATGCCTGGTAAATCCTCTGGGAAAACGTCCGGGTAATCCTTCACTACAGGCACTTCCTCTTGAAAAACTCCCGTGAGGGTATTCACTTGACTCCTTCTAGGCACATGCCTCGATACATACTTAATCCTTTTTCCCTCCAGGGTGGTGATATAGATCGACTTACTAGCACAGTCAATGCTTACTCCATACTTTGGCATCCAGTCCATGCCTAATATCACATCCAATCCTTGTGACTCCAAGATAATTAGGTCGGACGGAAAAACATGGTTGCCAATGGTTAGGGGTATCTGGTCGCACCATCGACTAGCCATATACTCTGCTCCAGGTGAACTCACTAAGAGAGGGGTCCTAAGGATTTGGGTTGGTAGCCTAAACTTATCCACGAATCCCCTTGATATGTATGAATGCGATGCACCAGCATCAAAAAGAACAAGAGCGGTAAATGACTTAACCAAAAACTTACCTATAACCGCGCCTGGCTGCTCTTCAACCTCCTCCACGTTAACGTGGTTCACTTGTCCTTTGTTGAATGGATTGGGCTTCTTCCCAGCGCTCCCATTTCCATTTCCATTCTTCCCTTCAGGGCACTCCGTGGCATAGTGTCCAGTCTTCCCGCACTTAAAGCAAGTAACGTGACTTAGATCTCTTTTGGCGGGTGTGGCTGGATTAGGGCGGTTCTGATTATTGTTTGTCCCATTCTTAGAACCATTGTGGTTATGCGATCCTCCTCCGGCATGGTTATGACGTCCATGGCTATGAACAAGTCCTCCCGCGTTCGGGGTTAGGCGAGGCTTCTGCTGAGCTCCTGAATTATACCTCCCTTGTCCATACTTACTCTTACGGCTCTCAATCTGCTGCTGCTTCCCTTCAATCATAAGAGCCTTATCTACCGACTCCTGGTAGTTGTTGAAGGTTGCTACCATCAACTGCATACTCATCTCATCATTCAGCCCTTCCATAAACTTCTCCTGCTTCACGGCATCTGTGCCCACATCATCAGGGGCATAGCGAGATAACTTGCTAAACTCATCCACGTACTGAGCCATAGTACGGTTCCCCTGGCGTAAGTTGCGAAACTCACGCTTCTTCATATTCATGGCTCCAGTTGAGACATGGGCTGTGCGGAAAGCTTGCTGAAACTGGTCCCAAGTGACATTGGCTATGGGAAAAGTGGTCGTGTAATTCTCCCACCATGAGGCTGCTGGTCCATCCAATTGCGGTGCGGCAAATCTCACCTTCTCTGCATCTGTGCAACCTGCGGTGGTCAACTCCCTTCCAATACGGCATAGCCAATCATCAGCAACTATAGGCTCGGTGCTACTGGAAAACACCGGCGGATGTAACCTTAGAAAACGGGCTAGGTTGTCAACTGGCGGCGGTTGTTGTTGTTGTTGTTGTTGTTGTTGTTGTTGTTGTTGTTGTTGTTGTTGTTGTTGTTGCCCTGGTTCTGAACTAGCAATTGCATCAAGGCATTTTGCTACTGAATCAACTGAGTGAGCTCCGGCGGGAAGGCAAAACCAGTGTCACGTCTCGGAGGCATCTGATGGGTTTAGATGGAAGAGATCAGAATAGAAAAGGGGTCTAATGAGAAAGCACTACCCATATGCACATGATACAAACACAATCATTTCACTCAATCAATCAAGCAAGGGCATACAAGCGGTCTAGAACTATCGCAAAACTGCTCAACTACTACTAAATACATGGGGGAATATTACTAATATTTGGTGGTCATCTAGAAATTTTGATCAGTGGAAGACTCCATGATATCTGCTCCAGCTTCGTCTTCAAAGTCATCATCACTAGGATCAGAGTCGGTATCGTCGGTGATGATGTAGTTGTCCGGGCAAGTGGAATCGTCGTCTTCTCCTCCCGGTGCTGGATCTCCCATGAATACTCCGATCTTCTTTACCAGGTCGTCATTCTTCTCCAGTAGTGTCTTAATTTCGTCCTCATACCCCTCGCGTGTAAACTTGAGTTCTTCCTCCAATTCGATGATCCTAGGCTTCGCCTTCTTCAAGTCCATCATGTTTGCGCACATCTGGTTCTCCTGACGTTGGATGTGTTGGTTTAACTCATGAATGAAAGCTGCAATGGATCTATCCTTCTTGGTGCTGATCACTTCCCATTGCTCGTCTCGGCGCCCACATATCTGATAGATAGTGTCTTTAAGATCCTTGTTGTATACTTCTCCAATGCGTCCCATGGTAATGTGGGCTGCCATGCTCTTGCCTAGACTCCAGGTGGGTGCTTCAAAAGAAAACTCTATGGGCTTAGAGGTTGGCGAGAACGTCCTTCCTGGTACTTGTACTTGAATCATCCAGCGCTCTTCTTATGGTAAGGTGGCGTTGTACGTCCCGGTGAAGCTTGGTATTCCAATGTTCAAGTACCTAGTGACTTCCTTCAAGTGGCGTCCAAAAGGTGTGTCTTCATCCAGCTGTGCAAACTTGTTCTTCAACTCCGCCATCCTAAAGAGTAGAAAATGGAGAGGAGTCAGAAATGAGTGGAGAAGAGTGACCTATGGTTTTGTCTTAGTGGTCGTGTCCTACACTCAGCGTGTGCTCTGATACCATCTTGTAGCGACCCGACCTCAAACGGTCAAGTCTCGTGCTTCGTTGTCATCCTGGATCGGCAATCTTGACACACACAAGATCAAGGATTTATAACAGAGTAGCAATCACACACTTATTACATCGAATGTCTCAAAAGAGAACTTATTACAATAATATGGCTTAAGGCTGTCTAATACGATAACAGCGGAAGGCTTGGAAGATAAAGTGAGTCCATCAACTCCAACGGCATAGCTGAGCTGCACGACAATGACCTAACGAACCTTATTCCTCGTCTGAAAAGTCTGCAACATAATACGTTGCAGCCCAAAAACGGGTCAACACATGGAATATGCTGGCAATATAACACAGTAGAGCAAGAACATAGTAATGCTATCACTATATGCATATTTGGCTGGTGGAAAGCTCTATGGTTATAGTTTTTGCGAAAAGCCAATTTTTTCCTACAACAAAGGAATAGATTTTAATTTAATTATCATGGTGGTTGAAACATCATTGAGAAGGTTCCTCCAACTCAATCCCAATTAAAGTGATTAACAACCCAACAATATTAATTAAGAGTGATGAGATACTTAAGATACTCCAAGTACTAGATACTCAAGATTGTCCATAACCAGGGACACGGCTAACCATGATTATATTATACACTCTGCAGAGGTTTGCGCACTTTTCCCCACAAGACCCGATCGCCTCCGTTGGATTTCTCGCACTACGTGATGTTTGAGAAACGGATGACCAAGACACAGTCTTTCAGAAACATTAACTCTCTACTCCGGGTAGACCATACCAAACCTACAAACCCACTACCTGCTGATCTACCTCTTCAAGAGCTTCATGTAACCCTTCAACTATGCTAGAGCCCAGAATAGCTTGTGGCTGCACACGGAAGTTTCTAGCATGAATCATCTCAGTTCCCTTTGAGCCTGGGTGGCGGTCCATAGGAAAATCACACGGAACCCCGGGATTTCCAAAAATACAGGCAACACTAGGTACTCCAGGTGCCTCAATCCACCCAGATGTTTATTTAAGTTGCCACCTTAAGTTGAACCATTAATTAACAATCTCACATCTGTCATGGATTTCACTCAAACCCAAACCACGTCTACGAGCACTCAACACACCATTTGTTACTTCTTGGAGAGTGGTGTCTCCTAGATTGGCTAGGTGTCACTTGGGAGCCTCCGACAAGATTGTGCAGTTGAACCAAGGAGTTTGTAAGGGCAAGGAGATCGCCTACTTCGTGAAGATCTACCGCTAGTGAGGCAAGTCCTTCGTGGGCGATGGCCATGGTGGGATAGACAAGGTTGCTTCTTCGTGGACCCTTCGTGGGTGGAGCCTCCGTGGACTCAAGCAACTGCTACCCTTCGTGGGTTGAAGTCTCCATCAACGTGGATGTACGATAGCACCACCTATCGGAACCACGACAAAAACATCAGTGTCTCCAATTGCGTTTGAATCCTCCAAACCCTTCCCTTTACATTCTTGCAAGTTGCATGCTTTATTTTCCGCTGCCTATATACTCTTTGTTGGGGAACGTCGTAATTTCAAAAAAAATCCTACGCACACGAAAGATCATGGTGATGCATAGCAACGAGAGGGGAGAGTGTTGTCCACGTACCCTCGCAGACCGTAAGCGGAAGCGTTGTGACAACGCGGTTGATGTAGTCGTACGTCTTCACGATCCGACCGATCCAAGTACCGAACGTACGGCACCTCCGAGTTCAGCACACATTCAGCTCGATGACGATCCCCGGACTCCGATCCAGCAGGGTGTCGGGGATGAGTTCCGTCAGCACGACGGCGTGGTGACGATGATGATGTTCTACCGACGCAGGTCTTCGCCTAAGCACCGCAACGATATGACCGAGGTGGAATATGGTGGAGGGGGGCACCGCACACGGCTAAGGAACGATCACGAAGATCAACTTGTGTGTCTTGGGGTGCCCCTGCCCCGTGATATAAAGGAGCAAGGGGAGGTCGGCCGCCCTAGGGGTGCGCCAGGAGGGGGAGTCCTCCTCCTAGTGGGAGTAGGACTCCCCTTTCCTAGTCCCACTAGGAAGGAGGAAGGGGGGAAGGAAAGAGACAGAGAGGGAGAGGGAAAGAGGGGCCGCGCCCCCCCTCCCTAGTCCAATTCGGACTCCCAATGGGGGGGCACGCCACCTCCTGGGCTGCTGCCCTCTCTCTCCCCTCAGGCCCACTAAGGCCCAAGATTTCCCGGGGTTCGGTAACCCTCCCAGACTCCGGTTTTCTCCGAAATCACCCGGAACAATTCCGGTGTCCGAATATAGTCGTCCAATATATCAATCTTTATGTCTCGACCATTTCGAGACTCCTCGTCATGTCCGTGACCACATACAGGACTCCGAACAACCTTCGGTACATCAAAACTTATAAACTCATAATAAAACTGTCATCGTAACGTTAAGCGTGCGGACCCTACGGGTTCGAGAACTATGTATGATGGGGAACGTTGCAAAAAATAAAAATTTTCCTATGGTTTCACCAAGATAGCAATGAGTGATGGGAGTGCATCTACATACCTTTGTAGATCACGAGCGAAAGCGTTCAAGAGAACGGGGTTGAGGGAGTCGTACTCGTCGTGATCCAAATCACCGATGACCAAGTGCCGAACGGACAGCACCGCCGCGTTCAACACACGTACGGAGCGGATGACGTCTCCCGCACCTTGATCCAACAAGGAGGAGGGAGAGGTTGAAGAAGATCCAGCAGCACGACGGCGTGGTGGTGGATGCAGCTGGGTTTCGGCAGAGCTTCGCCGAGCTTCTGCGAGAGGGAGAGGTGTAGCAGGGGAGAGGGAGGCGCCAAGACTTGGGGTGCGGCTGCCCTCCCTCCCCCCCCCTTTTATATAGGCCCCCTAGGGGGGTGCCGGCCCCTCTAGATCCCATCTAGATGGGGCGGCAGCGCCAAGGGGGAGGCTTGCCCCAAGGCAGTGGGCGCCCCACCCCTAGGGTTTCCTACCCTAGGCTAGGGGGGCCCAAGGGGCGCACCAGCCCACCAGGCTGGTTCCTCCCCACTTCAGCCCACGGGCCCTCCGGGATAGGTGGCCCCACCCGGTGGACCTCGAGACCCTTCCGGTGGTCCCAGACAATACCGTGACCCCAAACTCTCCCAATGGCCGAAACAACACTTCCTATATATAATTCTTTACCTCCGGACCATTTCGAACTCCTCGTGATGTCCGGATCTCATCCGGACTCAACAACTTTCGGTTTGCTGCATACTCATATCTCTACAACCCTAGCGCCACCGAACCTTATGTGTAGACCCCACGGGTTCGGAGACACGAGACATGACCGAGACGGCTCTCCGTCAATAACCAACAGCGGATCTGGATACCCATGTTGGCTCCCACATGCTCCTCGCTGATCTCATCGGATGAACCACGATGTCGAGGATTCAAGCAACCCAGATACAATTCCCTTTGTCAATCGGTATGTTACTTGCCCGAGATTCGATCGTCGATATCCCAATACCTCGCTCAATCTCGTTATCGCAAGTCACTTTACTCGCATCAGTAATGCATGATCCCATGACCAAACACTTGGTCACTTTGAGCTCATTATGATGATGCATTACCGAGTGGGCCCAGTGATACCTCTCCGTAATACGGAGTGACAAATCCGATCTCGATCCGTGACAACCCAACAGACACTTTCGGAGATACCTGTAGTGCACCTTTATAGTCACCCAGTTACGTTGTGACGTTTGGTACACCCAAAGTACTCCTATGGTATCCGGGAGTTACACGATCTCATGGTCTAAGGAAAGGATACTTGACATTGGAAAAGCTCTAGCAAACGAACTACACGATCTTGTGCTATGCTTAGGATTGGGTCTTGTCCATCACATCATTCTCCTAATGATGTGATCCCATTATCAATGACATCCAATGTCCATAGTCAGGAAACCATGACTATCTATTGATCAACGAGCTAGTCAACTAGAGGCTTACTAGGGACATGTTGTAGTCTATGTATTCACACATGTATTACGATTTCCGGATAATACAATTATAGCATGAATAAAAGACAATTATCATAAACAAGGAAATATAATAATAATCCATTTATTATTGCCTCTAGGGCATATTTCCAACAGTCTCCCACTTGCACTAGAGTCAATAATCTAGTTACATTGTGATGAATCGAACACCCATAGAGTTCTCGTGTTGATCATGTTTTGCTCGCGGAAGAGGTTTAGTCAACGGATCTGCGACATTCAGATCCG
Source organism: Aegilops longissima (assembly GCA_021605205.1). Lineage (NCBI taxonomy): Eukaryota > Viridiplantae > Streptophyta > Magnoliopsida > Poales > Poaceae > Aegilops > Aegilops longissima. The sequence goes on along the minus strand of CM038681.1, from coordinate 167,212,453 downwards.
TATGCACTTTGCAAATTTCTATGTCTCATCTTGAACATTTTCACGAATGGAGTTGAAGCGACACTTGATGTGCCTGGTCTTGTTATGAAACCTAGGCTCCTTGGCAAGTGCAATAGCTCCAGTGTTGTCATAGAAGAGTTTGATCGGCCCCGACGCATTGGGTATGACTCCTAGGTCGGTGATGAACTCCTTCACCCAGATTGCTTCATGCGCTGCCTCCGAGGCTGCCATGTACTCCGCTTCACATGTAGATCCCGCCACGACGCTTCGCTTGCAGCTGCACCACCATCGCTCCACCATATACACGTATCCGGTTTGTGACTTAGAGTCATCCAGATCTGTGTCGAAGCTAGCGCCGACGTAACCCTTCTGACGAGCTCTTCGTCACCTCCATAAACAAGAAACATGTCCTTAGTCCTTTTCGGTACTTCAGGATATTCTTGACCGCTGTCCAGTGTTCCTTGCCGGTATTACTTTGGTACCTTCCTACCAAACTTACGGCAAGGTTTACATCAGGTCTGGTACACAACATGGCATACATAATAGACCCTATGGCTGATGCATAGGGGATGACACTCATCTCTTCTATATCTTCTACCGTGGTCGGACATTGAGCCGAGCTCAATTTCACACCTTGTAATACAGGCAAGAACCCTTTCTTGGACTGATCCATTTTGAACTTCTTCAATATCTTATCAAGGTATGTGCTTTATGAAAGACCTATGAGGCGTCTCGATCTATCCCTATAGATCTTGATGCCTAATATGTAAGCAGCTTCTCCAAGGTCCTTCATTGCAAAACTCTTATTCAGGTAGGCCTTAATGCTGTCCAAAAGTTCTATATCATTTCCCATCAAAAGTATGTCATCTACATATAATATGAGAAATGCTACAGAGCTCCCACTCACTTTCTTGTAAACGCAGGCTTCTCCATAAGTCTGCATAAGCCCAAACGCTTTGATCATCTCATCAAAGCGAATGTTCCAACTCCGAGATGCTTGCACCAGCCCATAAATGGATCGCTGGAGCTTGCATACCTTGTTAGCATTCTTAGGGTCGACAAAACCTTCTGGCTACATCATATACAGTTCTTCCTTAAGATAGCCGTTAAGGAATGTCGTTTTGACGTCCATTTGCCATATCTCATAACCATAGTATGCGGCAATTGCTAACATGATTCAGACGGACTTCAGCTTCGCTACGGGAGAGAAAGTCTCATCGTAGTCAACCCCTTGAACTTGCCGATAACCCTTAGCGACAAGTCGAGCTTTATAGATGGTAACATTACCATCCGCGTCCGTCTTCTTCTTAAAGATCCATTTGTTTTCTATCGCCGCCAATCATCGGGTAAGTCATCAAAGTCCATACTTTGTTTTCATACATGGATCCTATCTCGGATTGCATGGCTTCAAGCCATTTGTTGGAATCTGGGCCCGCCATCGCTTCTTCATAGTTTGAAGGTTCACCGTTGTCTAACAACATGATTTCCGTGACAGGGTTGCCATAACACTCTGGTGTGGAACGTGTCCTTGTGGACCCACGAAGTTCAAGAGAAACTTGATCCAAGTACCTTGATCATCATCATTAATTTCCTCTCCAAGAGGTGTAGGCACCACAGAACATTTTCTGAGCTGCACTACTTTCCGGTTCAAGAGGTAGTACTTCATCGGGTTCTACTTTCCTCCCACTTACTCCTTTCGACAGAAACTCTTTTTCCAGAAAGGATCCGTTCTTGGCAACAAAGATCTTGCCTTCGGATCTAAGGTAGAAGGTATACCCAATGGTTTCCTTGGGGTATCCTATGAAGACGCATTTTTCTGACTTGGGTTCAAGCTTTTCAGGTTGAAGTTTCTTGACATAAGCATCGCATCCCCAAACTTTTAGAAACGACACCTTAGGTTTCTTTTCAAACCATAATTCATACGGAGTCGTCTCAGCGGATTTAGACGGTGCCCTATTTAAAGTGAATGTAGCTGTCTCTAAAGCGTATCCCCAAAATGATAGCGGTAAATATGTAAGAGACATCATAGATCGCACCATATCCAATAGAGTGCGATCACGACGCTTGGACACACCGTTACTGTTGAGGTGTTCCAGCGGCGTGAGTTGTAAACGATTCCACATTTCCTTAAGTGTGTACCAAATTCGTGACTTAAATATTCTCCTCCACAATCTGATCGTAAGAACTTTATTTTTCGGTCACGTTGATTTTCTACCTCATTCTAAAATTCCTTGAACTTTTCAAAGATCTCAGACTTGTGTTTCATCAAGTAGACATACCCATATCTACTTAAGTAAATCGTGAGAGTGAGAACATAACGATATCCTCCATGAGCCTCAACGCCATTGGACCGCATACATCGGTATGTATGATTTCCAATAAGTTGGTTGCTCGCCCATTGTTCCGAGAACGGAGTCTTGGTCATTTTGCCCATGAGGCATGGTTCGCATGTGTCAAATGATTCATAATCGAGAGACTCTAAAAGTCCATCAACATGGAGCTTCTTCATGCACTTGACACCAATGTGACCAAAGGCGGTGCCACAAGTATGTGGGACTATCGTTATCAACTTTACATCTTTTGGTATTCACACTATGAATATGTGTAACATCACGCTCGAGATTCATTAAGAATAAACCATTGACCATCGGAGCATGACCATAAAACATATCTCTCATATAAATAGAACAACCATTATTCTCGGATTTAAATGAATAGCCATCTCAGATTAAACGAGATCCCGATACAATGTTCATGCTCAAACTTGGCACTAAATAACAATTATTGAGGTTTAAAACTAATCCCGTAGGTAAATGTAGAGGTAGCGTGTCGACGGCGATCACATCGACCTTGGAACCATTCCCGACGCGCATCGTCACCTCGCCCTTCGCCAGTCTCCGCTTATTCCGCAGCTCCCGCTATGAGTTACATATATGAGCAACAACACCGTATCAAATACCCGGGAGTTACTACGAGTAATCGGTAAGGTACACATCAATTACATGTATATCAAATATACCTTTAGTGTTGCCGGCCTTCTTGTGCGCTAAGTATTTGGGGCAGTTCCGCTCAAAGGACCCTTCCCTTTGCAATAAAAGCACTCAGTCTCGTGCTTGGGTCCATTCTTTGACTTCTTCCCGCAATCGGCTTACGGGCGCGGCAACATCCTTGCCGCCCTTCTTGAAGTTCTTCTTACCCTTGCCCTTCTTGAACTTAGTGGTTTTATTGACCATCAACACTTGATGTTCCTTCTTGATTTCTACCTCTGCTGACTTCAGCATTGAAAATACTTCAGAATAGTTTTCACCATCCCCTGCATATTGTAGTTCATCACAAAGCTCTTGTAGCTCAAAAGTAGCGATCAAGGATTCTGTCAATGACCGCCTCGTCTGGGAGGTTAATGTCCAGCTGGGACAGGCGGTTGTGCAACCCAGACATTTTGAGTATGTGCTCACTGACAAAACTATTTTCCTCCATCTTACAACTATAGAACTTGTCGGAGACTTCATATCTCTCGACCCGGGCAGGGACGGAGCCAGGATTTAGACATAGGGGGGGCGAAAGACAACAAGTAAAAAAATGAACATAAGGTATGGCTATCCTAAGCGTTAGCTTTGCATCTCCAACTATTTACTGTCACTAGATCAAGTGTGGTCATTTGTTGGACTGGAATCGGTACTGTTTTTTCACTAGCTTCTCGTTGATTATGATAGAAACTTTCAATCATACAGCCAGATTCAGGTTGTAAAACCAGTTCCACGGTAGAATGGATAAATTATTTTCCTATTCAGGATTATACATACACAATTTACAATCCATTCAGTTAAAGGTATATAATCAGGTTTAATGATGATAAAACAAATCTACGTAGGTAAGCGAATTCCATCTAAGCGTACAAATAAACATTGTACTCCTATAATATATATCAGCAAAGTAGACTAACCGCACAATATCCCGGCGTTGTTCCATCATCGCGGAGTGCAGCGTTACATCCCCGGGGGCGATCGATTTTGGTTCCAATGTTGCCGATTCAGTACCAGTTTTCTCCTCCCGAAACTGCAATAGGCTTGCAGCTCATCACTGCGTCCGGTCTGCCGGCAAGGCGGCACTGTCTCCATGGATCGATCAGCGCCTGCCTCTGCCGCATCCCCTTCCCTTCGAGCCTTCTTCTCGATGGAGGCACGACGGAGAGATCCGATCAGCAGCCATCACAGAAGCGGCTTGGAAACGAAGAGGTTAGCCTCTAGGCTCTAGCGATATGTGCGTGCGTGGTCCAACTCCAGGTCATGGCCTCGTGGGTGAGTAGTATGGCCTTGCAACTAAAAGCCTCTCTTGTCCTCCCTCGATGGGCTGTTATTTTCCTTATCCTCATTTTGTGCTTCTAGCAAAGAGATTGGGTTTCCCTCAAAAAAACAAAGGCAAAGAGATTGGGCTATACATATGGGGTGAGACGCTGATGCTTCACGTTAATTGGGAAGTCTAAAGCGATAGGGGGGCAAACCACGTTACGTACACCCACCGAATCAAAAAAAATAGCGATTAACTGAAGGCCATCAAGGGGCGACACGATCGTCCTCGTCCCCCCTGAATTCGTCCCTAGACCCGGGCATGAGCTTGGAAAACCATTTTCAGCTCCTCGAACATCTCATATGCTCCGTCTTGCTAAAAACGCTTTTGGAGCCCCGGTTCTAAGCTGTAAAGCATGCCGCACTGAACGAGGGAGTAATCATCAGCACGTGACTGCCAAGCATTCATAACGTCTTGGTTCTCTGGGATGGGTGCTTCACCTAGCGGTGCTTCTAGGACATATTGTTTCTTGGCAGCTATGAGGATGATCCTCAGGTTCCGGACCCAGTCTGAATAGTTGCTGCCATCATCTTTCAGCTTGGTTTTCTTTAGGAACGCGTTGAAGTTCATGGTGACATGAGCGTTGGCCATTAGATCTACAAGACATTTTGCAAAGATTTTAGACTAATGTTCATGATAATTAAGTTCATCTAATCAAATTATTTAGTGAAATCCCACTCAGATTTGACATCCCTCTAGTCATCTAAGTGTTACATGATCCGAGTCGACTAGGCCGTGTCCGATCATCACGTGAGACAGACTAGTCATCATCGGTGAACATCCCCATGTTGATCGTATCTTCCATACGACTCATGTTTGACCTTTCGGTCTCTGTGTTCCGAGGCCATGTTTGTACATGCTAGGCTCGTCAAGTTAACCTAAGTGTTTTGCATGTGTAAAATTGTCTTACACCCGTTGTATGTGAACGTAGGAATCTATCACACCCGATCATCACGTGGTGCTTCGAAACGATGAACTTTAGCAACGGCGCAGTTAGGGAGAACACTTTCTTGAAATTATTATAAGGGATCATCTTATTTACTACCGTCGCTCTAAGTAAACAAGATGCATAAACATAATAAACATCACATGCAATTATATAGTAGTGACATGATATGGCCAATATCATATAGCTCCTTTGATCTCCATCTTCGGGCTCCATGATCATCTTGTCATCGGCATGACACCATGATCTCCATCATCGTGTCTCCATGAAGTTGTTTCGCCAACTATTACTTCTACTACTATAGCTAACGGTTTAGCAATAAAGCAAAGTAATTACATGGCGTTGAATCAATGACACGCAGGTCATACAATAATTAAGACAACTCCTATGGCTCCTGCCGGTTGTCATACTCATCGACATGCAAGTCATGATTCCTATTACAAGAACATAATCTCACACATCACAATATATCATTCATCATACATCACAACTTTTGGCCATATCACATCACAAGGCAATTGCTGCAAAAACAAGTTAGACGTCCTCTAATTGTTGTTGCATCTTTTACGTGGCTGCAATAGGGTTCTAGCAAGAATGTTTTCTTACCTATGAAAAAGCCACAACGTGATTTGTCAACTTCTATTTACCCTTCATAAGGACCCTTTTCGTCGAATCCGCTCCAACTAAAGTGGGAGAGACAGACACCCGCTAGCCACCTTATGCAACTAGTGCATGTCAGTCGGTGGAACCTGTCTCACGTAAGCGTACGTGTAAGGTCGGTCCGGGCCACTTCATCCCATAATACCGCTGAAGCAAAATAAGACTAGTAGCGGCAAGAAAGTTGACAACATCTACGCCCACAACAGATTTGTGTTCTACTCGTGCAATAGAGAACTACGCATAGACCTAGCTCATGATGCCACTGTTGGGGACGCTGCGTAAAATAAAAATTCCTACGGTTTCACCAAGATCCATCTATGAGTTCATCTAGCAACGAGTGATGGGAGTGCATCTACATACCTTTGTAGATCACGAGCGAAGCGCTCAAGAGAACGGGGTTGAGGGAGTCGCACTGCCGTGATCCAAATCACCGATGACCAAGTGTCGAACGGACAGCACCTCGCGCTCAACACACGTACGGAGCGGATGACGTATCCCGCACCTTGACCCAGCAAGGAGGAGCGAGAGGTTGAAGAAGATCCAGCAGCACGACGGCGTGGTGGTGGATGCAGCAGGGTTCCGGCAGAGCTTCGCCTAGCTTCTGTGAGAGGGAGAGGTGTAGCAGGGGAGAGGGAGGCACCAAGACTTGGGGTGCGGCTGCCCTCCCTCCCCCCTTTATATAGGCCCCCTGGGGGGGAGCCGGCCCCTCTAGATCCCATCTAGATGGGGGGGCGGCGGCCAAGGGAGGAGGCTTGCCCCCCAAGGCAAGTGGGGCGCCCCCCACCCCTAGGGTTTCCAACCCTAGGCGCAGGGGAGCCCAAGGGGGGGTGCACCAGCCCACCAGGGGCTGGTTCCCTCCCCACTTCAGCCCACGAGGCCCTCCGGGATAGGTGGCCCCACCCGGTGGACCCTCGGGACCCTTCCGGTGGTCCCGGTACAATACCGGTGACCCCCGAAACTCTCCCGATGGCCGAAACAGCACTTCCTATATATAATTCTTTACCTCCGGGCCATTCCAGAACTCCTCGTGACGTCCGGGATCTCATCCGGGACTCCAAACAACTTTCGGTTTGCTGCATACTAATATCTCTACAACCCTAGCGTCACCGAACCTTAAGTGTGTAGACCCTACGGGTTCGGGAGACACGTAGACATGACCGAGACGGCTCTCCGGTCAATAACCAACAGCGGGACCTGGATATCCATGTTGGCTCCCACATGCTCCTCGATGATCTCATTGGATGAACCACGATGTCGAGGATTCAAGCAACCCCGTATACAATTCCCTTTGTCAATCGGTATGTTACTTGCCTGAGATTCGATCGTCGGTATCCCAATACCTCGTTCAATCTCGTTACCGGCAAGTCACTTTACTCGTACCGTAATGCATGATCCCGTGACCAAACACTTGGTCACTTTGAGCTCATTATGATGATGCATTACCGAGTGGGCCAAGTGATACCTCTCAGTAAAGGATACTTGACATTGGAAAAGCTCTAGCAAACGAACTACACGATCTTGTGCTATGCTTAGGATTGGGTCTTGTGCATCACATGATTCTCCTAATGATGTGATCCCGTTATCAGTGACATCCAATGTCCATAGTCAGGAAACCATGACTATCTATTGATCAACGAGCTAGTCAACTAGAGGCTTACTAGGGACATGTTGTAGTCTATGTATTCACATGTGTATTACGATTTCCGGATAATACAATTATAGCATGAATAAAAGACAATTATCATAAACAAGGAAATATAATAATAATTCTTTTATTATTGCCTCTAGGGCATATTTCCAACATTGTAGACATGACCTAGAACTGTTTCCGGTCAATAACCAATAGCGGAACCTGGATGCTCATATTGGCTCCTACATATTCTACGAAGATCTTTATCGGTCAAACCGCATAACAACATACGTTGTTCCCTTTGTCATCGGTATGTTACTTGCCCGAGATTCGATCGTCGGTATCCAATACCTAGTTCAATCTCGTTATCGCAAGTCTCTTTACTCGTTACGTAATGCATCATTCCGTAACTAACTCATTAGCTACATTGCTTGCAAGGCTTATAGTGATGTGCATTACCGAGAGGGCCCGAGATACCTCTCCAACAATCGGAGTGACAAAACCTAATCTCAAATACGCCAACTCAACATGTACCTTCGGAGACACCTGAGAGCTCCTTTATAATCACCCGATTCACGTTGTGACGTTTGGTAGCACACAAAGTGTTCCTCCGTAAACGGAGTTGCATAATCTCATAGTTGTAGGAACTTTGCATAAGTCATGAAGAAAGCAATAGCAACATACTAAACTCAAGTGCTAGGCTAACGGAATGGCTCAAGTCAATCACATTATTCTCCTAATAATGTGATCCCGTTAATCAAATGACAACACATGTCTATGGTTAGGAAACATAACCATATTTGATTAATGAGCTAGTCAAATAGAGGCACACTAGTGACATTATGTTTGTCTATGTATTCACACATGTATTATGTTTCCGGGTAATACAATTCTAGCATGAATAATAAACATTTATCATGATATGAGGAAATAAATAATAACTTTATTATTGCCTCTAGGGCATATTTCCTTGAGCCTCCCACTTGCACTAGAGTCAATAATCTAGATTACACAAGAATGATTCTAACACCCATGGAGTCTTGGTGCTGATCATGTTTTGCTCGTGGAAGAGGCTTAGTCAACGGTCTGCAACATTCAGATCCGTATGTATCTTGCAAATATCTATGTCTCCCACCGGACTTGGTCCCGGATGGAATTGAAGCGCCTCTTGATGTGCTTGGTCCTCTTGTGAAATCTGGATTCCTTTGCCAAGGCAATTGCACCAGATTGTCACGTAAGATCTTCATTGGTCCCGATGCACTAGGTATGACACCTAGATCGAAATGAACTCCTTCATCCAGACTCCTTCATTTGCTGCTTCCGAAGCGGCTATGTATTCCGCTTCGCATGTAGAGCCCGCCACGACGCTTTGTTTAGAGCTGCACCAACTTACAGCTCCACAGTATAATAAAAACACGTATCTGGTTTGCGATTTAGAATCGTCCGGATCAGTGTCAAAGCTTGCATCGACGTAACCATTTACGACTAGCTCTTTGTCACCTCCATATACGAGAAACATATCCTTAGTCCTTTTCGTGTATTTCGGGATGTTTTGACCCCGTCCGATGATCCACTCGATTACTTTGGTACCTACCGCCAAGCTTATTGCTAAGCATACGTCGGTCTGGTACACAGCATTGCATACATGATAGAGCCTATGGCTGAAGCATAGGAACATCTTTCATTTTCTCTATCTTCTGCTGTGGTCGGGCATTGAGTCGACTCAACTTCACACCTTGTAATACAGTGCAAGAACCCTTTCTTTGCTCGATCCATTTTGAACTTTTTCAAAACTTTATCAAGGTATGTGCTTTGTGGAAGTCCAATTAAGCGTCTTGATCTATCTCTATAGATCTTGATGCCCAATATGTAAGCAGCTTCACCGAGGTCTTTCATTGAAAAACTTTTATTCAAGTATCCTTTTATGCTATCCAGAAATTCTATATCATTTCCAATTAACAATATGTCATCTACATATAATATCAGAAATGCTACAGAGCTCCCACTCACTTTCTTGTAAATACAGGCTTCTCCAAAAGTCTGTATAAAACCATATGCTTTGATCACACTATCAAAGTGTTTATTCCAACTTCGAGATGCTTGCACCAGTCCATAAATGGATCGCTGGAGCTTGCACACTTTGTTAGCACCTTTTGGATCGACAAAACCTTCCGGTTGCATCATATACAATTCTTCTTCTAGAAATCCATTCAAGAATGCAGTTTTGACATCCATTTGCCAAATTTCATAATCATAAAATGCGGCAATTGCTAACATGATTCGGACAGACTTAAGCATCGCTACGGGTGAGAAAGTCTCATCGTAGTCAACCCCTTGAACTTGTCGAAAACCTTTTGCAACAAGTCGAGCTTTGTAGACAGTTATATTACCATCAGCGCCAGTCTTCTTCTTGAATATCCATTTATTTTCTATGGCTTGCCGATCATCGGGAAAGTCAACCAAAGTCCATACTTTGTTTTCATACATGGATCCCATCTCAGATTTCATGGCCTCAAGCCATTTTGCGGAATCTGGGCTCATCATCGCTTCCTCATAGTTCGCGGGTTCGCCACGGTCAAGTAACATGACTTCCGAATAGGATTACCGCATCACTCAGTGCGGATCTTACTCTGGTAGACCTACGAAGTTCGGTAGTAACTTGATCTGAAGTTTCATGATCAGTATCATTAGCTTCCTCACTGATTGGTGTAGTTGTCACAGGAACCGGTTCTTGTGATGAACTACTTTCCAATAAGGGAGTAGGTATAGTTACCTCTTCAAGTTCTACTTTCCTCCCACTCACTTCTTTCGAGAGAAACTCCTTCTCTAGAAAGGATCCGAATTTAGCAACAAAAATCTTGCCCTCAGATCTGTGATAGAAGGTGTACCCGATAGTCTCTTTTGGGTATCCTATGAAGACACATTTCTCCGATTTGGGTTCGAGCTTATCTGGTTGAAGTTTCTTCACATAAGCATCGCAACCCCAAACTTTAAGAAACGACAACTTTGGTTTCTTGCCAAACCATAGTTCATAAGGCGTCGTCTCAACGGATTTTGATGGTGCCCTATTTAACGTGAATGCGGTCGTCTCTAAAGCATAACCCCAAAACGATAGCGGTAAATCAGTAAGAGACATCATAGATCGTACCATATCTAGTAAAGTATGATTACGACGTTCGGACACACCATTTCGTTGTGGTGTTCCGGGTGGCATTAGTTGCAAAACTATTCCACATTGTTTCAAATGTAAACCAAACTCATAACTCAAATATTCTCATCCATGATCAGATCGTAGAAATTTTATTTTCTTGTTACGATGATTTTCCACTTCACTCTGAAATTCTTTGAACTTTTCAAATGTTTCAGACTTGTGTTTCATCAAGTAGATATACCCATATCTGCTTAAATCATCAGTGAAGGTGAGAAAATAACGATATCCGCCACGAGCCTCAACATTCATCGGACCACATACATCTGTATGTATGATTTCCAACAAATCTGTTGCTCTCTCCATAGTTTCAGAGAACGGCGTTTTAGTCATCTTGCCCATGAGGCACGGTTCGCAAGTACCAAGTGATTCCAAAAGTCCATCAGTATGGAGTTTCTTCATGCGTTTTACACCGATATGACCTAAACGGCAGTGCCACAAATAAGTTGCACTATCATTATCAACTCTGCATCTTTTGGCTTCAAAATTATGAATATTTGTATTACTACTATCGAGATTCAATAAAAATAGACCACTCTTCAAGGGTGCATGACCATAAAAGATATTACTCATATAAATAGAACAACCATTATTCTCTGATTTAAATGAACAACCGTCTCGCATCAAACAAGATCCAGATATAATGTTCATGCTCAACGCTGGCACCAAATAACAATTATTTAGGTCTAAAACTAATCCCGATGGCAGATGTAGAGGTAGCGTGCCGACCGCGATCACATCGACTTTGGAACCATTTCCTACGCGCATCATCACCTCGTCCTTAGCCAATCTTCGCTTAATCCGTAGTCCCTGTTTTGAGTTGCAAATATTAGCAACAAAACCAGTATCAAATACCCAGGTGCTACTGCGAGCATTAGTAAGGTACACATCAATAACATGTATATCACATATACCTTTGTTCACTTTGCTATCCTTCTTATCCGCCAAATACTTGGGGCAGTTCCGCTCAAGATGTCGATCGCTTGCAGCAGAAGCACTCAGTCTCATGCTTAGGTCCAGACTTGGGTTTCATCTCTTGAGCAGCAACTTGCTTGTTGTTCTTTTTGAAGTTCCCCTTCTTCTTTCCTTCGCCCCTTTTCTTGAAACTGGTGGTCTTGTTAACCATCAACACTTGATGCTCCTTCTTGATTTCTACTTCCGCAGCTTTTAGCATTGCGAAGAGCTCGAATAGTCTTGTCCATCCCTTGCATATTATAGTTCATAACGAAGCTCTTGTAGCTTGGTGGCGTGATTGAAGAATTACATCAATGACACTATCATCGTGAAGATTAACTCCCAGTTGAATCAAGTGATTATTATACCCAGACATTTTGAGTATATGTTCACTGAGAGAACTATTCTCCTCCATCTTACAGCTATAGAACTTATTGGAGACTTCATATCTCTCAATCCGGGCATTTGCTTGAAATATTAACTTCAACTCCTGGAACATCTCATATGCCCCATGATGTTCAAAACATCGTTGAAGGCCCGGTTCCAAACCGTAAAGCATGGCACACTGAACTATCGAGTAGTCATCAGCTTTGCTCTGCCAGACGTTCTTAACGTCGTCAGTTGCATCAGCAGCAGGCCTGGCACCCAGCAGTGCTTCCAGGACGTAATTCTTCTGTGCAGCAATGAGGACAATCCTCGGGTTATGGACCTAGTCCGTGTAATTGCTACCATCATCTTTCAACTTAGCTTTCTCAAGGAACGCATTAAAATTCAACGGAACAACAGCACGAGCCATCTATCTATAACAAACATAGACAATCAAAATACTATCAGGTACTAAGTTCATGATATATTTAAGTTCAGTTTAATCATATTACTTAAGAACTCCCACTTAGATGACATCTCTAGTCATCTAAGTGATCACGTGATCCCAATCAACTAAACCATGTCCGATCATCACGTGAGATGGAGTAGTTTCAATGGTGAACATCACTATGTTGATCATATCTACTATATGGTTCACGCCAACCTTTCGGTCTCCGTGTTCCGAGGCCATATCTCAGATATGCTAGGCTCGCCAAGTTTAACTGAGTATTCGCGTGTGCAACTGTTTTGCACCCATTGTATTTGAACGTAGAGCCTATCACACCCGATCATCACGTGGTGTCTCAAAGACGAAGAACTTTCATAACGGTGCATACTCGGGGAGAACACTTATTGATAATTAGTGAGAGATCATCTTAAAATGCTATCGTCAATCAAAGCAAGATAAGATGCATAAAGGATAAACATCACATGCAATCAATATAAGTGATATGATATGGCCATCATCATCTTGTGCTTGTGATCTCCATCTCCGAAGCACCGTCGTGATCACCATCATCACCGGCGCGACACCTTGATCTCCATCGTAGCATCGTTCTCGTCTCGCCAATCTTATGCTTCTACGACTATCGCTACCGCTTAGTGATAAAGTAAAGCATTACAAGCGTTGAATTTCATACAATAAAGCGACAACCATATGGCTCCCGCCATTGTCGATAACTTCGGTTACAAAACATGATCATCTCATACAATAAAATATAGCATCACGCCTTGACCATATCACATCACAACATGCCCTGCAAAAACAAGTTAGACGCCCTCTACTTTGTTGTTGCAAGTTTTACGTGGCTGCTACGGGCTGAGCAAGAATCGTTCTTACCTCACGCATCAAAACCACAACGATAGTTTGTCAAGTTAGTGCTGTTTTAACCTTCGCAAGGACCGGGCGTAGCCACACTCGGTTCAACTAAAGTTGGAGAAACAGACACCGCCACCACTGTGTGCAAAGCACGCCGGTAGAACCAAGATCGCGTAAGCGCACGCGTAATGTCGGTCCGGGCCGCTTCATCCAACAATATCGCCGAACCAAAGTATGACATCTTTGGTAAGCAAGATGACTTGTATCGCCCACAACTCACTTGTGTTCTACTCGTGCATATAACATCTACGCATAAAACCTGGCTCTGATACCACTGTCGGGGAACGTAGTAATTTTAAAAAATTCCTACGCACACGCAAGATCATGGTGATGCATAGCAACGAGAGGGGAGAGTGTTGTCCACGTACCCTCATAGACCGTAAGCGGAAGCGTTATGACAACGCGGTTGATGTAGTTGTACGTCTTCACGATCCGACCGATCCAAGTACCGAACGTACGGCACCTCCGAGTTCAGCACACGTTCAGCTCGATGACGATCCCCGGACTCTGATCCAGCAGGGTGTCGGGGATGAGTTCCGTAAGCACGACACCCTGGTGACGATGATGATGTTCTACCGACGCAGGGCTTCACCTAAGCACCACAACGATATGACCGAGGTGGAATATGGTGGAGGGGGCACCGCACACGGCTAAGGAATGATCACGAAGATCAACTTGTGTGTCTTGGGGTGCCCCTTCCCCGTGATATAAAGGAGCAAGGGGAGGCGGCCGGCCCTAGGGGTGCGCCAGGAGGGGGAGTCCTCCTCCTAGTTGAGTAGGACTCCCTTTCCTAGTCCCCTAGGAAGGATGAAGGGGAAGGAAGAGAGGAGAGGGAGGGAGAGGAAGAGGGCGCGCGCCTCCCTAGTCCAATTCGGACTCCCCATGGGGCGCCACCTCCGGCTGCTGCCTCTCTCTCCCTCGGGCCCACTAAGGCCCAATACTTCCCGGGGTTCCAGTAACCCTCTCCAGACTCCGTTTTCTCCAAATCACCGGAACAATTCCGTGTCCGGATATAGTCGTCCAATATATCAATATTTATGTCTCGACCATTTCGAGACTCCTCGTCATGTCCGTGATCACATCCGGGACTCCGAACAACCTTCGGTACATCAAAACTTATAAACTCATAATAAAACTATCATCGTAACGTTAAGCGTGCGGACCCTACGGGTTCAAGAACTATGTAGAAATGACCTAGAACTGTTTTCGGTCAATAACCAATAGCGGAACCTGGATGCTCATATTGGCTCCTACATATTCTTCGAAGATCTTTATCGGTCAAACCGCATAACAACATACGTTGTTCCCTTTGTCATCGGTATGTTACTTGCCCGAGATTCGATCGTCGGTATCCAATACTAGTTCAATCTCGTTGCCGGCAAGTCTCTTTACTCGTTACGTAATGCATCATTCCGTAACTAACTCATTAGCTACATTGCTTGCAAGGCTTATAGTGATGTGCATTACCGAGAGGGCCCAGAGATACCTCTCCGACAATCGGAGTGACAAAACCTAATCTCGAAATACGCCAACTCAACATGTACCTTCGCAGACACCTGTAGAGCTCCTTTATAATCACCCAGTTACGTTGTGACATTTGGTAGCACACAAAGTGTTCCTCTGGTAAACGGGAGTTGCATAATCTCATAGTTGTAGGAACTTTGTATAAGTCATGAAGAAAGCTATAGCAACATACTAAACGATCAAGTGCTAGGCTAACGGAATGGGTCAAGTCAATCACATTATTCTCCTAATAATGTGATCCCGTTAATCAAATGACAACACATGTCTATGGTTAGGAAACATAACCATCTTTGATTAATGAGCTAGTCAAGTAGAGGCACCCTAGTGACATTATGTTTGTGTATGTATTCACACATGTATTATGTTTCCGGGTAATACAATTCTAGCATGAATAATAAACATTTATCATGATATGAGGAAATAAATAATAACTTTATTATTGCCCCTAGGGCATATTTCCTTCACTCTTTGCATGCTTGCTTGAATTGCGTGAAGATTGCTTGACTTGTTCAAAGATAGCTAAAATCTGCCAAAGTCTAAAATTGGGAAAAGGTTAAGTTTTTAATTGGTCAAGTAGTCTAATCACCCCCCCCCTCTAGACATACTTCAAGGTCCTACAAGTGGTATCAGAGCTTTGGTCTCCATTTGCTTTGATTTCCATAGCTTTTGGTGGTCATAGCCTTGGTTTCACAACCTAGGAGAGTATGGCGTCTAGCGAGGGAAATTATCACCGTAGAGGTCCTTACTTTGATGGCACTAATTTTGATAGTTGGAAGCATAAGATGAAAATGCATATTCTCGGACATAACCCCGCCGTTTGGGCTATTGTGTGTATTGGTTTGCAAGGTGAATTCTTTGATGGGAGAGAACCGAATCGTGAAGCTAGTACGGAAGAGTTGAAGATGTTGCAATACAACGCTGAAGCTTGTGATATCCTCTTCAATGGCTTGTGCCCCGAAGAATTCAACAAAATCAGCCGTCTTGAGAATGCAAAGGAAATTTGGGATACTTTGATTGATATGCATGAAGGTACCGACTCCGTCAAGGAATCCAAGTTGGATGTGCTCCAAAGTCAGCTTGACAAGTTCAAAATGAAGGATGGTGAAGGTGTCGCTGAAATGTACTCTAGGCTTGCTCTTATCACAAATGAGATTGTCGGCTTAGGAAGTGAATAAATGACCCATGATTCATCATCAAGAAGATCCTAAGAGCATTGGATGGAAAATATGATACCGTGTGCACATTGATCCAAATGATGCCAAATTACAAAGATCTCAAGCCAACGGAAGTCATTGGAAGAATTGTTGCTCATGAGATGTCACTCAAGGATAAGGAGGAACTTCAAAACAAGTCAAGTGGTGCTTACAAAGCCTCATGTGAAGCCCCCACATCATCAAGTGAGAAACAAACCTTCAATGAAGAATTGAGCTTAATGGTGAAGAACTTCAACAAATTCTACAAGAGTAGAAGCAAAGAAAGAAGCTCCAAGTCAAGGTACTACAATGACAAAAGATCTTCTAGTCGGGAGAGAAATTGCTACAATTGTGGGAGACCCGGACACTATTCCAATGAGTGTACGGCACCCTACAAAACAAGAGAAGATTCTCCCAAGAGAAGAAGTAGAAGAGAATAATCACCACCAAGAGAGAGAAGGAGTAGAGATAATCGTTATGAACGAAGACCCTCACGGAGAAGCAAGGATTCGGAAAGGAAGGACAAGTCATCAAAGAGCTACACAAAACGAAGACATCAAGCTCATGTTGGTGAATGGGTATCCGGCTCCGACTCCGACAATCACTCCGAGAGAAGCTATCACTCCGGCTCCGAATACACTCAAGATGAAGGTGTTGCCAATTTAGCACTTGTGTCAACCAACTCCTACGACATATTTGAATCACCAAATGAAGGAATTGGAAGATGCTTCATGGCCAAAGGTCCTAAGGTAATACACCCCGAGTATGTTGATTTTAATAGTGATGAAGATGACTTGCTAGGTGATGATGATTTACTTATTGACAACTCTAGTGATGAATACTATGATGAAACGTCAATTAATCATGCTAATCAAGAAGAAACGAATGACAATGATAAGGAGAAGATTGAGCGTCTAACTAAAGAACTAAACACTCTTAACTTAGCTCATGAAACTATCTTCGAAGATCATCGAGAACTTTTAAGGGCTCATGAGAAGTTACGCTTTGAAAAGCTCAATCTTGAGCAAGAGCATGAGTTCCTAAAAGCGATCAATGATGATCTCCGTAAGAAAAGTTCTTCTTATATTGCCAAGCGTTTACTCTTATCTACTTACATGCCTCAAGTCAAGTCTAGCAACAAGAACAAGAAATATTCTTCTTCTAGTAGTAACAATAACAGTGCTAAATCCAATATTGTTGCTTCTAGTAGCTCTCTTGATTCCACTAATGATTCTCTTAGCCAAGTTACACTTAAGCAAGAAAACAGCTTATTGAAGGGAATTATAGAGAAAGGTGTATACAAGATCCTTGCCAGGAGTAAGCAATTTGAGGAAATTGTACGCAAGCAAGGAAGGCACCGGAAGAATCAAGGTGTTGGTTTTGAATGAAAGTTCAATGCCAATGGAGTTGAGTGGGAAGAAGATCAATACCCCAAGACGAAGTTTGTTCCTCAACAAGAGAAGTATGATCCTACTTCCTTCAAGGGAACACAAGCACAAGATGATCTTCCACCACAAGACCACAAGAACAAAGGCAAGTACAAGCTTCAAGAGGAGATTGATGCATTTGAAGAAGCACCTAAGGCCCTGGTCAAGTGGGTTCCCAAGACTACGCCAAGTTCTACTTCATCAAGCACAACTACAACACCAAGGATTCCCATCAAGATGATGTGGATCTAGAAGAAGAAGAACTAGAGAGTTCTTGAGGGTGACTCCGCCAACATTTTTCACTCATATCTTTATGGCAAGGACAAGTGCAATCAATTTCCATATCTTGCACTAGTTCAAGGAGTCACAAAACCCTCATGTTGGTAAGGCAAGGGACAAGGTAACCCAAAGTTTTCATGGACATCATTTTGTGTGTGCATCACTCTATGTCTATGGATATTCTTGTTTGTTCCTTGTGGGACTAACCCATGTAGGTATTGAAAGTGCAACTCACTCCAAAGGATTGCTCCAAAAGATCTACATCAACATTGAGTATCCACATCTTCAACACCTACATGAAGTCATCATCGACAAAACCCAAGGTTAGTTTATCCTCTAAGGGGATCTCACATCTAGGGGAGCTTAACTCTAAGAATTGAGTCAAAGCAACTCTAATGATGTGAACACATAAATGCTTTATGTAAAAGTGGTAACCCCACTTAAGCTTAAACCATGAGTATGACCTATGATCAAATGTTCTCATTTGACTCCTAAGTCAATATACTCATATATAGATGACCTAGTCATCGCCAATTGTTCGATAGATGCTAGAATTGGTTGTGCATGCTTTGGCACATAATTCATTTGTCATTTTATTGTGTGAGCATGTTGGTTGCATATTTTACTCATTCGAGGACATCCACTTGTTGTTTTGATTGATTGGTTTCTTTCTCTTTGGCCAAGTGGATGGACAAGAATGCCTAAGAACCTTCTCTAGCTATCCATGTTTTTCTCGTCTCAAACTCTATTCATGCTACATCACAAAATTTGATCAAGTCAGATTCGAACCACTCTGTGTGAGGAGCACTCGGAGTCCCCGATTCGTCATAGACTTAAACTTCCAAAACTTCTTTGTGCTTTTCGGTCTGACGATTCCTCCATTTTGGTCATACCGAGATCACTAAGTCGATCTAGGTTTTCAATCTCGGTGCAACCGATTTGAACTTTTCGGTCACACCGAGTTGCTGTAACTGTCAACAGTTATGCATCTCGGTGCCACCGAGTTGTTCCACCCGGTCACACCGACAGTGTCGGGCTATATATTCACACGGGCAAATTTTGGAAAACTTTCTACGAAACTCCTCGCCCGCGCATAGCTCGCTCTGCCTACTAGGTCTACAGATCGTCGACTTCGTCGCCAGCCGCCTCCAGTCGCTGGTCTCCGCCGTCGTCAATGGAATCCTTCTCCGCCGTTATCGCCGTAGCGAGTTCACCGCCGAACTAGGGTATGAACTCGATCACAGTGCTATCCTTGTCTGATTCTCAGCACATTGTGTTCGTAATGCATCTTGCCACGATTGAAACACCTCTATCCAGTCAAAACAATCCTTAGAATAGTTGTGATTCAAAAATTTAGGGTTAGGTTTCCGCCAAAACCATCTCGGACCCACCGAGTTGAAAAACTCGGTCCCACCGATTTGGCTAACGCCATTGCACTAGTAAGTCTCGGTCTGACCAAGAATTACAAATCGGTGTGACCGATTTTATAACTTTGTGAAACCCTAGCAGTCTCGGTGCCACCGAACTGTGACTCGGTCTGAACGAGTTCACTAGTTTAGGTTCCAAAACTGCTTCGGTATCACCGAGTTTGAAAATCGGTAGATCCGAAATGCTTTCTGTGGAAACTAAAACTAAGTTTTTTGAATCATTCTTTTGCAAAAATCTTTGCATTTTGTGATGCTCATCCACTCTACCTCATCTATAACTATTCACGTGGTCAGCGATCGGTGTGTGCAGCATGTCAGACCAGAGTGACAGCCAGAACAGGTCAGAAGAGCAGATTCACATGAGTGAGGGCACTAGTCCCTCTAGCAGCTCAGATGACGAGAGCAGAAGCACTCCCAGTAATTTGCCCAAGGCTGCCACAAGGACAAGGAAGAAGAAGACCTCAGAGTCTGAGGATGAGGATTATATGGCAGTTGAGGATGAGGCCAGTTCAAAGAAGAAAGTGCTCAAGAAGGAGTACGGCTCAACAACAGTTAAGCCTGGAATGAAGATCAAAAGGCCAGCAGGTAGACAACCAATGTCCAAAGCCAGATTCTCCACTCAAGCTTCTTTGGAAATCCAACCCAAAGAACCTGCTGCTGCTGAAGGAAAGAAAAGGAAGGAAAGGGTCAAGAAGACCATGGCCAGAGTGATTGGAAAACCTTCTATGATGGAGGAAGAGGAAGAAGAAGAGGTTGCTGAGCCAGCACCCAAGGCACAAAAGCTGATGGGTGATGCCATAAAATCAGGGGCTGCAACTTCAAAGCCCAAAGCTGCCCCTAAGCCCAAGAGTGCACCAAAGAGGAATACCAGGAGTATACCAGCAGCTGAGAAGAACAAGGCCCCAATGCCTGAAGTTGATGCTGAGGAAGATGAAGAAGGGCAGGTCCTAAGGAAGCTCAAGCCCAAGATTCCAGACCACAATGATGCTCATCCTGTGGCTGAGAACATGAAGATCAGGAGAGATCAAGGGTTGAGGCTATGGAGAGAGTCAAATCCATATGCCACCAGGAGAAGGACTGCTGTAGATTACAGGTTCCACACCAAGGAGCAGCAGGACTTCTATGAGACCATCTTATTGGATAAGAAGCCCATAGTTTGTGATATGAGGTGGGTCGACTGGACCTACATTCAGGAGAATGCAGAACACTATCCTGGAGTGTATGAAAGCTTCAGTGCTTGTGGAGTTGCAGATTTTGTTGGGCAAAAGCTCACAAACTGGAATGACGAGCTCATTATGCAATTCTACTCCACAACACATTTCTATCCAGATGGCAGGATAGTTTGGATGTCTGAAGGAACAAGATACCAGTCAACCATAGAGGAATGGGCAAGTCTGATCAATGCCCCCAAGGAAAGTGAAGATGACTTTGACATTTATGCCAAGAAGAAGATGGGTCACAACTCAATGTCACAGATGTACAAGGAGATCCCAGATGATGCACTTGAGACTTTCAAGTTTGGATCAGTTCATTTTCTTCTGTCAGGGCTGCCTACGATCAACTGGATCCTAAGGCACACTCTGTTGCCCAAATCAGGTGACCACAACATGATCAGAGGGCATGCAATCAATTTGCTTCACATTTTTGATGTGCCTCAGAAATTCAAGGTCATGAGCCTCATAGTGGAAACTATCAAGAGGACACCAGCAGCCCAAAAGAGGAGCTGTGGATATGCCCCACAGATTTAGGAGTTGATTAACTCAAAGATGGGCACAGGGAAGTATCTGTTGGATAAGGAACACATGGTTCTCTATCCTGAATTTGAGGACAATCAAGTTGTCATGACTGAGAATGAACCATCATCAGTACAAGCCCAAGATAAGAAGGAAAAGGCAAGGAAATAGAAGGCTGCCAAGATGCCAACTCAAGCAGAGGCATCTGATTACTTTCTGAAGAACAAGCAGGAGCAGCTTGGTTACTTGATAGCATCAACTCTACGGATTGAGAAGGGGTTGGCCACCCTAACTCAAAACCAGGAGAGCCTGGAAAGAATCATGGAACAAAAATTCTATGATCTTGATGTCAAAGTAACTGAGATTCAGTCAGCTGTGGAGCAGCTACAGGATGACATGCAGGAGAGGAAGGGCAGAACAACGACTGATGCATTTGCCAGAGTGCCACGAGCTCAGAGATCAGTTGCCGAGCCAGTCACCAGAGTCACTTCATCAGCTCCAGCTACAGCTCCAGCGCAACCAGCTCTAGCACCAACTCCTTCAGCTCCTTCCACATCTACTGATGCCTTCGTCCTTGGAGTTCTATCTACACCACCACCAGAAGACCAAGCCTGAGAGACGATATAGTCCTATGCATTTTCTAGGAACTTTTTGGTAACTTGTTGCCAAAGGGGGAGAAAAATGTATAGATCATAGGCTTCGAGAGAGAGAGAGAGATTTGCTTTTGTTCTCTCTTGTCTTCTTGGTTGAACTTTGTTTGCTTTTGATTGCTTGAGATACTATGCTTTTACCTGTGAGACATTGATGATCATGTGTTTGATCATAAGCTACACTTATGCCTGTTATGTTATTATCTTACTTATCCTTATATGATCATTCACTGTGCTTGGTGATGAGTGCATGTATTCAATCTTTATTATTGATCGCTCCACCAAGATGTATGTGACATGGAAGAATAACCCATGAGCCTAATTCCTAGTGCATTTGCAGTCCAAAGCAAATCTTAAAAAATGCACAAATTTAGGGGGAGCTCTTGCTTATCACATACTTCTCAAAGCGACGATGTTTTTCAATCTTATTATCATTTGTCAAAGCTTTGATCTATATGTTGTCATCAATTACCAAAAAGGTGGAGATTGAAAGTGCAACTATCCCTAGGTGGTTTTGGTAATTCATAACAACATATAGCTCATTGAGCTAATGCTATTCCAAGACAAATATTTCAGGAAAGCTCAATGAATGGCATGGCATGGATGATGAAAGTGGATCCCTCAAAATATTAAGGACAAAGGATTGGCTCAAGCTCAAAAGCTCAAGACTCTACATTTTACATTTTAGTGATCCAAGATCACATTGAGTCTATAGGAAAAGCCAATACTATCAAGGAGGGATGAGGTGTTGCTTAATGAGCATCTTGCTTCATGTGCTTAGTGATATGCTCCAAAACCCTCCACTACTCATCGACATATGACCTAAACCTAAAGTCAAACTCGGCCCTACCGATTCTTTCTATCCGGCGCCACCGTGTTCAAATGTCATAGCCACTGCCACAAACCCTAGGCAAATCGGTCTCACCGATAGGGATCTCGGTCTCACCGAGATGGGATTGTAATCTCTCTGTTTCCCTTCGTAACGTTTCGGTCTAACCGAAGTGAGCGATCGGTCCCACCGAGATTGCAATATAAACTCTCTGTTTCCCTTTCGTAACTTTTCGTTCTCATCGAAAGAGCGAATCGGTCCCACCGAGTTTACCTGACCAACTCTCTGGTTAGCTAATTACCAAATTCGGTCTCACCAAGTTTGTGTAATCGGTCTCACCGAGATTACGTTATGCCCTAACCCTAACCATATCGGTCCTACCGAGTTGCATGTCAGTCCCACCGAAAACCGTAACAGTCACTAGGTTTACTAAATCGGTCCCACCGAGTTTGTTGATTCGGTCCCACCGAGTTTGGTAAATTGTGTGTAACGGTTAGTTTTTGTGTGGAGGCTATATATACCCCTCCACCTCCTCTTCATTCGTGGAGAGAGCCATCGAACAAACCTACAGTTCCAACTTACGGTTCGAGAGAGAACCACCTACTCATGTGTTGAGGCCAAGATATTCCATTCCAACCATATGAATCTTGATCTCTAGCCTTCCCCAAGTTGCTTTCCACTCAAATCTTCTTTCCACCTAATCCAAATCCTATGAGAGAGAGTTGAGTGTTGGGGAGACTATCATTTGAAGCACAAGAGCAAGGAGTTCATCATCAACACACCATTTGTTACTTCTTGGAAAGTGGTGTCTCCTAGATTGGCTAGGTGTCACTTGGGAGCCTCCGACAAGATTGTGGAGTTGAACCAAGGAGTTTGTAAGGGCAAGGAGATCGCCTACTTCGTGAAGATCTACCGCTAGTGAGGCAAGTCCTTCATGGGCGACGGCCATGGTGGGATAGACAAGGTTGCTTCTTCGTGGACCCTTCGTGGGTGGAGCCCTCCGTGGACTCGCAAGAACTGTTACCCTTCGTGGGTTGAAGTCTCCATCAACGTGGATGTACGATAGCACCACCTATCGGAACCATGACAAAAACATCTGTGTCTCCAATTGCGTTTGAATCCTCCAAACCCTTCCCTTTACATTCTTGCAAGTTGCATGCTTTATTTTCCGCTGCCTATATACTCTTTGCATGCTTGCTTGAATTGCGTGAAGATTGCTTGACTTGTTCAAAGATAGCTAAAATCTGCCAAAGTCTAAAATTGGGAAAAGGTTAAGTTTTTAATTGGTCAAGTAGTCTAATCAACACCCCCCCCCCTCTAGACATACTTCAAGGTCCTACACGCCTTCATTGTGACGTCGGAGGACGACATCACCGAGGTGGAGTCCGAGTCGGAGGAGGACGACGAGTAGTTTTTTATCTATCGTTTTATCTATCGTAGGAGGAGGCTACTATCTATGCACTATCTATGTATCATTTATCTATATCATTTTAATCTATCTATGTACTATTGTCACGCCCAAGATGCGACCCTATCCTAAAGGAACTCGAAGGTCCCACCAAGGATAGAAGCGCATCTTGAAGACACTTTTGCAAGGTGGATATCATTACATCAACATTACATAATAGTGGGGATACCTCCAATACATACAATACCACATGAATACATCAATACAACATACAAGAGAACAACATCCGACTACGGATGAAACATAAACAGAAACTCAAATGACATCCACCCTGCTAGCCCAGGCTGCCGACCTGGAACCTATCCCCTGATCGAAGAAGCAGAAGAAGAACTCCAAAACAAGTAAGCATCACTCTCGCGTCATGAGCATCGCATAACCTGTACCTGCAACTGGTGTTGTAGTAATCTGTGAGCCACGAGGACTCAGCAATCCCATTACCATGGGTATCAAGACTAGCAAAGCTTAATAGGAAAGGAAGGGGTAAAGTGGTGAGGCTGCAGCAGCAGCTAAGCAAGTATGGTGGCTAACATACGCAAATGAGAGCGAGAAGAGAAGCAAAGGAACGGTCGTCAACTAGTAATGATCAAGAAGTGATCCTGAACTCCTACTTACGCCAATCATAACACGTAAACCGTGTTCTCCTCTCGATCAACCCGAAAAGAGACACTCACAGTTACGCTTTACGGTTGGTGTATTTTAGAAGAGTTTACTTCAAGTTTACTACAACCGGATATTAACAAATTCCCATCTGCCACATAACCGCGGGCACGGCTCTCGAAAGTTTAAACCCTGCAGGGGTGTCCCAACTTAGCCCATGATAAGCTCTCGCGATCAACGAAGTATATTCCTTCTCCCCGAGAAGACCCGATCCGTCTCGGAATCACGGCTACAAGACATTTCGACAGCAATAAAACAAGACCAGCAAAGCCGCCCGATGTGCCGACAAATCCCGATAGGAGCTGCACATATCTCGTTCTCAGGGCAACATCGGATGAGACTAGCTACGAGTAAAACCAAGCCTCAAGTTTCCCAAGGTGGCCCATGCAGTAGTTTCGGTTCGAACCAGCACTTAGAGAAGCACCGCCCGGGGGCTAATAAAGATGACCCTCGGGTTGGCCGACCCAAGGGAAAGGGTATAGGTGGTGGTGAGGCAAAAGGTAAAACCAAGGTTGGGCCTTCTTTGGAGGAGTCTTATTCAAAGCGAACTGTCAAGGGGGTCCCATAAACCACACAACCGCGTTAGGGACGCAAAATCCGAGAACATAATACCGATATGACGGAAACTAGGGCGGCAAGAGTGGAACAAAACACCAGGCATAAGGCCGAGCCTTCCACCCTTTACCAAGTATATAGATGCATTAATAATATAAGAGATATTGTGATATCCCAACATAAACATAATCCAACATGGAGCAATCTTCATCTTCACCTGCAACTAGCAACGCTATAAGAGGGGCTGAGCAAAAGCGGTAACATAGCCAAACAACGGTTTGCTAGGAAGGGTAACAAAGGTTAGAGGTTCATGCAATTTCGGAGGCTTGAGCAGCAAGTGGTAGGTAACGCAGCATAGCGATAGAACAAAGCAACTAGCATAGCAACTATAGTAATGAGATCCAAGGTGACGGTCATCTTGCCTGAAATCCTGCTAGGAAGAAGAACGAGTCCATGAAGAAGATGAACGGGAGTAGTCGAGCGTGATCCTCACAATCGCAACATTACCGGAACTAAGAAGCAACACCGGAAAGAAACAAACAACATAGTAAACAACCATCACATAAACATGGCATGATGCACAATCGAGTATGATGCATGTCCGTTTAATGAGGCATGGCATGGCAAAGTGCAACAAACAATGCTACAAGTTAGTGGAGCTCAATATGCAACGAGTTGCATATTGACAAAACACCACATTGACATATTTAGTTTAATCTCGTTTAAGCTACCAAACAATATTAAATGTTGTTAAACATGGCAAGAGGTGAAGCATAAGTAAACTATCTATTTAGGCAAGTTTAAATGAGGCCGGAAATAAGAAACAACAATTCCGGAAAATCCTCATGTGCATATTTCGAATTTGCTACTGTTCTGTCCTAAAACATATTTTATTGTTGTTAAACAGGAAAATAAACTGCACCATGTTAAACTAGGCATTATTCCACCCCATTTACATATAAAGAACATTTAAAACCGAGCTACGGTTATTTAGTTATGAAATAAATCATTTTAGCATGGCATTTAAGCAAATTTAAACAAACAACATTTTAAACATCACAAACATGGATGAAAGCAGCATATTATGAAACTAGATATAATTCCAAGCATTTTACATGTTTAACTCATTTTAATATGATGCACGGTTCATGAGTTATTATATGCATGAAGTTCAAGGGTTTTTCTGCAACTCTGTAATACTCTGGATAATAGACAAATTCACAGAACTGGGAAAAAAATATGCGGGCCGAATCTGGAACAGGAGCCGAACAGGGCAGGCGCTGGGGCAGCTCACCCATGGGCTTCGCCCGTCGCAGAGGAGGCCAGCTTGGGGCGATGGGCCTCATGGACGGAGGGGAGCAGCTGGGCTGGCGGTCAACGCACGCAGACGACGCCATGGTCGTGGCTCGAGGCGGGTGTCGACCTCCTGCTCAAAGCGGAAGCGATGCAGAGGAGGAGGCGGCCGGACTTGGCGGCGGCTCGACCTTGGCGTCTCATGGCGAGATCGAAGAGGGGACGACGAGGAACGGCGGAACGGATCTGATGGTTGGGCGGCTGGAGGAGGTCGAGGGCGGCTTGACTTGAGGCCATGGCAGCGGCGTCCTACGTTGGGAGACAGAGAGCGTAGCGTGAGGGAGAGAGAAACGACAGTGAAGAAGAAGAAAGAGAGAAATGAAGGAGGCAGAGGAGCTGCGGCATGGTCCAGTCGGGTTCCGGCGGCTGGCCACGGTGGCGTTTGGCGACGGGAGGCTCGGGCTCCTGGCGCCTTGGCCGTCAGGGTCCTGCGATAGAGAGAGAGAGAGAGATGTGAGATCAGGAGAAAGAAGGAGGGACCGAGGGAGAGGGCGCGGGGTCGGCCTGGGGCTGCTGCTGCGGCCGGCTCGAGGAGAGCTGCTGGTCTCAGGCGCGTGCAGTCAAGGGGCGTGGTCAACGCAGGCAGGGGATCGGTCGACGCGGTCGTGCGTGGCTACTGGAGCTCCTCAAGCAGAGAAGAAGCCGGCGGTGGCTTGGTCGCCGGGGAGGGCGGAGCTTGGCGCGGATCCAGGCGACGTGACGCGGGGTTCTTCGGACGGAGCAGGGCTGCAACAGGGCGAGGACTTAGACGGGGACAGCGAAGAAGCCTGTTCCTGGCGGCGGTGGGGCTCGACAGATTGCACGGGCTCAGGGCGACGAGGATCCGTTCCAGGACGAAGCAGCGGCGGGCGTCCATGGCGACAGAGTATCTGGGAGAGAGAGGGATTAGAGAGAGAGGAAGCCGAAGAAGAAGACGGGAGGAGGAGGCAACGGTGACCTGCTGGTGGTGCACGACAGCGGAGGGAGCAAGGTCGCTCGGGGCCTGGAGCAGCTCGAGCGTAGAGGAGATCCACGCGGCTGCGGGCTGGATGTAGCGCCTCGATCCATTCGGGAACGAGCGCTCGGGCTGGTAGTGGTTGCTCGCTCGAGAGATGTAGCGACGCGACCTCAGACGGTCAAGCCTCTGTGTTTCTGTGCCATCCTGGATCAGTATGCTGGCACACACAGTACATCAATGTATATATCAAAGTGCAATCACATGTATAAATAATGTAAAACTGATATATACCTCATAAGTCACAGCGGAAACAAATAGTCGGGTATGGAGTCCCATCAACGCCATCGGCAGGTTGAGTGTAGACCGTAACCCTGTATCGTAACTCTTACTCGTCGAGGAAAATATCTGCAACATGATACGTTGCAGCCGTGTAGGTTAGTACATTGAATGTACCGGCAAGATCACACTAAGAGAAAACAAATGATAAACTATACTATATGCAGTATGGCTTTGTGGCTCAGATTCGAGTTTTGTTTGCGTAAACGCTGGTTTTATTTTTCCTACATCAAAGGAATAAATGAAGTCTGTACTATAGAGTTTTCTATCATGACATGGTTCCGCCAACCGATGTCTCATAGCCCAAATTCATCATAAGTTGCCCACAATTAAGTTATCAATCCCGTGTTGAGAGTTCCGAGATAGATCCAAGTCCAGATGCTCAAATTGTCCGTGAATCGGGACACGGCTAATCGATTAGGTTTTAACCTCCGCAGAGGTTTGTACACTTTACCCGCAAGATTCGATCCTCTTTTACGTTCTCGCACTTCGTGGTGTTTGAGAACAAGACGATCAAACATGGTCTTCAAGAGTTCCATCGACCACCGTCCGGTGCTCATCCAATCCTACCGTAGTTCTACATCTACTAGCACCGCCCCAGCCAGATTCACCACTAAGGTCAACCAAGCCGAGCCCATAATGACTTGCGGTTGCACAGTAAGCTTCGGGCATGAAGTATTCTTCCGTCTCTTTGAGTCTGGGTGAAGCTTTCCGCAAGATGTCATGGCGCTTCTCCATGCATCCCGCCAACCTTGGTTTCTCCAGGTGCCCGTCAACAAATCCTTCACCCAAAGAGTGTGTATTGAATTCTTGTCTCGAGTCTTGAAGTCTTGAGGCCTTGAAGATGCAGTCCTTGCAGATTCCATCATGGAGTTGTCGCCATTGACATAGATCCTCCATTCTCACACCACTCCCGAGCACTCATACCAACCCCGTCTACTATAGCGTAGCATTAAAATAAATAACGCCCGGGCTTGGTAACAGGGGATGGGTTCCTACCTCATGCATACTACTCAACTACAAGGATTCAATATCACTCTTGGAGGGATTGTTGCGAAGATGACACTAGATGCAATAAAACACATAGGTATGAAAAACATGGTCAAAGTGAACTTGCCTTGTCGACGATCTTGAAAACTAGGGACTCGTGGTAGCAAGCTTCAGACCGGAAATTCTACCGAGGCAAACAACAATCATAATAAGCATATAGCATATGATCACTTAACATAATAGCATGCTAACATAACACACCAAACAAACGAATCAAAACCCAAAGGAAAACTCGAAGAAATTCAACTCAATGTTTTTCCTACTTCAAGCAACAACTAAAAATAGTTTTACATAACAAAATTTCTTCTTAACAGAACCTAAGCATGGGTTTATGCTACCTAACAGAAAAGAATTTATCAAGCAACTAGTAGCAAAAATAATCACCTTAAAATCTATTATAAAACTCCTATTAGGCCTAAAGCAAATTCTAGTAGGAAAAATAAAATAAAAGTTTTACTTATTATAAACAAAAGTTCATGCTCTAAAGTTACAGAAACTAACCTAGAATAATCTATCACATAGGAAAAATAAATTTATTTGCTAATTAAAACAATAGGAAAACAGTGGCTAGTTAAATAATTAAGAATAACCTGATTCTGGTTAAAACTATTTTTTATTAATCCTAAAATGCCCAAATAAATTCCTACGGTTAGGCAAAGTCAAAACAAAGTTGTGACAAAAAGAATCACTAAAAAATAATATTCCTAACTCCTTTTATAGCAGATTTACTATTCTGTCTAAATCTAAAATAAAGCAATTTTAAATAATTTTGACATGACTAATTATATTTTCTACAGAAACTATAAGAAATTTGCAAACCAACAAAAAAAGAATCATTTAAAAATATTAAGTAGATTAAAAGATATGAATTTTTCAAATCTGAAACTATTCTTTCAAAACAGAAAACGAAAAATAAAACTAAAAAGAGAAACGGGCTAATGGGCCTATATAACGCTTCGGTGTAATATAACAAAAACGGGCCCTAGGGTTAAACCGAGTCGGGCCGGTTCAACTAAACCCTAACTAAACCGATCTAACCGGAATAAAACCCGGTTTATTTTAAATAACATACCCCTTCGGGGGGATCTAATCTAGGCCGTCCGATCGGGATCTAACGGCGAGGGGGGACTCCGGCGACTTACCGGACGGCGACGGCGACGGCGGCTCGGGCGGTGAGTGCTCCGGCGACTCCGGTGGTCGGGGGCGTCGGTGGAGACCTCCGGCGGGTGCGGACGGGCGAGGTGGTGGGTTTGGTGGAGTCGGGCGAGATCGGGGTGGCCGGAGTGGGTCGGGACGAGGTTAATGGCGGCGGCGGCGTGCTCGGTCTCCGGCGAGCATGAAGCGTGCGGAGGGAGGAGGCGTCGGGTGAGGGGCGAGGGGGAACGGGTCGGGGGGGTATATAGGCGGGCGGGCACGGCTTGGACGAGGGGCAAGTCAGGCGAGCGATCATGGCGGATCCCGGATCTCACGGGATCTCCGGCGAGCGGCGGCGCTGGTTTGCGTGGGCGAGGGGGCGAGGGGAAGGTGACGGGGTGGGGGCCACCCGTCAGCGAGAGGGAGGGGGAGCGCGTCGGTGCGGGCGACCGAACGGTAGCCGATTCGGGCGAGGGGGTCGGTCGGGCCGGTTGGGGGCGCGGCTGGGCCGCCTGGCTGGCGCCTGGTGGGCCTCGCCTGGGTGTTGGCTGGGCCGGTTGGCCTGGCCGGCGCCCAGGGGCTTTTCTTTTTCTAATTTTTTTTTGAAAACAAAAACAGAGATAAAATATATAGAATATAAATATTTTATATAGGACATATATATATCAAAATGATCGAAAAAGATTTCCTACAACTGAACTATTTTTCAAGTTCAAATAAAATCCTCAAAATTTACAAAACTCAAATAGTGTTGTTGTTGCAATAACACCCAACAAAATCATTTTTAAAATACAAAATTATTTCAAAATTATTTTCTCCTAATTTTCCATAGAAGGAATCATTTTACCCTAATTTCCATTTATTTATTTTTAGGAGAAAATAATTTGAACAAAATCCAAATAATCCCAAATTTGAAAGGGAGTTTCAAAATACTTCCAAATGACTTTCAATTTGATTCTTTTTAACTTCCAACTCATATTTCATATAATTGAAGAAGTCATTTTATCTTCCCTCATGAAAATCATTGAGTTGCATAAAGCTTTGAGTTTGAAATATTTTCAAATGAAATTCAAATCTTTTCAAACCCGTTTCATTTCAAATGGAAGAAGTCATGTCATCTTCACTCTAGGGTTTTGTTTTTTGGAATGAAATTGAATTCATTGGGATCCAAAAGGGCAAGGGAAAATTTGGGAAAGTCATTTCATTCCCTCTCATTCGATTTTCAAAAGTTTCAAATTCCACTCAATTTCACTCAATCAACCAATGAAACAATCAGACAACAAGCATAGTTATTTATTTAATATGACATTCCAAAATTTAGAATTTTGGGATGTTACAAATCTACCACACTTAAAATGATTCTCGTCCTCGAGATTCGAATAGGCTAGCAAGAAAAGGTTAGGGTTTGGAGGTCTTCTAGTAAATATTTTGGTCGGAAAGGTCAGGGGTGCTACCACACTTAAAAGCAAGGTTACAGTTCCAATAAACTCAGATACTTCCTCTGGAGTGCCGACAATATCTGTCTTTTCACATATCTTACAATAGCTCCTTCATTAACGCTCTTCTGTCAGAAACATAGAGTTTTCCTCAAAATCTTGGGTCGGTTGTCAAAGTTGAAGTTCGTCCGAGACTGGATCTTCTTAGCTGATAGGTCTGTGTCCATTCTAGACAACTATCGAAATACTCATGGTGGTCTACCATTAATGGTTTCTGCAGAAAAAGGGCCTTGGCTTATTTCTCTCCGTTTAATCTACGATTGGCAACGGTTGCCTGTAAAGGGTTCCATCGTCCTACCATTCTATGGTTTTATGGCTTGACGTGTCGACACTCTTCTAAGGTTTTCAAGGCTCTCTGATTTTCCATCAACATACGATAGTTCATGATAGAAGTCTCCGTATGGGGCCAATCCATCCCGCACTTGGATCATTACCACATACGTAAATAGTGAATCACGATTCTAACACTTGGGCATACTCACAAGCATTGCAGAATTTCACTTGTCGATTTAACCGAGTTCGATAAATCCATGGTTTCTGCAAGCTGAACAAGACATCTATCGTTCTTCACAATCCTTGGGTTTTCGTATCCTCCAAAAAAATGTCGGATGTTTAAACTCGGAGTTTTCTTCCGAAATATGTTCCTACAGTAAGAGTGTGCTTGCTTCTTATTAACTCCTGGGCCTGTGGGTTATGGCCCACTTCAACTCTTGTACAAGTTTAATTCATCCTTCCTAGGATTATCATTCCATATTCCAACATTACATCTCCTGTAAATCCAATAGTACTTCTTCCTTCATACCCTTGTGGTGACGATCATACAAAACTCCAACTTATTTTGTCCAGCTTCCTTCTATGGACCGTCATGAATAACACATTTCTTTCTTCATTGATCCTGTGGCTTTACGGAGTACTACGACACCAAAGAAAATGCACTAGTTTATCCATAAATCTCATTATTTTCATATCAATCTTTTATTACATCCTTAACCATTTTTCGTGAATCCAAATTCCAAAAAGTTTATTACAAATGCCGCCACCCACATGGTTCGGTATGGTCAGACATTACTTCCAACTTTATTTATTTATCTTCCTCGAGGATTCTTTAGTCCTGCTGGAATTGTGCGACATGCGCCTTGAAGTCTTCAATCTTCTGTTTCATCGTGGTGGCCTTGAGCTTCACCTCCATCATCTCTGCATGCACTTCGCTTAGGTATTCCTGAGTATAACGGAGTCTTGCTTCAAGTATTTCTCCGATCTGGCGTATGGCTTCCATGGCTGCTTCACGAACAGCATCGAAGAAAGTTGCTTGTGGCACACGTGAAATGAAAAAGTACTGCCCCATCATCTTTGGGCAAACTCCTTTCAAATGGTGGAGGTGTACCTCCACATACCAAAGTTCCACTCCCTTTTGCATGAAGGGGTAGCCTTTGTAGACTGCATCTCCTTCAAGGTGGATATGCTTCATCATGTCCTTCAGATCTTGGGTAATCATGATCACTTGTCGTGGTCATGATTGTTTCCGAACCTTTAAGGAAAGACTCGTAAAGGGTCGTCATCTGCAGTTGTAAAACAAAATGGTGCTCGTAATAAGGTACATATCTCCTGGGGCACACATTCATATCATCCAAACAAAACTTGAACTCAATTTCCAATTTCCGCTTATGCATCACAACTCACTTTCTTCCATGTTCATCCGAATATTAATTTCCAAGATAAAATATGACTACTCCTTAAAGCCTTTCAAAGATGTGACATTACAACTTTATTGAGTCATGAACTATTACAATCTCGAGTAATCTATTACATAACTCAACTCATCAAACTCATGAAAATGAAATTGCTTTCTACTACTCTTATTATCCATATCAAAATTCCAACTACTCAACTCCAGCTTTCGCCTTGTTGGGACATTTAGTAGCATAATGTCCTGCTTCCTTGCAGCGAAAACAAAAGGCTTCCGACATGTCTCGGGCTTTTTGTGATTATGTAGGCTCCTTGGATTCTTGGCTTCTTTTCGGACATTTACTAGCGTAATGACCTAAATCCTTGCACTGTAACAAGTGATATGACTCAAGTCCTTCTCTGTGAAAATTGTGTTGTTCGGGGTTGCCTTCTTTTCTCTTCTGGATTTCTCTGTAATGATCGAGTTTCTATTTCCGAGGGTCAAACTTTATCATTGTCGGGAAATATCCCGGATACTCTTTTCTTCCCTTGGGGCAACATCGAAAAATGTCCTTCTTCTCCACATGAATAGCAGGCATTGGAGTAAAATCTGTTGAGGCCTTCTCCATCGTGGTCTTCAACACATTCCTTCATCATGTGTTCTTTCATAACTTCTCGGAGGGCTTCTTTCATTCCTTCTTCCTGCTCCTGAATAGTTTGTTGCACCATGGGGTAAATGTGACCCGAGTCGGGTAGTGGGTGGTTCCTTCACACAAGAAACAAGTCACCTGACTAGTTGGGCATTCCTCAGCTGGGTGTTTCTCCTCACAATGAGGGCATCCATCCTTGTGTTCCTCCTAGGTGTGTCCTATTTCTCCGCAAATCTTGCAGGCACAAGGTTTCTTCTTGGGTTATCATAGTGCTTCCGGATGAGACGTGATCTCAACAGGTCTTCTTGAATTCCTCCCAAGTTCTTGCTCCATTAAATCCTTGTATGGCTTGATGCATTTTCCACCAGGTTGCAGCACTTCCTTCAAAGTAATCAAGAGCGACGATACTTCATTCTTCCTTGAAACCAAATTGCTCCCAAGTGATTCTCCATGTTTCAATCCATAGCTCTGCCTCCATTTGAGTCTTGGTCCGAGAATATCACCAACTTCATTCATCATCTATGGGGTTCAAAAGTTTTGGGATGAGATATGAGAGAGGTGGGGAGGATATACACACAATACAAACAATAGTTTTTGAAGAAACAAGTTTTATTTTGGGGCTGTCGAAAACATCAAACAAATGACAGCTCACAAATAAATGATCTAACGTAAGTGTGTAACGGGGTTTGGTCTTCTAAAGGTCAAATATTTCTTCAAAAACTTCAAATTCTTCAGGTCTTCAGAGTCTTCAATTGTTGCAGCTGCAATCCTTCCAACGCATGGTGGAATCCTCTTTACTCTGAAATGGCCATCAGTTGTCCGATATCTTTAATTCTTGGAGCGACTTCAGTTGATCTTCCGTCTGGTCAAAGGGAAGGGTGTATATTCTAACTATTTGAGGTGAGAGGGTCTATTTGATAAATTCAGAAAAGATGAGAAGTAAGAGTCTTTTTGTAAATAAAGTTTTTGAGATATCCTGTCCTAGGCGCTTTTCGGTTTCTAGGGTCACGCCCCATACCAACATGGGCTCGATACCATATCAGAAGCGACCGACCTCGACGGTCAAGCCTCGTGTTTACGTGCCATCCTCGGATCAAGATGTTGGCACACACAAGACATCAATGTATATATCAAAGTGCAATCACATGTATAAATAACGAAACTGATATATACCTCATAAGTCACAATGAAACAAATAGTCGGGTATGGAGTCCCATCAACGCCATCGGCAAGGTTGAGTGTAGACCGTAACCCTGTATCGTAACTCTTACTCGTCGAGGAAAATATCGCAACATGATACGTTGCAGCCGTGTAGGTCAAGATACATTGAATGTACCGCAAGATCACAATAAGAGAAAACAAATGATAAACTATACTATATGCGGTATGGCTTTGTGGCTCAGATTCGAATTTTGTTTGCGTAAACGCTGGTTTTATTTTCCCTACATCAAAGGAATAAATGAAGTCTGTACTATAGAGTTTTCTATCATGACATGGTTCCGCTAACCGATGTCTCATAGCCCAAATTCATCATAAGTTGCCCACAATTAAGTTATCAATCCGTGTTGAGAGTTCCGAGATAGATCCAAGTCCAGATGCTCAAATTGTCCGTAATCGGGACACGGCTAATCGATTAGGTTTTAACCCTCTGCAGAGGTTTGTACACTTTACCCGCAAGATTCGATCCTCTTTTACGTTCTCGCACTTCGTGGTGTTTGAGAACAAGACGATCAAACATGGTCTTCGAAGAGTTCCATCGACCACCGTCCGGTGCTCATCCAATCCTACCGTAGTTCTACATCTGCTAGCACCGCCCCAGCCAGATTCACCATTAAGGTCAACCAAGCCGAGCCCATAATGACTTGCGGTTGCACGGGTAAGCTTCGGGCATGAAGTATTCTTCCGTCTCTTTGAGTGCGGGTGAAGCTTTCCGCAAGATGTCATGGCGCTTCTCCATGCATCCCGCAAACCACTGGTTTCTCCAGGTGCCCGTCAACAATCCTTCACCTAGTAGTGTGTATTGAATTCTTGTCTCGAGTCTTGAAGTCTTGAGGCCTTGAAGATGCAGTCCTTGCAGATTCCATCATGGAGTTGTCGTCATTGACGTAGATCCTCCATTCTCACACCACTCCCGAGCACTCATACCAACCCCGTCTACTATAGCGTAGCATTAAAATAAATAACGTCCCGGCTTGGTAACAGGGGATGGGTTCCTACCTCATGCATACTACTCAACTACAAGGATTCAATATCACTCTTTGGAGGGATTGTTGCGAAGATGACACTAGATGCAATAAAACACATAGGTATGAAAAACATGGTCAAAGTGAACTTGCCTTGCTGACGATCTTCGAAAACTAGGGACTCGTGGTAGCAAGCTTCGCACTCCGGAAATTCTACCGAGGCAAACAACAATCATAATAAGCATATAGCATATGATCACTTAACATAATAGCATGCTAACATAACACACCAAACAAACGAATCAAAACCCAAAGGAAAACTCGAAGAAATTCAACTCAATGTTTTTCCTACTTCAAGCAACAACTAAAAATAGTTTTACATAACAAAATTTCTTCTTAACAGAACCTAAGCATGGGTTTATGCTACCTAACAGAAAAGAATTTATCAAGCAACTAGTAGCAAAAATAATCACCTTAAAATCTATTATAAAACTCCTATTAGGCCTAAAGCAAATTCTAGTAGGAAAAATAAAATAAAAGTTTTATTTATTATAAACAAAAGTTCATGCTCTAAAGTTACAGAAACTAACCTAGAATAATCTATCACATGGGAAAAATAAATTTATTTGCTAAT
Organism: Aegilops longissima; assembly: GCA_021605205.1. Taxonomy (NCBI): domain Eukaryota; kingdom Viridiplantae; phylum Streptophyta; class Magnoliopsida; order Poales; family Poaceae; genus Aegilops; species Aegilops longissima. Next base: position 167,175,784 of record CM038681.1, on the reverse strand, counting down.
TAAAACAATAGGAAAACAGTGGCTAGTTAAATAATTAAGAATAACATGATTCTGGTTAAAACTATTTTTTATTAATCCTAAAATGCCCAAATAAATAACTACGGTTAGGCAAAGTCAAAACAAAGTTGTGACAAAAAGAATCACTAAAAATAATATTCCTAACTCCTTTTATAGCAGATTTACTATTCTGTCTAAATCTAAAATAAAGCAATTTTAAATAATTTTAACATGACTAATTATATTTTCTAAAGAAACTATAAGAAATTTTCAAACCAACAAAAAAAGAATCACTTAAAAATATTAAGTATATTAAAAGATATGAATTTTTCAAATCTGAAACTATTCTGTCAAAACAGAAAACGAAAAATAAAACTAAAAAGAGAAACGGGCTAATGGGCCTATATAACGCTTCGGCGTAATATAACTAAAACGGGCCCTAGGGTTAAACCGAGTCGGGCCGGTTCAACTAAACCCTAACTAAACCGATCTAACCGGAATAAAACCCGGTTTATTTTAAATAACATACCACTTCGGGGGGATCTAATCTAGGCCGTCCGATCGGGATCTAACGGCGAGGGGGGACTCCGGCGACTTACCGGACGGCGACGGCGACGGCGGCTCGGGCGGTGAGTGCTCCGGCGACTCCGGTGGTCGGGGGCGTCGGCGGAGACCTCCGGCGGGTGCGGACGGGCGAGGTGGTGGGTTTGGTGGAGTCGGGCGAGACCGGGGTGGCCGGAGTGGGTTGGGACGAGGTTAATGGCGGCGGCGGCGTGCTCGGTCTCCGGCGAGCGCGTGCGGAGGGAGGAGGGCGTCGGGTGAGGGGGCGAGGGGGTGAACGGGGTCGGGGGGTATATATAGGCGGGCGGGCACGGCTTGGACGAGGGGCAAGTCGGGCGAGCGAATCGCCGCGGATCCCGGATCTCACGGGATCTCCGGCGAGCGGCGGCGCTGGTTTGCATGGGCGAGGGGGCGAGGGGAAGGTGACGGGGTGGGGGCCACTCGTCAGCGAGAGGGAGGGGAGCGTCGGTCAGGGCGATCGAACGGTAGCCGATTCAGGCGAGGGGTCGGTCGGGCGGTTGAAGCGTGGTGGGCCACTCTGGTGGCGCTGGTGGGCCTCGCCTGGGTGTTGGCTGGGCCGGTTGGCCTGGCCGGCGCCCAGGGGCTTTTCTTTTTCTAATTTTTTTTTGAAAACAAAAATAGAGATAAAATATATAGAATATAAATATTTTATATAGGACATATATATATCAAAATGATCAGAAAAAGATTTCCTACAACCTGAACTATTTTTCAAGTTCAAATAAAATCCTCAAAAATTTACAAAACTCAAATAGTGTTGCTATTCCAATAACACCCAGCAAAAATCATTTTAAAATACAAAAATTATTTCAAATTTATTTTCTCCTAATTTTCCATTGAAGGGAATCATTTTACCCTAATTTCCATTTATTTATTTTTAGGAGAACAATAATTTGAACAAAATCCAAATAATCCCAAATTTGAAAGGGAGTTTCAAAATACTTTCAAATGACTTTCAATTTGATTCTTTTTAACTTCCAACTCATATTTCATATAATTGAAGAAGTCATTTTATCTTCCCTCATGAAAATCATTGAGTTGCATAAAGCTTTGAGTTTGAAATATTTTCAAATGAAATTCAAATATTTTCAAACCCGTTTCATTTCAAATGGAAGAAGTCATGTCATCTTCACTCTAGGGTTTTGTTTTTTGGAATGAAATTGAATTCATTGGGATCCAAAAGGGCAAGGGAAAATTTGGGAAAGTCATTTCATTCCCTCTCATTCGATTTTCAAAAGTTTCAAATTCCACTCAATTTCACTCAATCAACCAATCAAACAATCAGACAACAAGCATAGTTATTTATTTAATATGACATTCCAAAATTTAGAATTTTGGGATGTTACAAGAGATCGAGGGAGAGTGGGTGGCGGCTGGATGGATTGGAAGGATCGATCGGGCAGGATCCCGAGGAAAGAGGAGACCAGGTGGATGGCATCGGTTGGGCAGGGAAGAAATCGAGGAGGGTAAACCTGGCGGCGGCGGAAGGATTTGGAGGACGGGACAAGGTCCCTAGGTTTTAGGGTAGGGGTTGGTCTATATATAGGAACAATATGATTAGGTTTGGACCCTCCGATTAAAATCGGATGGTCTCGGATAAATAGGTTAGGGAGTCCAAAAGAGAAAATGGAGATATTTTGTAGATGATTGGGGATGATCCGGACCCAATGGTGATGACTGAGCGGGTCGGGTTCAGGAAGTTTCGGACGCGGGCGAGGGGTCGATGCACTGGCAAGAGAGGTTAGGTGGTCACGGTCAAGAGGGAAGCGAAATCCCGATTGGTCTCGGAACGGCCACCGAACGCAACAGAGAGAAGCGAGGAGCGGCAACTACGAGCGGATGCAAGTTTAGAGAAATGAGTCAAGAGATTTGAGGTGTTCATATGTGTGAAGAATTTGAAATAAACATCTTTGATGAATTTGAAGAAAATTTGAGAATCAAAGCGAGTAAATAAAAGTAACTTTTAATTTACCCAAGTGAAGAACACGATTTAACTGAGATGAACAGTTTAGAAGTTCGTCTGTTCAGATCTTCTCCGCCTAACTTGGCAGAGGAAATCAGCTACGGCGACGGCGGAGTGAAGAAATTCCACAGTCGGTCTGAGTACGTCGGCGAAGAGGTCAAGGCAATGAAGCTTTTCCTCACCGGCGACGATGGAGAAGCGGCGGCGCTTAGGGTTTCGAGGAGCTCGGAGGGAGAGAGATCGGCGGAGTAAAAGAGTGAGGAAGGGAGAGAGGGTATTTATAGCCACGGTGAAAAACGGCTCGTCCAAGATTTAGGACTAACGTGCCTCGACCGCTTCCTTCTCACGACGTGTGTCACCCACGCACAAGGTAGTGGAGATCGTAAAGATCGTGGGTGGATATAATAATGCATCGTGGGATGCGGAACGGTTTGAGCGGTAAAATCAAGTTTGGATAAGATTTGTTTTAAAAGTTCCGTTGTAATTTCTTCACTATCAAGGACACGGTGAAGAATTTGAACGAGTTTCAAAGTAGAACGCACATGAAGAATTTGTGAATGGATTGGGTTGAGTATAGCATAGAGGGGAAGGGTCCGATCACATTCACTTAGCGTAAAAAGCGACTTGAAGAAATAGCCATAAGTGAATGCTGAGAGGACATAAATCCATATATATATATATATAGCCAATGAAGAAAGACGTCGGAAAGCAGTGAAGAATTTGCAAAGTTGAAGAATTTGAAAACTGAAGAATTTGAAAACTGAAGAATTTCAAAACTCAAGAATTTCAAAACTGAGGAAAAACTCAAATTGAAGAATTTCAACTTTGGTGGTGGCGTAACCCATCAGATAAGAATGATGATTTCAGACACCGCGCATAATTGTCGAGGGTTTCGAGAATCAAATTCTTCATTAATTTCTTCACACTTAGAGTGTTATTCTTCATTGATTGAAGAAAACGTTTCTTCATGTGTTGCACATCTAAGTCATCAATTTTGCATAAGCGTTAGGATGTGTGTCCTTTTCAAAGAACGTTCAAAGATTCTAAGATATTTAGCTCACACCGCAACTTGCTAAATCTCTTCTCATCCAAGGGCTTAGTGAAGATATCAGCTAGCTGTTCTTGATCTTCACGTGCTCGATGGAGATGTCGCCTTCAACACATGATCACGAAGAAAATGATGACGAATTTGAATGTGCTTTGTCTTCGAGTGCTGAACTGGGTTGTGAGCAATCTTGATGGCACTCTCATTGTCACAAGAGAGAGGCACATTCTTCACGTTGATGCCGTAGTCCTTGAGGGTTTGCTTCATCCATAGTAATTGAGCACAACACGAACCAGCAGCAATGTATTCAGCTTCCATGAGGGACGGTGATACAGTTCTGTTTCTTCGAGGACCAATGCACCAAAGATCGTCCGAGTAAATGACAAGTACCAGATGTTGACTTGCGGTCCACACGATCACCAAAGATAGTCGAGTCGAATATCCAATGAGATCAAAAGTAGAGCCCTTGGGGTACCATAATCCTAGTGTTGGTGTGTGAGCTAGATATCAAGAATATGCTTCACAGCCTTATGGTGTGATTCCTTCGTGTAGCTTGAAATCGGGCACACATGCAAACACTAAGCATTATATCCGCCTAGATGCACATAAGTACAATAAAGTACCAATCATGGAGTGGTATACCTTGTGATCGAAGTCAATACCATTTTCATCAGTGCATAGATGGCCATTCGTGGGCATAGGAATTTTGACACCTTTGCAATCTTGCATGCCGAATTTCTTCAGGACATCTTTGAGGTATTTCTCCTGAGATATGAATATGCCATTGTGTTGTTGACGAATTTGAAGACCTAAGAAGAATTTCAACTCTCCCATCATAGACATTTGATATTCTTCACTCATCATATAGGCAAATTCATCACTATAACGTTGGTCAGTACAGCCAAAGATAATATCATCAACATATATTTAGCACACAAACAGTTCACCATCATAAGATTTAGTAAAGAGAGTAGGGTCGAGTGAACTGGTGTGAAGCCATTCTTCACGAAGAATTCCTTCAATGTATCATACCACGCCGAGGGGCTTGCTTGAGGCCATAGAGGGCCTTATTTAGTCTCAAGACTTTGTCGATTCTTTGGATCTTCAAAACCTGGGGGTTGAGCAACATATACTTCTTCCTCAAGCTTACCATTGAGGAATGCACTTTTCACATCCATTTGATATAAAGTGATATTGTGATGGTTAGCATAGGCGAGTAATATGCGAATAGACTCAAGTCTAGCGACAGTGCAAAAGTTTCATCAAATCAATTCCTTCAACTCGTGTAGCCTTGAGCTACTAGTCGTGCCTTATTCCTCACCACAAGACCATTTTCATCTTGCTTGTTGCGGTAGATCCACTTTGTGCCAATGATATTATGCTTGCGAGGATCTGGACGTTTGACCAGTTCCTGACGTTGTTGAGCTCGAATCGATGTAATTCTTCTTGCATGGCCTGAATCCACTCCGGCTCGAAATGCTTCATCTACCTTAGTGGGCTCTGTGATAGAGACAAAAGCATAGTGCCCACAAAAGTTAGATAAATGTGAAGCTTTTGAGCGAGTGAGAGGACTGGCGCTTCAATGTCATCGATGATCTTGTCAACTTGCACTTCTTTTGCAACGCGAGGATGAGCTGGTTGTCTTCGAGGAATTTGATCATTTTCCTCAAAGCACCATTTTCTTCAAAGATTATCTTCAGTGCATCAGCTCGGCGTTCTTCACGTCTGAGAATGAATTCTTCAGCAGTTTCTTGAAGAGGAATGACATCCTCGGTTGCCTTTAACCTGATAGAATCCTCGGTGCTGGTTAAATCTAACACGGAAGGTAGGTGCTCTCTTTGCGAGCCATTAGTTTCATCGAACCGCACATCTACAAAGGTCAACAATCTTGTGAAGAGTGATGTTGAAGACTCTGAGGTGTGCGAGTCCTTTCCGTAACCAAGCATAAAACCTTCATGTGCTTTGGTGCAAATTTAGAGGTGTGGTGAGGATCTCTAATCCAGCATTTAGCAATCAAGACTTTGAAATAACTTACATTGGGTTTCTTGTCGGTGAGGAGTTCATAGGCAGTCTTTTGAAGAATTTGTGAAGATATACTCTGTTGATGATGCACGCAGTGTCAATTGCTTCAATCCGAAACGATTAGGCGTTTTGTATTCATCAAGCATAGTGCGAGCCATCTCAACAAGAGTTCTGTTCTTGCGCTCCACGACGCCATTTTGCTGAGGAGTATAAGGAGCAGATAACTCATGAGTAATACCAAGTTCATCAAGATAGTCATCAAGACCAGAATTCTTGAACTCAGTTCCATTGTCACTCCTGATGTGCTTGATCTTCACACCAAAGTTGGTTGAAGCCCTCGAGGAAAATCGTTTGAAGATTTCCTGCACTTGATTTTTGTAAGTAACAATGTGTACCCAAGTGTAATGAGAGTAATCATCAACAATAACAAAGCCATAAAGGGATGCATCATTAGTGACGGCTGAGTAATGATTGGGACCAAAGAGGTCCATGTGAAGCAATTCAAGGGACGAGTAGTGGTCATGATAGTCTTATTTGGATGCTTGGCCTTGGTCATTTTTCCAGCTTCACAGCACCGCATAAGTGATTCTTGAGGAATTTGACATTCTCAATGCCAATGACATGCTTCTTCTTCGCAAGCGTGTGCAAATTCCTCATGCTGCGTGACCAAGTCGTCGATGCCATAGCCAGCCTTACGAAGCTTTTGCAAGTAGACACACGGCTGGTTGTGGTCCTGTGGAAAATCAACAATATACAAGTCTCCTCTCCTAAAGCCTTCAAGACTTTGGAATTGTCACTTCCATAATCACAACACAACGATACTTGCCAAAGATAACAACCATATCAAGGTCACAAAGCATTGAGATCGACATGAGGTTATATCCTAAAGACTCAACAAGCATGACTTTGTCCATGTGCATGTCCTTAGAGATAGCAACCTTACCAAGTCCCAATACCGACTTTTGCCTTTGTCAAGAAAGATGATATGCTTGAGATGTGACGGTGATAAGGAGCATCCATCAATAGATTCTTGTCACCGGTCATGTGATTTGTACATCCACTATCGAGAACCCACTCGGTGGCTTTGGGTTGATCATCCTGCAGATGAATTAGTATAACTTACGATCTCATATACTTCATCGGTGAAGAATATGATATCAAGTTCATCGATGAATTTCATCATCAAGATTTAGATAAGCAAGATGAGGACGTGTGAAATGAAAGTTCATTTCATCATGATTAGCCTGCGCCCTTTCGAGCAATTTTGTCGTGCCCCAAAGAAATTCATCGACGCTTAAAACACGCCCGGAGACCTGACCCGCAGATGAGATTAGTTCTTTTCTTCACCACCCACATCTGAAGGGGTGGCAAAGAGTTCATCATTCTGCGAGCACCATATGAGAATGGTAGCATAGAGGCCAAACCATTTCGTTTCACATAAGAGGGGTTAGGGTAAGCATATGAATAAGCAGAGAAATTCTTCGAGGACTTATGAACATATTGGTTTGAAGAATAATGCACATATTCATAGCCCGTAGCTCTACCCTGCGAAACAGAGTTATTAGCACGATGATAATCATATGAGGACTTTGATCCTTTTGAGGAATTTGATCCACGTGAGGAATTTTGTCCGTATGAGGACTTGGATCCATATGAAGAATTTGGTCCATATGAAGAATTTGATCTGGGGTTCCTTTTCTTCACAGATGGTGTCATGAGGACATTCACCTGAAGACTTTCAAGACATTTCTTGGGAACCCAGATTTTCTTCATAGGGGGACCGTTCCTGCAGTTAGTGCCAACATATCTAGCAAATACTTCACCATTCTGATTTTTGAACAGTTTATAGTTGAGTCAAATGACTCATCATCGAATGAGGAAATTCACATGTAAAACCAGATAAGGTAGATGGATCAAGCTGGAGGTCCCTTTGCAGCAACCCATGAGGTTTTGGGATACCGCTCGGGCTTCCAAAGACGCTCCATCAAGATTGAGTTTCCTCTCAAAGGCAATACCCTCTTTCCTAGGGTTTCTGTTGAGGATCTGCTTTTAAGCACATCACAAAGAGTCGATGCCCTTTGAGGCTTTTGTACATGCTGTCATGTACAATTCCTTCAGCCCCTGCATCGTCGGTGATACTAGCAATGTCCTCGGTGAGGAATTAGTGATAGCAGAGGCAGGTGAAGAATTTGTAACAGATTGAAGCATTTGAACATTCGGTGAAGAATTAGCGATTCACGCTCAATGCATTTTAAGCATGGAGGAACAAATTCTTCTTGAGAGGCGCTGATTTGTTGAGCAAGTAATGAATCGCGCTCCTTCAAGATCTTCATAACTCGCTCTTAGCTTCTCAAGATCTTGCTTTCTTTGAAGAAATTCATAAGAAAGTTTCTCATGATCGATAAGAGAGTGTTATGATGACCTTGAAGGCTGTCAAGCCTAGAATGAACTTCTCAAGATTTTCAGTTAGGGCTTGAGTGCGATCCATTTCTTCACCTAACATATCATCACTCCTATCTAGCATGTTTTGAACCTTTTCAAAAGCCCTTTGTTGTTTTATAGCAATCTTAGCAAGTTTAGAGTAGCTGGGCTTAAGATCCTCATCGATTCATTTTCACTTTGGATTCAGAGGAGGTGAAATTGAGTACCTTGGCACCTTTTGCCATGAAGCAATAGGTGGGGCGTAGTCATCATTTTCCTCATCAGGTTTGTCGGTGGAGTCGGTTTCTTGATGTTGAAGATGGACTTGCTAACATAAGCAGAGCAAGAGCGGACTAGCCACACAGATTCGGATTCTTCGACTCCTCCTCTTCCTCATTTTCCTCGATTCAGCTTGAGTCCATTTCCTTGCCAATGAATGCCCGAGCCTTTTTGGAGCTGCTCTTCTTGTGAGAAGAAGGCTTTGAGGATTTTGATGATGTAGATTTGGATGATTTCTTCTTCTTCTTCATGTCATCGTAATGTAATCCTTGTGTTTCTTCTTTCTTAATTCCTTTTCCCATCGAGGACAATCTTGGATATAGTGACCAGGTTTCTTGCATTTGTGGCAAAGTCTTCGCTTATAGTCACTAGATGAGGAATCACTTTGCTTCTTGAGGATTTTCCAAAACGACCACGCCTTGTGAATTTCTGGAATTTCTTCACGAGCGGTGCTAGCTCTCGCCAAATTCTTCAGATCTCCAAGGCTACTACCGATTCTTCACTCTCGATTCAGATTCAGCCTTGGCCTTGAGGCACGTGTTTTCCATAGCCGTAACCATAGAGATCTCTCTTTTCAGCAAGTCGAACTCGTGAGTATTTAGCCTTCGAGGATATCAGCAGGATCAAGAGACTTGTAGTCAGCTCGTTCTTGTATCATCAAGTGCGAGTATCAAATGAGGAATCAAGTTTATCTTAGCAATTTCTTCACCACCTCATGGTCGGTGATGTCGGTGGCACCAGTGCTTGAAGCTCATTTGAGATGTCGTGAGGCGATCAAGGTTTGTTGAACATTTTCGTTGTCGAGTCTTTTGAAGCGGTTGAAGAGATTCCGAAGAACATCAACTCGAGAGTCACGCTGAGTTGAAACACCTTCATTTACTTTGGACAGCCTGTCCCAGATGAGTTTGGCAGATTCCAAAGCACTCACTCTTCCATATTGACCTTTGCTCAGATGGCCACATATGATATTCTTCGCTTGAGAATCGAGTTGCTTGAATCTCTTCACATCAGCATCATTCAGAGAGGGTGTGGCTGAGGAAACACCTTTTGTCACAACATACCAGAGATCGTTGTCAATTGCTTCAAGATGCATTCGCATTTTGTTCTTCCGAAGAGGGGTAGTCCGTCCCATCAAGGTAGGACACCCGCTGAGACCTTGATCATACTGCGGTCGACATAACTAAAACTCCGGTGGTTAAACCAAAATCACACGTAACAAGGGAGTACCTTGCTCGATACCAATTGAAAGTCGTTATATCGACTAGAGGGGGGTGAATAGGCGATTTTAGAAAATTTTACAAATTCTTCTTCGAGGAATTTGCTGGTGAGGAAATTCCTTAGCTAAGAAATACATGCAGCGGAATAAGTACTCAAGTAAGCATAGCAGATTACATGCATAGTCATCATGATGAAATGAAGACAATCACAGAGTACGTAAAGCGTAATCACAGGATAACACAATATGAAGACAAACAGATCAAGAAATTGAACTGAGGAAATTGAGAAAGTCTTCACCAAAGTCTTCAAACACAGATATGACTAATACTCAACACAAGAATGAGGAAATGAAAGGTTGAGGAAATAGAACCAGTTAGGTTGGTGAAGACAATGATTTGGTAGACCAGTTCCAACTGCTGTCTCGCTTGTACGCCCTGGTTGGAGCGGTGAGTATTTAAACTCGAGGACACGCAGTCCGGACACCCGACCATCGAAAGCACGCAGCTCAGACACCAAGTCCTCACCAGATTCTCCTTGAACTAAGGTCACGCAGACCTCGCCCAATCACTCGTGGTAAGTCTTCAGCGACTTCCAAACCTTCACATACTTGGTCACTCGGCGATCTACAATTCCTCTTGATGTTCTAGACCTTGACGCCTAACCGTCTGGAAGAAGCACAGTCTTCAAAGGTAAAAGCGCCGGATCCACGCGGGATCAATTTCTTGATGATGCTCAATCACTTTAGGTTTGTTGGGGTTTGGTTTTGGGTTTTCCTCACTTTGGGTTTTTCCTCACTTGATGATTTTCGCCAAAGTCCTCAGAGGATGGGTTGCTCTCAAATGACAAGTGTCAAGTTCTCTCGGAGCAGCCAACCAACTAGTGGTTGTAGGGGCGGCTATTTATAGCCTAGGGAGCAGCCCGACATGATAAGACATAAATGCCCTTCAATGATATGACCATTAGGTGGATAAGATATTTTGGACAGTGCCAAGAAGATAAAGAACGGTCGGAATTTTGAATATCAAATTCTCGGGGTTATCATGTTCCTCATTGTGTAGGCAATTCAGACTGGCGAATTCCTAACTCCTCGCCGAACAAATTCTCGGTGACTGTAAGAGCTTCGTCTCTCCATCAAGAAATTGTTGAATCTGTATGAGATTTCCAAAGGCTTCACTCAAGGGTTTGGTAGGTGTAGGATTTTGAGTTGAGCATCAAATGGAAATTTTCCTTAGTATTTCCTCGACCCCTTTAACGAAGACGGTGTTTCCTATGACTCAAGAAAGAGAAAATGAAACTACGAAAACAAAAGTCTTCACGCTTCATGTTCCTCAAATGAATACCAAGTCTTCAAGGTCACACCAATTTCTTCACTTTCAAAGTCTTCGTAAAGTCTTCGAATATCAAATTCTTCATTGAAGAACTTCATTTTAGGGTCGACTTTTATTGTAAATATCAAACTCCTCATAGACTTATAGACCTGTGTACACTCACAACGATTAGTTACTTAACCTATAAGTCTTCAATACACCAAAATCACTAAGGGCACTAGATGCACTTACAATCTCCCCTTTTGGTGATTGATGACAACATAGGTTAAGTTTTCAACGGGGATAAACATATGAAGTGTAAATACTGATAATGAGGAATTTGATTGCCAGATATAGAAGAACTCCCCCTGAAGATGTGCATAGTGAGGAATTTGCTTTTGAGGCAATGCACATTTGAAGAATTGAATCATGGAGATCTCCCCCTATATCTTGTAATTCATACACGCATTTAACATATAGTATGAAGAATTTGAAATGCATAATGAAATATGGTGCTTGATGGTATGCAGAGCATGCAAAATAATGCATAAAGAGCATCAGAGCCCAATGCGTATGAGGAATTTGAAACTTTGAGTATCAGATCCCAAATCGATTTGAAGATTTTCAACGAGCTCATGAGGATCAGAGCATAACAAATATCAGAGCATATCAACACTACTGTAATCAGAGCATAGAGCATAATGCATCAAAAGTATCAAAGCACCATCGGGTTTAAGATTACAACTCGATCCAATAAAAGGTTTCAGAAGAACGAGAGTTGTAACTTAATAGAATACTATATATAGATAAAAACGAGACCCGCTTGAAGACTAACTCAAATTTCTCCCCCTTTGTCATCGAATGACCAAAAGGATCGAAACTGAGGACTAACGCTCTTGAAGAATTTCAAGTTGAAGACGGAGCGCCAGCATTGTCGGGGTTGTTTGTCGAAGTAGGACCAGCAGCAGTGTCTTCCAAATCTTCATTTTCATCAGTATCGCGAGATGAAGAATAGGAGCTGGCCACTAAGGAAGGAACTTTGACTTTCTTGAATTTCTTGGGAGGAGGTGCAGACCAGTCAAATTCTTCCTTGAGTCCCATTGATTGCAGTTCGTCTTCATTATAGACATGTGAAAGAACAGCCTAGGTGCGCTTGAAGGTTTCATGAAGATAGTAGTGGTTTTTCTTCACTGCATTGTGAGTTGAGGTCAGGTTGTAAAGAAGAGTGCCAAACTGACGTTTGACCCACTTATGATTGCGATCAACCTTCTGATGAAGACTGAGGAGTAATTCACGATCAGTCATCACCACAGGTGCGAGAGCTTGAGGACTTTGCTTGGCGAGGTATTTCTTCTTGAGTCATGTGTGGCGAGTCATCATTGGTGGAGTAAGATGTCTGCTTATAAACTGTCCATCCAATGGACGAGTGCCTTCATCTATCACAGCAGTAGCCTTTCCCTTTTCATCACCGAGGCAATTGGCCGCTTGAGGACTTCAATCGGGGTGTAGCTGCAGTGGTTCAAAGTGTCGACTTTGTAATTCGGTGAAGATCTTGACTGATGAATCTCATAATCAAAGGCGATAAGGCTTCAACTCAAAAGGTGACATGGCAATGTTAGCGAGTCCTCATGAAGAAATCATGGAAATTGACGGAACGCCATGGATGATGTTGAACAGCATATTCTTCATGATGCCAACGACTTCTTCATCATTCGAGTCGTGGCCCTTGATAGGACTCATAGTCTTCGTCAAAATTCGATAGACTGTTCGAGGCACATATAATAATTCCTTGACAAGGAATTTGGTCCTTGAGCTTGCCTTGGTTTCAAAGGCTTCATCAAGACTTGCATATAGTGATTTGAAAGTTCCTTTTCTTCATAGATGCGATGAGCTCCATCAATCGGAGGATCGAGTGGAAGGGCACGAAGCAATTCACTTTCGGTGCCTTGTAGTGGGTGTTTTCGGTCATCCAATCCAAGACCCATGAAGTCACATCTTGAGATCTCCGTGATGTGCAATGTTGCATAGAACTCAAGAATTAGCTCTTCGTTCCAATCACAAATATCGGTCTGCAGAAGTTTAGAGACCTGCGTCGTGAAGAACACTTAGGACGGGCTCAAAGCCGGCAGCGACTCCATATCCACATGAGGAATATGAGCATGATCAAGATTTTGTCCTTGTTGAAAAGCACCGAGGAATAGAAGTTGGCTTGACCGGCAGTCCGTAAGCGCCTCTTCCTAATCCGAGCAGAATCATAGGGATTATATTCATGAAGAACACATGCTCAAAGAAAGAAATCCTTAGCCTTGAACTTTTGCTTGGTCGAGAACGGATTCTTCTGTTTTGGCAAAGGGTGTCACCGGTTGCATCACCACCTCTGGAACCGTAAGTTCAGTGTTCTTCACTTGAGGAATTTCTTGATCCTCAACTTGTGCGACCGAGGATTTTCAGCAGCAAAGCAGCAGTTTCATCGGCGCTAGTGGCTGGAATTTCTTCATGCATAGAACCGTGGGTTGATTTTCTTTGAGTCTATCCGGACGATGCAGTGTGGGAGTGAGGAACTTGTTGAAGCGGGGTGAAAAGCGGAGTATTGGGATGTTGATTTTCCCAAAAATCATCATTGATTACCGGAGTGGTGCATCCAATATCCACATCTTCATTTTCAATTTCCTCAAGCACCATCTTGAGGAATTTCATGGTCCGATGAGGGAATGACGGGGTTGAAGGGATTGCTTCCACTTCAATTTCCTCATCAATTTTCTCGCACGAGCAGGAGATTGATGTTCTTCATCGATCCGGTTGGCACTTCATATTCTTCTCCAAAAGGAACTACTTCCTTTGATGGTATGGAGGAAATTGAATAGCATCAATCGGATTCTCAACAGAGCTGGTCATTGGCTTCATTTTCTTCGCAGCCAAAGAATCGACGCTTGGTGATGCTTTTCTTTTCTTCACAGCAGCTCGCTCAAGAGTTTTAGTTTTCTTCACATCGAAGCAGATGGAAGAATTGGAGTTGGAGTTGGCGCAGGAGGAGCCGAGGAATTTGGGGCAGTTTCTTCAGAGCAACCGATGCGCAGTTCCCTGTCTTGAGTAGTTTCTTCAGCGCACCACTAGTGGGTGCCTGGCGTTTCTTCGGTGGCTAGAATTTCTTCATCAGCCCTAGAATCAGCATTTTCTTCAAGAGGTTGAGCTTCAGCGTTCTTGGCATTTTTTTCATTAGGCTGAGCAGATGCTTCACTGAGGATTTTCATGTTGCAGTGCAGCAACACTTGTGAGATTCTTCGCCGATTGATTTAATCTGGTCTTGACAACTTGCCAATCAGCATAGTACATGTCAAAGTCCTTGCCGAGGTTCTGAATTTCAGTTTGGGCTTGAAGAAGTTCCTCGGTGTCATCTTGACTACATTTTCTTCAAGAACCTCTCCTTCTTGTATTGAGTCTTCTTGATTTCCTTCGCCTTCTCGAACTTCCATTTTCTTCAAAGAATGAAGTGAGTCAACATATGACTTTGATCTGGTGTCAAAGGAAGATCAGCAGAGGGTATTGGGATCGTTGCGAGGTCGATGAAATCGAGGACTTTCTTCGGTCCAAAAGCGTGGCACAGCTGTTCCCTTGGCTCTTGCGGCTCTAGCTTGACGGTCTCGATGATTTCTTCAAGTTCTTCATCGATGCCTCATCATCGATGGCACGTGGACGACAAGTTGTTTCTTCCTTGGCTAGGCCGAGGACCACGCCCACTGTTGCTTTTGTCTTGCAGCGTCGGGCCGATGAAGAATTGTGAGCAGGTGAGAATTTGCGAGACGCCGAGGCAATTGAAAACCAGCAGTCCTTTGACAAGTGGTCGTGCACTGAACTGAAGGTTTGGACGGAGCAGTTGAGGACTTTGATGGAACAAAGAAGCGGTGTGAGGAATTTGTTCTCGAGGAATTTGCCCGGAAGGAGCTGCCGAGGAACTTGGCCGTGAGGGCATGATGAAGAAGCACTTGGCTTATTTGCGGACTTCTTTTGCATCGATTTCTTGGCTTGGCCGAGACCTCGAGCAGCAAAGCAGCAGCAGAATCCTCATTGAATTTCTTCACCGCTTCCTTTGCTTGCTTAGCCAACTTAGCTTGGCATTTAGCCCACTCATCGTGAAAGTCCTCACGCGCTTGACGCTAGTGGGATCAGCTATTTGGCCCGGTGCCAAAGGAGCTCTTGGGCATGGAGGATTTAACGCTAATTTCTTCATGTACTTAGGAGTAACATAGCGGTATTCCTTCCATTCCCGTGCCCATCTCCGCTCAATTTTCTGAATGAGCACCTTGCGTTGGTTTTTGCTTTCCTCATCGGTGTGCAATAGTCAGCATATATTTCCTCGTGGATTTGAATCTGTCATGACCTCGTGTTTCTTTCCTCCTTCTGCGGCTTCTTACCATCGCCATTTCCTTGGTGAGGAAATTGAACAATTGAGTTCTCTCAAGAAGTGTGCAGTTTTTCTTCGAGGAACGCTGCAAATGAGTTAAGTTGATGAGAACCTAGGGATTCAGCAGCAGACATTTGTACCGTGAATGAGTATAGGTGCGAGGAATTTGAAGAGGTCATATGCGTTCTTAGAGGGTTTTTCAAAAAGAACAAGTTTGAGGATTTTGACCAGATGAGCCTTGAAGAATTTCAACAAGCGTTCTTTATCTTAGGTTCCAGAGTTGTATAGATCGAAGATCCACACAATTGAGGAATCTTGAAGAAAATCATTGCTTAGAGAAATGAGTCAAGAGATTTGAGGTGTTCATATGTGTGAAGAATTTGAAATAAACATCTTTGATGAATTTGAAGAAAATTTGAGAATCAAAGCGAGTAAATAAAAGTAACTTTTAATTTACTCAAGTGAAGAACACGATTTAACTGAGATGAACAGTTTAGAAGTTCGTCTGTTCAGATCTTCTCCGCCCTAACTTGGCAGAGGAAATCAGCTACGGCGACGGCGGAGTGAAGAAATTCCACGGTCGGCGCGAGTACGTCGGCGAAGAGGTCAAGGCAATGAAGCTTTTCCTCACCGGCGACGATGGAGTAGCGGCGGCGCTAGGGTTTCGAGGAGCTCGAGCGGGAGAGAGATCGAGCGGAGTAAAAGAGTGAGGAAGGGAGAGAGGGGTATTTATAGCCACGGTGAAAAACGGCTCGTCCAAGATTTAGGACTAACGTGCCTCGACCGCTTCCCTTCTCACGACATGTGTCACCCACGCATGTGTAGTGGAGATCGTAAAGCATCGTGGGTGGATATAATAATGCATCGTGGGATGCGGAACGGTTTGAGCGGTAAAATCAAGTTTGGATAAGATTTGTTTTAAAAGTTCCGCTGCAATTTCTTCACTGTCAAGGACACAAGGAAGAATTTGAACGAGTTTCAAAGTAGAACGCACATGAAGAATTTGTGAATGGATTGGGTTGAGTATAGCATAGAGGGGAAGGGTCCGATCACATTCACTTAGCGTAAAAAGCGACTTGAAGAAATAGCCATAAGTGAATGCTGTAGAGGACATAAATCCATATATATATATATAGCCAATGAAGAAAGACGCGGAAACAGTGAAGAATTTGCAAAGTTGAAGAATTTGAAAACTGAAGAATTTGAAAACTCAAGAATTTCAAAACTCAAGAATTTCAAAACTGAGGAAAACTCAAATTGAAGAATTTCAACTTTGGTGGTGGCGAACTCCATCAGATAAGAATGATGATTTCAGACACCGCGTACAATTGTCGAGGGTTCTCGAGAATCAAATTCTTCATTAATTTCTTCACACTTAGAGTGTTATTCTTCATTGATTGAAGAAAACGTTTCTTCATGTGTTGCACATCTAAGTCATCAATTTTGCATAAGTGTTAGGATGTGTGTCCTTTTCAAAGAACGCTCAAAGATTCTAAGATATTTAGCTCACACCGCAACTTGCTAAATCTCTTCTCATCCAAGGGCTTAGTGAAGATATCAGCTAGCTGTTCTTCGCCTTCACGTGCTCGATGGAGATGTCGCCTTCAACACATGATCACGAAGAAAATGATGACGAATTTGAATGTGCTTTGTCTTCGAGTGCTGAACTGGGTTGTGAGCAATCTTGATGGCACTCTCATTGTCACAAGAGAGAGGCACATTCTTCACGTTGATGCCGTAGTCCTTGAGGGTTTGCTTCATCCATAGTAATTGAGCACAACACGAACCAGCAGCAATGTATTCAGCTCCGCGCGATGGGAAGTGATACACAGTTCTGTTTCTTCGAGGACCAATGCACCAAAGATCGTCCGAGTAAATGACAAGTACCAGATGTTGACTTGCGGTCCACACGATCACCAAAGATAGTCGAGTCGAATATCCAATGAGATCAAAAGTAGAGCCCTTGGGGTACCATAATCCTAGTGTTGGTGTGTGAGCTAGATATCAAGAATATGCTTCACAGCCTTATGGTGTGATTCCTTGGTGTAGCTTGAAATCGGGCACACATGCAAACACTAAGCATTATATCTGGCCTAGATGCACATAAGTACAATAAAGTACCAATCATGGAGTGGTATACCTTGTGATCAAGTCAATACCATTTTCATCGATTGCATAGATGGCCATTTGTGGGCATAGGAATTTTGACACCTTTGCAATCTTGCATGCCAATTTCTTCAGACATCTTTGAGGTATTTCTCTGAGATATGAATATGCCATTGTGTTGTTGATTAATTTGAAGACCTAAGAAGAATTTCAACTCTCCCATCATAGACATTTGATATTCTTCACTCATCATATAGGCAAATTCATCACTATAACGTTGGTCAAGACAGCCAAAGATAATATCATCAACATATATTTGGCACACAAACAGTTCACCATCATAAGATTTAGTAAAGAGAGTAGGGTCGAGTGAACGGTGTGAAGCCATTCTTCACGAAGAATTCCTTCAATGTATCATACCACGCCCGAGGGGCTTGCTTGAGGCCATAGAGGGCCTTATTTAGTCTCAAGACTTTGTCGATTCTTTGGATCTTCAAAACCTGGGGTTGAGCAACATATACTTCTTCCTCAAGCTTACCATTGAGGAATGCACTTTTCACATCCATTTGATATAAAGTGATATTGTGATGGTTAGCATAGGCTAGTAATATGCTAATAGACTCAAGTCTAGCAACAGTGCAAAAGTTTCATCGAAATCAATTCCTTCAACTGCGTGTAGCCTTGAGCTACTAGTCGTGCCTTATTCCTCACCACAAGACCATTTTCATCTTGCTTGTTGCGGTAGATCCACTTTGTGCCAATGATATTATGCTTGCGAGGATCTGGACGTTTGACCAGTTCCTGACGTTGTTGAGCTCGAATCGATGTAATTCTTCTTGCATGGCCTGAATCCACTCCGGCCCGTAAATGCTTCATCTACCTTAGTGGGCTCTGTGATAGAGACAAAAGCATAGTGCCCACAAAAGTTAGATAAATGTGAAGCTTTTGAGCGAGTGAGAGGACCGCGCTTCAATGTCATCGATGATCTTGTCAACTTGCACTTCTTTTGCAACGCGAGGATGAGCTGGTTGTCTTCGAGGAATTTGATCATTTTCCTCGGCACCATTTTCTTGAAGATTATCTTCAGTGCATCACTCGGCGTTCTTCACGTCTGAGAATGAATTCTTCAGCAGTTTCTTCAAGAGGAATGACATCCTCGGTTGCCTTTAACCCGATAGAATCCTCGGTGCTGGTTCGTCTAACATGTAGGTAGGTGCTCTCTTTGCAGCCATTAGTTTCATCGAACCGCACATCTACAAAGGTCAACAATCTTGTGAAGAGTGATGTTGAAGACTCAGAGGTGTGCGAGTCCTTTCCGTAACCAAGCATAAAACCTTCATGTGCTTTCGTGCAAATTTAGAGGTGTGGTGAGGATCTCTAATCCAGCATTTAGCAATCAAGACTTTGAAATAACTTACATTGGGTTTCTTGTCGTGAGGAGTTCATAGGCAGTCTTTTGAAGAATTTGTGAAGATATACTCTGTTGATGATGTGGCACGCAGTGTCAATTGCTTCAATCCGTAAACGACTAGGCGCTTTGTATTCATCAAGCATAGTGCGAGCCATCTCAACAAGAGTTCTGTTCTTGCGCCCACGACGCCATTTTGCCGAGGAGTATAAGGAGCAGATAACTCATGAGTAATACCAAGTTCATCAAGATAGTCATCAAGACCGAATTCTTGAACTCAGCCCATTGTCACTCCCGATGTGCTTGATCTTCACACCAAAGTTGGTTGAAGCCCTCGAGGAAAATCGCTTGAAGATTTCCTGCACTTGATTTTTGTAAGTAACAATGTGTACCCAAGTGTAATGAGAGTAATCATCAACAATAACAAAGCCATAAAGGGATGCATCATTAGTGACGGCTGAGTAATGATTGGGACCAAAGAGGTCCATGTGAAGCAATTCAAGGGACGAGTAGTGGTCATGATAGTCTTATTTGGATGCTTGGCCTTGGTCATTTTTCCAGCTTCACAGGCACCGCATAAGTGATTCTTGAGGAATTTGACATTCTCAATGCCAATGACATGCTTCTTCTTCGCAAGCGTGTGCAAATTCCTCATGCCTGCGTGACCAAGTCGTCGATGCCATAGCCAGCCTTCTGAAGCTTTTGCAAGTAGACACACGGCTGGTTGTGGTCCTGTGGAAAAATCAACAATATACAAGTCTCCTCTCCTAAAGCCTTCGAAGACTTTGGAATTGTCAGCTTCCATAATCACAACACAACGATACTTGCCAAAGATAACAACCATATCAAGATCACAAAGCATTGAGACTGACATGAGGTTATATCCTAAAGACTCAACAAGCATGACTTTGTCCATGTGCATGTCCTTAGAGATAGCAACCTTACCAAGTCCCAATACCGACTTTTGCCTTTGTCAAGAAAGATGATATGCTTCAGATGTGACGGTGATAAGGAGCATCCATCAATAGATTCTTGTCACCACCATGTGATTTGTACATCCACTATCGAGAACCCACTCGGTGGCTTTGGGTTGATCATCCCGCAGATGAATTAGTATAACTTACGATCTCATATACTTCATCGGTGAAGAATATGATATCAAGTTCATCGATGAATTTCATCACCAAGATTTAGATAAGCAAGATGAGGACGTGAAATGAAAGTTCATTTCATCATGATTAGCTGCGCCCTTTCGAGCAATTTTGTCGTGCCCCAAAGAAATTCTTCGACGCTTAAAACACGCCCGAGACCTGACCCTGCAGATGAGATTAGTTCTTTTCTTCACCACCCACATCTCAAGGGGTGGCAAAGAGTTCATCATTCATGCGAGCACCATATGAGAATGGTAGCATAGAGGCCAAACCATTTCGCTTCACATAAGAGGGGTTAGGGTAAGCATATGAATAAGCGAGAGAAATTCTTCGAGGACTTATGAACATATTGGTTTGAAGAATAATGCACATATTCATAGCCCTTAGCTCTACCTGCGAAAGCAGAGTTATTAGCACGATGATAATCATATGAGGACTTTGATCCTTTTGAGGAATTTGATCCACGTGAGGAATTTTGTCCGTATGAGGACTTGGATCCATATGAAGAATTTGGTCCATATGAAGAATTTGATCTGGGGTTCCTTTTCTTCACAGATGGTGTCATGAGGACATTCACCTGAAGACTTTCAAGACATTTCTTGGGAACCCAGATTTTCTTCATAGGGGACCGCTCTGCAGCTTAGTGCCAACATATCTAGCAAATACTTCACCATTCTGATTTTTGAACAGTTTATAGTTTGAGTCAAATGACTCATCATCGTAATGAGGAAATTCACATGTAAAACCAGATAAGGTAGATGGATCAATCGAGGTCCCTTTGCAGCAACCCATGAGGTTTTGGGATACCGCTCAAAGCTTCCAAAGACGCTCCATCAACATTGAGTTTCCTCTCAAAGGCAATACCTCTTTCCTAGGGTTTCGTTGAGGATCTGCTTTTAAGCACATCACAAAGAGTCTCGATGCCCTTTGAGGCTTTTGTACATGCCTGTCATGTACAATTCCTTCAGCCCTGCATCGTCAAGGATACTAGCAATGTCCTCGGTGAGGAATTAGTGATAGCAGAGGCAGGTGAAGAATTTGTAACAGTTGAAGCATTTGAACATTGGTGAAGAATTAGCGATTCACGCTCAATGCATTTTAAGCATGGAGGAACAAATTCTTCTTGAGAGGCGCTGATTTGTTGAGCAAGTAATGAATCGCGCCCTTCAAGATCTTCATAACTCGCCTTAGCTTCTCAAGATCTTGCTTTTGAAGAAATTCATAAGAAAGTTTCTCATGATCGATAAGAGAGTGTTATGATGACCTTGAAGGCTGTCAAGCCTAGACCTGAACTTCTCAAGATTTTGATTAGGGCTTGAGTGCGATCCATTTCTTCACCTAACATATCATCACTCCTATCTAGCATGTTTTGAACCTTTTCAAAAGCCCTTTGTTGTTTTATAGCAATCTTAGCAAGTTTAGAGTAGCTGGGCTTAAGATCCTCATCAGATTCATTTTCACTGGATTCAGAGGAGGTGAAATTGAGTACCTTGGCACCTTTTGCCATGAAGCAATAGGTGGGAGCGTAGTCATCATTTTCCTCATCAGTTTGTCGGTGGAGTCAGTTTCTTGATGTTGAAGATGGACTTGCTAACATAAGCGTAGCAAGAGCCGACTAGCCACACCAGATTCGGATTCTTCGACTCCTCCTCTTCCTCATTTTCCTCGATTCAGCTTCGAGTCCATTTCCTTGCCAATGAATGCCCGAGTTTTTGGAGCTGCTCTTCTTGTGAGAAGAAGGCTTTGAGGATTTTGATGATGAAGATTTGGATGATTTCTTCTTCTTCTTCATGTCATCAGAACTGTAATCCTTGTGTTTCTTCTTTCTTAATTCCTTTTCCCACTGAGGACAATCTTGGATATAGTGACCAGGTTTCTTGCATTTGTGGCAAAGTCTTCGCTTATAGTCACTAGATGAGGAATCACCGCTTCTTGAGGATTTTCCAAAACGACCACGCCTTGTGAATTTCTGGAATTTCTTCACGAAAGTGCTAGCTCTCGCCAAATTCTTCAGATCTCCAAGGCTACTACCAGATTCTTCACTCTCGATTCAGATTCAGCCTTGGCCTTGAGGCACGTGTTTTTCCATAGCCGTAACCATAGAGATCTCTCTTTCAGCAAAGTCGAACTCGTGAGTATTTAGCCTTCGAGGATATCAGCAGGATCAAGAGACTTGTAGTCAGCTCGTTCTTGTATCATCAGTGCCAGAGTATCAAATGAGGAATCAAGCGATCTTAGCAATTTCTTCACCACCTCATGGTCGGTGATGTCAATGGCACCAAAGGCTTGAAGCTCATTTGAGATGTCGGTGAGGCGATCAAGGTTTGTTGAACATTTTCGTTGTCGAGTCTTTTGAAGCGGTTGAAGAGATTCCAAGAACATCAACTCGAGAGTCACGCTGAGTTGAAACACCTTCATTTACTTTGGACAGCCTGTCCCCGATGAGTTTGGCGATTCCAAAGCACTCACTCTTCCATATTGACCTTTGCTCGATGGCCACATATGATATTCTTCGCTTGAGAATCGAGTTGCTTGAATCTCTTCACATCAGATCATTCGTAGAGGGTGTGGACCGAGGAAACACCTTTGTCACAACATACCGTAGATCGTTGTCAATTGCTTCAAGATGCATTCGCATTTTGTTCTTCCAAGAGGGGTAGTCCGTCCCATCAAGGTAGGACACCCGCCGAGACCTTGATCATACTGCGGTCGACATAACTAAAACTCCTGTGGTTAAACAAAATCACACGTAACAAGGAGTACCTTGCTCGATACCAATTGAAAGTGCGTTATATCGACTAGAGGGGGTGAATAGGCGATTTTAGAAAATTTTACAAATTCTTCATCGAGGAATTTGCTGGTGAGGAAATTCCTTAGCTAAGAAATACATGCAGCGGAATAAGTACTCGAAGTAAGCATAGCAGATTACATGCATAGTCATCATGATGAAATGAAGACAATCACAGAGTGTAAAGCGAATCACAGGATAACACAATATGAAGACAAACAGATCAAGAAATTGAACGAGGAAATTGAGAAAGTCTTCACCAAAGTCTTCAAACACAGATATGACTAATACTCAACACAAGAATGAGGAAATGAAAGGTTGAGGAAATAGAACCAGTTAGGTTGGTGAAGACAATGATTTGGTAGACCAGTTCCAACTGCTGTCTCGCTTGTACGTCTGGTTGGAGCGGCCGAGTATTTAAACTCGAGGACACGCAGTCCCGGACACCCACCATCGAGCACGCAGCTCAGACACCAAGTCCTCACCGATTCTCCTTGAACTAAGGTCACGCAGACTCGCCCAATCACTCGTGGTAAGTCTTCAGCGACTTCCAAACCTTCACATACTTGGTCACTCGGCGATCTACAATTCCTCTTGGATGCTCTAGACCTTGACGCCTAACCGTCTGGAAGAAGCACAGTCTTCAAAGGTAAAAGCGCCGGATCCACGCGGGATCAATTTCTTGATGATGCTCAATCACTTTAGGTTTGTTGGGGTTTGGTTTTGGGTTTTCCTCACTTTGGGTTTTTCCTCACTTGATGATTTTCGCCAAAGTCCTCGGAGGATGGGTTGCTCTCAAATGACAAGTGTCAAGTTCTCTCGAGCAGCCTACCAACTAGTGGTTGTAGGGGCGGCTATTTATAGCCTAGGAGCAGCCCGACATGATAAGACATAAATGCCCTTCAATGATATGACCATTAGGTGGATAAGATATTTTGGACAGGTGGCCAAGAAGATAAAGAACGGTCGGAATTTTGAATATCAAATTCCTCGTGGTTATCATGTTCCTCATTGTGTAGGCAAGACCGGCGAATTCCTAACTCCTCGCCGAACAAATTCCTCGGTGACTGTAAGAGCTTCGTCTCACATCAAGAAATTGACTGAATCTGTATGAGATTTCCAAAGGCTTCACTCAAGGGTTTGGTAGGTGTAGGATTTTGAGTTGAGCATCAAATGGAAATTTTCCTTAGTATTTCCTCGACCCCTTTAACAAAGACGGTGTTTCCTATGACTCAAGAAAGAGAAAATGAAACTACGAAAACAAAAGTCTTCACGCTTCATGTTCCTCAAATGAATACCAAGTCTTCAAGGTCACACCAATTTCTTCACTTTCAAAGTCTTCTAAAGTCTTCGAATATCAAATTCTTGATTGAAGAACTTCATTTTAGGGTCGACTTTTATTGTAAATATCAAACTCCTCATAGACTTATAGACCTGTGTACACTCACAAACGCATCAGTTACTTAACCTATAAGTCTTCAATACACCAAAATCACTAAGGGGCACTAGATGCACTTACAATTTGGGCAGCACTCCGACTGAACACGGAAGGAATAGAACATGAACTTGACAAGATGAGAGGATACTTGATGAGATCAACAACACACTACCTCCGGAACTATTGAAAGAATGGCACAAGGGGTAAGAAAGATTTCAGACAGCTCTCTGGTTGAGGAAGGAGGCAAAACTTGATAAGACGAAAGAACTTAATCAGAGGACATAACACTCCTGTTAAATGGGTAAGCAAGGAAAAGAACATGATATTTGCAAAATGAGATGATGGATCGAAGAGAGTAACATCACAAAGCCTCCGGAAGAAAGAATAGAAGATAGATCATTGGAATAAAAGAATGGAGAAGAAAATGCCAACTTCTGCCACAAATGAACTTGGAAAGCACCTTGCAAAGAAGAATTGAACGGAGTTGTTGCAAAATCAACAACGAAAAGCACAAGCTTGTTGTGGGCTTACGGCAAACATCTCAAAATGATGAGGTGACAACCCGCCATTAACAGAAACAATTGATTGGTTGAGATCAATGAAGATAAGAGAAACTTCTTCACCGAGATGAGAAGGAGAAAATTGGATCACTGATAAGCACCACAAATAGCTACATTCCTTAGGGAAGGTTGTAGGTGAAATATAACCCAATATAACTCCAACAAAAAGATTGATTGGTTGAAAAGATCTCTTGAACGAAGAGAAAATGATGGATTTAAAATACCTCATTCTTGACAACAAGTGAATCATGAAGCAGGAGGAGAAATTGCCAAGGATGACATAACACCATCTCAAAAGATAAGGTAGAAAGAATTGCACTTCAAAATGCAAGAATAAGAATACTTGAACTCCTCAAAACAAAACATGTGTTGAGCACCATGTTTAATTTTGAGTATAGCTTGGCGGATCATAACTTCGAGAGAAATCTTGAAGAACAATTGAATAATTAAAAGAATCCTTGACGAGCCACCATGTAGAGCCTCTATGAAGAACTCCGGTAATAAAAGGATGATAAAAAGAAGGAGAAGTTGAAAACACCAGGTGAAGCCTTGCGATGATTTAGATGGAGCTTCACGACGAGATAAAGCGGAAAACTTGGAACTCCAGAAAATAAAAGATGGAGCAACTCGAACCGAGAAATGTGACATGATGACAATGATGGAAAGAAGAAACTAGATCACTTGGATGAAACAATAATAAGAATTACGTTATGTGTATCCTTCACCAATTTACATTGATGACAAGCAATGGATTTGGCATACTACTTATTCTTCTTGAGGGATTGAAAAGAGATATAGTGCAAACTTGAGAAGCTATTGATGGAACCACCGGTGGGATTTGGAAACAACAAATGAATTAATATGATAACGAAGGAAGTGAAATCTTGAACGAACCACCATAAGAATTGCAAATGAACGTAGCCAAGGCACAATTCACCGGGAAGAATTGGAGAAAAAGAAAACAAAGATACTTGAGAGGATTTAGATACATGAGAACGAAGAGATCATGAACTGATTAGAGGATATTTGAACGATTCACCGGTAAGATTTGGAGAACGATAGCTACACGCTGAGAATGAAGAATTATGACATGATGGCCTTCAGAGGAAAGAAATGGAAGCAATTCATGAAATGCTCCGGATAGGTGAAAAGAATTCCCACAATCGAAAACAATTATGAGAGGATGGCATCAAGCTAGAACCATGAATCTTGAAGTGAATGGAGCAAGATTTAAGAGAAACTCTTCTTCGGTCTTCACATGCTGAGAATGACGAGGAGAAACACCACCAAATTGTTGAGAAACTCCGGAAGGATTAAAAGAGGAAACGTTGAGCCAGAGATGAAAAGAATTTGAAAGTGGCCTAGGAGAAGGCATGTGACTGATGAAAATTCATTCTTACGTCAAACTTTGAATTGAATTTGAGAATAGTTCCGGGAAAATAGAAGAGTCAGGTAAGATCCTGGAAAAAGACCTGTGGGTTAGGGCCCACTCAAAAGAAAACACCGTTGAACAATTTTAAAGAGAGGTTGCACCGGTTGAATTAAATGGCTTGAATGAGATAACAATCTCGAGATATCTTGAACGGATTGAGAATGGAAACACAAGTCTTGTAAGATATCTTCAGCACTCCAGAACAAATGAAAAAGCGAGAGGTGAATGATTAAGAGGTGCATCGGCAAGAGAAAGCATTAGAAAGGAGGAAAAGGAATATGATAAATATCGAAAGCTTGAATTGGGTCCACCGGAGAAGAAACACAAAGAAGGATGATGAACTTGAAACTGTTGAGCATCTTCATGGGAAATCACCGGATAAGAACATTGAAAGAAAAGAATGAAGAGACTTCCCACAAATAAAAGGATACATGATTAAGAAATCTGAGTCCTTGAAGAAAAGGGGTGGGAGGGCGGGAAAACAAAGTCAACTTGGGATGGATGAAACAAACACCGTTGAGAAAAACTTAGGATTTATCTTGCGGACGTTGAAATGATCGGATCCACTTAAGGAGAAGCACGCCGGTTGGAAAAGAATTAACATGACGACCTCGATGATCAAGAAGGATTAGTATTCACATAGCAATATGAGAACACCGTTTAAGGAAGGTATGGATCAACACTTGACATCGAAGCAACTCGAATACCACAAATAAAACAAAACAAAGGATTTGGCTTGCAGAATAAGCCGGAACAAATACATATGATAGAGATTTACCCAATCCCATATCATGCATCTGTCGGAAAGATATTCTAGGAGCTACTTGAATTCCCACCTATAAACTCCCGAAACTTCCTGGTTATGCAATCTGGTGTTGGGGATACAGGGGACACAAAATATATCACCCAAACTAACAATACCTAGATCCAGTTGTATCCATCCTTCAACACATAACCAAGAAAACTCCGGAAATCGTGTACCTCAACCTTCGAAAAGCATCCGTTATACAAGTTATGGCAATACTCCCGAACTCCCCAGTACTGGGTGACGTCGAGGTTATCTCACCAACAACTGCATAAAAGAGATTTTCGATGTCGGCAAAACTCAGGTATTCCAGAACTGCAATGATAAAATTGTGACGACAACACCTCGGAGCTCAACTCCCCGGGACACTGCCATAACCCCTAAATGTCAGGAGGCACCAAGAACAATGTTCTCGTCACAAAACTATCGGCACGATCCCAAGATACCCGCGTGATCCTAAAAAAAATCGTGAAATTTGAGGAGAGGAAAGACAAAACATCTACGTCAGGAGGCCTCACCAGAGCAACGAAGGGATTGAGGAGTAAAAAGAATCCTACTCTCCGATATATATAATCCTAAGACTCAAAATAGTTTTCTTCTAGACTCAACAACGGCCAACAAACAAGGGGGCTCCTAAGGTCGGTCAAGGCTCTGATACCAACTTGTCACGCCCAAGATGCGACCCTATCCTAAAGGAACTCGAAGGTCCCACCAAGGATAGAAGCGCATCTTGAAGACGCTTTTGCAAGGTGGATATCATTACATCAACATTACATAATAGTGGGGAAACCTCCAATACATACAATATCACATGAATATATCAATACAACATACAAGAGAACAACATCCGACTACGGATGAAACATAAACAGAAACTCAAACGACATCCACCCTGCTAGCCCAGGCTGCCGACCTCGAACCTATCCCCGATCGAAGAAGCGGAAGAAGAACTCCAAAACAAGTAAGCATCACTCTCGCGTCATGAGCATCGCATAACCTGTACCTGCAAATGGTGTTGTAGTAATCTGTGAGCCACGAGGACTCAGCAATCCCATTACCATGGGTATCAAGACTAGCAAAGCTTAATGGGAAAGGAAGGGGTAAAGTGGTGAGGCTGCAGCAGCAGCTAAGCAAGTATGGTGGCTAACATACGCAAATGAGAGCGAGAAGAGAAGCAAAGGAACGGTCGTCAACTAGTAATGATCAAGAAGTGATCCTGAACTCCTACTTACGCCAATCATAACACAGAAACCGTGTTCTCCTCTCGATCAACCCCGAAAAGAGACACTCACGGTTACACACACGGTTGGTGTATTTTAGAAGAGTTTACTTCAAGTTTACTACAACCGGATATTAACAAATTCCCATCGCCACATAACCATGGGCACGGCTCTCGAAAGTTTAAACCCTGCAGGGGTGTCCCAACTTAGCCCATGATAAGCTCTCGCGATCAACGAAGTATATTCCTTCTCCCCGGGAAGACCCGATCAGTCTCGGAATCCCGGCTACAAGACATTTCGACTGCAATAAAACAAGACCAGCAAAGCCGCCCGATGTGCCGACAAATCCCGATAGGAGCTGCACATATCTCGTTCTCAGGGCAACATCGGATGAGACTAGCTATGAGTAAAACCAAGCCTCAAGTTTCCCCAAGGTGGCCCCGCAGGTAGCTCGGTTCGAACCAGCACTTAGAGAAGCACTGGCCCGGGGGGGGGGGGGGAGCTAAATAAAGATGACCCTCGGGTTGGCCGACCCAAGGGAAAGGGTATAGGTGGTGGTGAGGCAAATGGTAAAACCAAGGTTGGGCCTTGCTGGAGGAGTCTTATTCAAAGCGAACTGTCAAGGGGGTCCCATAAACCACCGAACCGCGTTAGGGACGCAAAATCCGGGAACATAATACGATATGACGGAAACTAGGGCGGCAAGAGTGGAACAAAACAACAGGCATAAGGCCGAGCTTCCACCCTTTACCAAGTATATAGATGCATTAATAATATAAGAGATATTGTGATATCCCAACATAAACATAATCCAACATGGAGGAACCTTCATCTTCACCTGCAACTAGCAACGCTATAAGAGGGGCTAAGCAAAAGCGGTAACATAGCCAAACAACGGTTTGCTAGGAAGGGTAACAAAGGTTAGAGGTTCATGCAATTTGGGAGGCTTGAGCAGCAAGTGGTAGGTAACGCAGCATAGCGATAGAACAAAGCAACTAGCATAGCAATGATAGTAATGAGATCCAAGGTGACGTTCATATTGCCTGAAATCCTGCTAGGAAGAAGAACGAGTCCATGAAGAAGATGAACGGGAGTAGTCGAGCGTGATCCTCACAATCGCAACATTACCGGAACTAAGAAGCAACACCGGAAAGAAACAAACAACATAGTAAACAACCATCACATAAACATGGCATGATGCACAATCGAGTATGATGCATGTCCGGTTTAATGAGGCATGGCATGGCAAAGTGCAACAAACAATGCTACAAGTTAAGTGGAGCTCAATATGCAACGAGTTGCATATTGACAAAACACCACATTGACATATTTAGTTTAATCTCGTTTAAGCTACCAAACAATATTAAATGTTGTTAAACATGGCAAGAGGTGAAGCATAAGTAAACTATCTATTTAGGCAAGTTTAAATGAGGCCGGAAATAAGAAACAACAATTCCGGAAAATCCTCATGTGCATATTTCGAATTTGCTACTGTTCTGTCCTAAAACATATTTTATTGTTGTTAAACAGGAAAATAAACTGCACCATGTTAAACTAGGCATTATTCCACCCCATTTACATATAAAGAACATTTAAAACCGAAGCTACGGTTATTTAGTTATGAAATAAATCATTTTAGCATGGCATTTAAGCAAATTTAAACAAACAACATTTTAAACATCTCAAACATGGATGAAAGCAGCATATTATGAAACTAGATATAATTCCAAGCATTTTACATGTTTAACTCATTTTAATATGATGCACGGTTCATGAGTTATTATATGCATGAAGTTCAAGGGTTTTTCTGCAACTCTGTAATACTCTGGATAATAGACAAATTCGTAGAACTGGGAAAAACCATATGCGGGCCGAATCTGGAACAGGAGCCGAACAGGGCAGGCGCTGGGGTCAGCTCACCCATGGGCTTCGGCCCGTCTGCAGAGGAGGCCAGCTTGGGGCGCTGGGTCTCGCGTGACGGAGGGGAGCAGCTGGGCCTGGGCGCGGTCAACGCACGCAGACGACGCGCGATCATGGCTCGAGGCGGGTGAAAGGAAATATGCCCTAGAGGCAATAATAAAGTTATTATTTATTTCCTTATTTCATGATAAATGTTTATTATTCATGCTAGAATTGTATTAACCGGAAACATAATACATGTGTGAATACATAGACAAACATAGTGTCACTACTATGCCTCTACTTGACTAGCTCGTTGAATCAAAGATGGTTAAGTTTCCTAGCCATAGACATGAGTTGTCATTTGATTAACGGGATCACATCATTAGGAGAATGATGTGATTGACTTGACCCATTCCGTTAGCCTAGCACTTGATCGCTTAGTATGTTGCTATTGCTTTCTTCATGACTTATACATGTTCCCGTAACTATGAGATTATGCAACTCCCGTTTACGGAGGAACACTTTGGTGCTACCAAACGTCACAACGAATCGGGTGATTATAAAGGAGTACTACAGGTGTCTCCAAAGGTACATGTTGGGTTGGCGATTTGAGATTAGGTTTTGTCACTCCGATTGTCGGAGAGGTATCTCTGGGCCCTCTCGGTAATGCACATCACTATAAGCCTTGCAAGCAATGTAGCTAATGAGTTAGTTACAGAATGATGCATTACGAACGAGTAAAGAGACTTGCCGTAACGAGATTGAACTAGGTATTGGATACCGACGATCGAATCTCGGGCAAGTAACATACCGATGACAAAGGGAACAACGATGTTGTTATGCGGTTTGACCGATAAAGATCTTCGAAGAATATGTAGGAGCCAATATGGGCATCCAGGTTCCGCTATTGGTTATTGACCGAGAATAGTTCTAGGTCATGTCTACATAGTTCTCGAACCCGTAGGGTCCGCACGCTTAAGGTTTCGATGACAGTTTTATTATGAGTTTATGAGTTTTGATGTACCGAAGGAGTTCGGAGTCCCGGATGAGATCGGGGACATGACGAGGAGTCTCGAAATGGTCGAGACGTAAAGATCGATATATTGGACGACTATATTCGGAGTTCGGAAAGGTTCTGAATGATTCGGGTATTTTTCGGAGTACCGGAGAGTTACGGAATTCGCCGGGAGAAGTATTGGGCCTTATTGGGCCCTGGGAAAGAAAGAGGGCTGCCTAGGGCAGGCCGCGCCCATGGCCTAGTCCGAATTGGACTAGGGGGAGGGGCCGCACCCCCTCCTTCCTTCCTCTCTCTTCCCTTCCTAGTCTCCTACTCCTAATACATGGAAGGACTCCTAGTTGGACTAGGAAGGGGAATCCTACTCCCGGTGGGAGTAGGACTCCCCATGGCGCGCCCTCCTAGGGCGGCCTCCTCCTCCCTCCCTCCTTTATATACGTGGGCAGGGGCACCCCATAGACACACAAGTTGATCTACGGATCGTTCCTTAGCGTGTGCGGTGTGCCCCTCCACCATATTCCACTTCGGTCATATCGTCGCGGAGTTTAGGTGAAGCCCTGCGCCGGTAGAGTCATATCGTCGCGGAGCTTAGACGAAGTCCTGCGTCGGTGGAGCATCATCATCGTCACCACGCCGTCGTGCTGACGGAACTCATCCCCGACGCATTTGGATCGGAGCCCGGGATCGCCATCGAGCTGAACGTGTGCGAACTCGGAGGTGCCGTGACGTTCGGTACTTGGATCGGTCGGATCGTGAAGACGCACGACTACATCAACCGCGTTGTTATAACGCTTCGCCACGGTCTCACGAGGGTACGTGGACATACACTCTCTCTCTCGTTGCTATGCCATCACCATGGTCTTGCGTGTGCGTAGGAATTTTTTGAAATTACTACGCTTCCCAACAAAGATGGCATCCGAGCCAGGTTTTATGCGTTGATGTCATATGCACGAGTAGAACACAAGTGAGTTGTGGGCGATATAAGTCATACCGCTTACCAGCATGTCATACTTTGGTTCGGCCAGATTGTGAGATGAAGCGCCCGGACCGACATTACGCCAGACGCTTACGCGAGACTGGTTTCACCGCTTGAGCACTAGTTGCTTAAAGGTGACCGGCGGTGTCTCTTTCTCTCACTTTAGTTGAACCGAGTGTGGCTACGCCCGGTCCTTGCGAAGGTTAAAACAGCACCAACTTGACAAACTATCGTTGTGGTTTTGATGCGAGGTAAGAACGGTTCTTGCTCAGCCCGTAGCAGCCACGTAAAACTTGCAACAACAAAGTAGAGGACGCCTAACTTGTTTTTGCAGGGCATGTTGTGATGTGATGTGGTCAAGACGTGATGCTATATTTTATTGTATGAGATGATCATGTTTTGTAACCGAGTTATCGGCAATGGCAGGAGCCATATGGTTGTCGCTTATTGTATGAAATGCAAACGCCATGTAATTACTTTACTTTATCACTAAGCAGAGCGATAGTCGAGAAGCAATAGTTGGCGAGACGACAACGATGCTACGATGGAGATCAAGGTGTCGCGCCGGTGACGATGGTGATCATGACGGTGCTTGGCGATGGAGATCACAAGCACAAGATGATGATGACCATATCATATCACTTATATTGATTGCATGTGATGTTTATCCTTTATGCATCTTATCTTGCTTTGATTGACGGTAGCATTATAAGATGATCTCTCACTAAAATTATCAAGAGGTGTTCTCCCGAGTATGCACCGTTGCGAAAGTTCTTCGTCTTTGAGACACCACGTGATGATCGGGTGTGATAGGCTCTACGCTCAAATACAACGGGTGCAAAACAGTTGCGCACGCGAATACTCAGTTAAACTTGACGAGCCTAGCATATAACAGATATGGCCTCGGAACACGGAGACCGAAAGGTCGGCGTGAATCATATAGTAGATATGATCAACATAGTGATGTTCACCATTGAAACTACTCCATCTCACGTGATGATCGGACATGGTTTAGTTGATTTGGATCACGTAATCACTTAGATAACTGGAGAGATGTCTATCTAAGTGGGAGTTCTTTAGTAATATGATTAATTGAACTTTAATTTATCATGAACTTAGTCCTGGTAGTATTTTGCAAATTATGTTGTAAATCAATAGCTCGCGTTGTTGCTCCCCTATGCTTTTATATGTTTGTTTTGATATGTTCCTAGAGAAAAATTTTGTTGAAAAATGTTAGTAGCAATGATGCAGATTGAATCCGTGATCTGAGGTTTATCCTCATTGCTGCACAGAAGAATTATGTCCTTAGTGCACCGCTAGGTGACAAACCTATTGCAGGAGCAGATGCAGACGTTATGAACGTTTGGCTAGCTCAATATGATGACTACTTGATAGTTTAGTGCACCATGCTTAAAGACTTAGAATCGGGACTTCAAAGACGTTTTGAACGTCATGGACCATATGAGATGTTCCAGGAATTGAAGTTAATATTTCAAGCAAATACCCGAGTTGAGAGATATGAAGTCTCCAACAAGTTCTATAGCTAAAAGATGGAGGAGAATCGCTCAACTAGTGAGCATGTGCTCAGATTGTCTGGGTACTTCAATCGCTTGAATCAAGTGGGAGTTAATCTTCCAGATAAGATAGTGATTGACAGAATTCTCTAGTCACCATCACCAAGTTAGTAGAACTTCGTGATGAACTATAATATGCAAGGGATGACAAAAGTAATTCCCAAGCTCTTCGTGATGCTGAAATCGACGAAGGTAGAAATCAAGAAAAGAGCATCAAGTGTTGATGATTGACAAGACCACTAGTTTCAAGGAAAAGGGCAAAGGAAGAAGGGAACTTCAAGAAGAACGGCAAGCAAGTTGTTGTTCGAGTGAAGAAGCCCAAGTCTGGACCTAAGCACGAGACTAAGTGCTTTTGCTGCAATGGAACTGGTCTTTCGAAGCGGAACTACCCCAAGTATTTGGCGGATAAGAAGGATGGCAAATTGAACAAGAGTATATTTGATATACAGGTTATTGATGTGTGCCTTACTAGTGTTTATAGTAGCCCCGAGTATTTGATACTTGTTCGGTTCTTTGAGATTAGTAACTCAAACAGGAGTTACTGAGAATAAACAGAGACTGGTTGAAGGGGAAGTGACGATGAGTGTTGGAAGTAGTTCCAAGATTGATATGATCATCATCGCACACTCCCTATACTTTCGGGATTAGTGTGGAACCTAAATAAGTGTTATTTGGTGTTGAGCATGAATATGATTTGATCATGTTTATTGCAATACGGTTATTCATTTAAGTAAGAGAATAAATCGTTGTTCATTTACATGAATAAAACCTTATATGGTTACACACCCAATGAAAATGGTTCATTGGATCTCGATCATAGTGATACACATATTCATAATATTGAAACCAAAAGATGCAAAGTTAATAATGATAGTGCAACTTATTTGTGGCACCGCCGTTTAGGTCATATTGGTGTAAAGCGCATGAAGAAACTCCATGCCGATGGACTTTCAAATCACTTGGTTATGAATCATTTGATGCTTGCGAACCGTGCCGTTTGGGCAAGATGACTAAAACTCCGTTCTCGGAACAATGGAACAAGCTCTTGACTTATTGGAAATAATACATACCGATGTATGCGATCCAATGAGTGTTGATGCTCGTGGCAAGTATCGTTATTTTCTAACCTTCACATGATGATTTGAGCAGATATGGGTATATCTACTTGATGAAACATAAGTCTGAAATAGTTGAAAGGTTCAAAGAATTTCAGAGTGAAGTGGAAAAATCATCATAACAAGAAAAAAAAGTTTCTGCGATCTGATCGCGAAGACGAATAATTGAGTTACGAGTTTGGTCTTCAATTAAAATAATGTGGAATAGTTTCACAGCTCACGCCACCTGGAACACCACAATGTTATGGTGTGTCCGAACGTCGTAACCGCACTTTATTGGATATGATGCGATCTATGATGTCTCTTATCGGTTTACCACTATCATTTTGGGGTTATGCATTAGAGACAGCTGCATTCACGTTTAAAAGGGCACCATCTAAATCCGTTGAGATGACACCGTATGAACTATGGTTTAGCAAGAAACCTAAGGTGTCGTTTCTTAAAGTTTGAGTTGTGATGCTTATGTGAAAAAGTTTTCACCGATAAGCTCGAACCCAAATCGGAGAAGTGCGTCTTCATAGAATACCCAAAGGAAACTGTTGGGTACACCTTCTATCACAGATCTAAAGGCAAAACATTCGTTGCTAAGATGGATCCTTTCTAGAGAAGGAGTTTCTCTCGAAAGAAGTGAGTGGGAGGAAAGTAGAACTTGATGAGGTAATTGTACCTTCTCCTTATTGGAAAGTAGTTCATCACGTAAATCAGTTCCGATGATTCCTACACCAATTAGTAAGGAAATTAATGATGATGATCATGAAACTTCAGATCAAGTTGCTACCAAACCTCGTAGGTCTTCCAGAGTAAGATCCGCACTGTGAGTGGTACGGTAATCATGTTCGGAAGTCATGTTACTAGACCATGATGAACCTACGAACTATGAGGAGCGATGATGAGCCCAGATTCGCGAAATGGCTTGAGGCCATGAAATCTGAGATAGGATCCATGTATGAGAACAAAGTGTGGACTTTGATGGAGTTGCTCGATGATCGGCAAGCCATATTATATAAATGGATCTTCAAGAGGAAGACAGATCTTGATAGTAGTATTATCTACAAAGCTCGACTTGTCGCAGAAAGGTTTTCGACAAGTTCAAGGTGTTGACTACAATGAGATTTTCTCAACTGTAGTGATGCTTAAGTCTGTCCGAATCATGTTAGCAATTACCACATGTTATGAAATCTGGCAAATGGATGTCAAAACTACAATATTTAATGGATTTATTAAAGAAGAGTTGTATATGATGCAACCAGAAGGTTTTGTCAATCCTAAAGGAGCTATCAAATTGTGCAAGGTCCAGCGATCCATCTATGGACTGGTGCAAGAATCTCGGAGTTGGAATAAACGCTTTGATAGTGTGATCAAAGCATATGGTTTTATCTGAGACTTTTGGAGAAGCTTTGTATTTACAAGAAAGTGAGTGGGAGCACTACAAAGATTTCGATAAGTATATGTGAATGACATATTGTTGATCGGAAATAATGTAGAATTATTCTCCAAGGCATAAAGGAGTATTTGAAAGGAGTTTTTCAAAGAAAGACCTCGGTGAAGCTACTTACATATTGAGCATCAAGATCTATTGAGATAGATCAAGACACTTGATAAGTTTTTTTCAATAAGTACATACCTTGTCAAGATTCTGAAGTAGTTCAAAATGGAACAGTCAAAGAAAAGTTCTTGCCTGTGTTGCAAAGGTGTGAAATTGAGTAAGACTCAAATCCCGACCACGGCAGAAAATAGAAAAGAGAATGAAGGTCATTCCCTATGCCTCAATCATAGGTTCTATAAAGTAGGCTATGCTATGTACCAGACCTATTGTATACCTTGCTCTGAATTTGGCAATGGAGTACAATAGTGATCTAGGAGTAGATCACTGGACATTGGTCAAGAACATCCTTAGTGAGGACTAAGGAAATATTTCTCGATTATGGAAGTGATAAAAGAGCCCGTCGTAAAGAGTTACATCGATGCAAGCTTTTTACACTGATCCAGATGACTCTAAGTCTCAATCTGGATACATATTGGGAGCAATTAGCTAGAGTAGCTCCGTGCAGAGCATTGTAGACATAGAATATTTGCAAAATACATACGGCTCTGAATGTGATGAGACCGCTGACTAAGCTTCTCTCACGAGCAAAACATGATCATACCTTAGTACTCTTTGGGTGTTAATCACATAGCGATGTGAACTAGATTATTGACACTAGTAAACCCTTTGGGTGCTGGTCACATGACGATGTGAACTATGGGTGTTAATCACATACAGATATGAATATTAGTGTTGAATCACATGATGATGTGAACTAGATTATTGACTCTAGTGCAAGTGGGAGACTGAAAGGAAATATGCCCTAGAGGCAATAATAAAGTTATTATTTATTTCCTTATTTCATGATAAATGTTTATTATTCATGCTAGAATTGTATTAACCGGAAACATAATACATGTGTGAATACATAGACAAACATAGTGTCACTAGTATGCCTCTACTTGACTAGCTCGTTGATAAGCTCTGCAGGGGTGTCCCAACTTAGCCCATGATAAGCTCTCGCGATCAACGAAGTATATTCCTTCTCCCCGGGAAGACCCGATCAGTCTCGGAATCCCGGCTACAAGACATTTCGACTGCAATGAAACAAGACCAGCAAAGCCGCCCGATGTGCCGACAAATCCCGATAGGAGCTGCACATATCTCGTTCTCAGGGCAACATCGGATGAGACTAGCTACGAGTAAAACCAAGCCTCAAGTTTCCCCAAGGTGGCCCCATGAAGAAGCTCGGTTCGAACCAGCACTTAGAGAAGCACCGGCCCGGGGCTAAATAAAGATGACCCTCGGGTTGGCCGACCCAAGGGAAAGGGTATAGGTGGTGGTGAGGCAAATGGTAAAACCAAGGTTGGGCCTTGCTGGAGGAGTCTTATTCAAAGCGAACTGTCAAGGGGGTCCCATGGACCACCGAACCGCGTTAGGGACGCAAAATCCGGGAACATAATACCGATATGACGGAAACTAGGGCGGCAAGAGTGGAACAAAACAACAGGCATAAGGCCGAGCCTTCCACCCTTTACCAAGTATATAGATGCATTAATAATATAAGAGATATTGTGATATCCCAACATAAACATAATCCAACATGGAGCAATCTTCATCTTCACCTGCAACTAGCAACGCTATAAGAGGGGCTAAGCAAAAGCGGTAACATAGCCAAACAACGGTTTGCTAGGAAGGGTAACAAAGGTTAGAGGTTCATGCAATTTCGGAGGCTTGAGCAGCAAGTGGTAGGTAACGCAGCATAGCGATAGAACAAAGCAACTAGCATAGCAATGATAGTAATGAGATCCAAGGTGACGTTCATCTTGCACGAAATCTGCTAGGAAGAAGAACGAGTCCATGAAGAAGATGAACGGGAGTAGTCGGCGTGATCCTCACAATCGCAACATTACGGAACTAAGAAGCAACACCGGAAAGAAACAAACAACATAGTAAACAACCATCACATAAACATGGCATGATGCACAATCGAGTATGATGCATGTCCGGTTTAATGAGGCATGGCATGGCAAAGTGCAACAAACAATGCTATAAGTTAAGTGGAGCTCAATATGCAACGAGTTGCATATTGACAAAACACCACATTGACATATTTAGTTTAATCTCGTTTAAACTACCAAACAATATTAAATGTTGTTAAACATGGCAAGAGGTGAAGCATAAGTAAACTATCTATTTAGGCAAGTTTAAATGAGGCCGGAAATAAGAAACAACAATTCCGGAAAATCCTCATGTGCATATTTCGAATTTGCTACTGTTCTGTCCTAAAACATATTTTATTGTTGTTAAACAGGAAAATAAACTGCACCATGTTAAACTAGGCATTATTCCACCCCATTTACATATAAAGAACATTTAAAACCGAGCTACGGTTATTTAGTTATGAAATAAATCATTTTAGCATGGCATTTAAGCAAATTTAAACAAACAACATTTTAAACATCTCAAACATGGATGAAAGCAACATATTATGAAACTAGATATAATTCCAAGCATTTTACATGTTTAACTCATTTTAATATGATGCACGGTTCATGAGTTATTATATGCATGAAGTTCAAGGGTTTTTCTGCAACTCTGTAATACTCTGGATAATAGACAAATTCGTAGAACTGGGAAAAACCATATGCGGGCCGAATCTGGAACAGGAGCCGAACAGGGCAGGCGCTGGGGGCAGCTCACCCATGGGCTTCGGCCCGTCTGCAGAGGAGGCCAGCTTGGGGCGCTGGGTCTCGCGTGACGGAGGGGAGCAGTGGGCTGGCGCGGTCAACGACTTGCAGACGCCGCGATCATGGCTCGAGGCGGGTGAAAGGAAATATGCCCTAGAGGCAATAATAAAGTTATTATTTATTTCCTTATTTCATGATAAATGTTTATTATTCATGCTAGAATTGTATTAACCGGAAACATAATACATGTGTGAATACGTAGACAAACATAGTGTCACTAGTATGCCTCTACTTGACTAGCTCGTTGAATCAAAGATGGTTAAGTTTCCTAGCCATAGACATGAGTTGTCATTTGATTAACGGGATCACATCATTAGGAGGATGATGTGATTGACTTGACCCATTCCGTTAGCCTAGCACTTGATCGTTTAGTATGTTGCTATTGCTTTCTTCATGACTTATACATGTTCCGTAACTATGAGATTATGCAACTCCGTTTACGGAGGAACACTTTGGTGCTACCAAACGTCACAACGTAATCGGGTGATTATAAAGGAGTACTACAGGTGTCTCCAAAGGTACATGTTGGGTTGGCGATTTCGAGATTAGGTTTTGTCCTCCGATTGTCGGAGAGGTATCTCTGGGCCCTCTCGGTAATGCACATCACTATAAGCCTTGCAAGCAATGTAGCTAATGAGTTAGTTACGGAATGATGCATTACGTAACGAGTAAAAAGACTTGCCGGTAACGAGATTGAACTAGGTATTGGATACCGACGATCGAATCTCGGGCAAGTAACATACCGATGACAAAGGGAACAACGTATGTTGTTATGCGGTTTGACCGATAAAGATCTTCGTAGAATATGTAGGAGCCAATATGGGCATCCAGGTTCCGCTATTGGTTATTGACCGAGAATAGTTCTAGGTCATGTCTACATAGTTCTCGAACCCGTATGGTCCACACGCTTAAGGTTTCGATGACAGTTTTATTATGAGTTTATGAGTTTTGATGTACCGAAGGAGTTCGGAGTCCCGGATGAGATCGGGGACATGACGAGGAGTCTCGAAATGGTCGAGACGTAAAGATCGATATATTGGACGACTATACTCGGAGTTGGAAAGGTTCTGAATGATTCGGTATTTTTCGAGTACCTGGGAGAGTTACGGAATTCGCCGGGAGAAGTATTGGGCCTTATTGGGCCTGCGGGAAAGAAAGAGGGCTGCCTAGGGCAGACCGCGCCCATGGCCTAGTCCGAATTGGACTAGGGGGAGGGGCCGCACCCCCTCCTTCCTTCCCTTCTCTCTTCCCCTTCCTAGTCTCCTACTCCTAATACATGGAAGGACTCCTAGTTGGACTAGGAAAGGGGGAATCCTACTCCCGGTGGGAGTAGGACTCCCCATGGCGCGCCCCTCCTAGGGCCGGCCTCCTCCTCCCTCCCTCCTTTATATACGTGGGCAGGGGGCACCCCATAGACACACAAGTTGATCTACGGATCGTTCCTTAGCCGTGTGCGGTGCCCCCCTCCACCATATTCCACTTCGGTCATATCGTCGCGGAGTTTAGGTGAAGCCCTGCGTCGGTAGAGTCATATCGTCGCGGAGCTTAGACGAAGTCCTGCGTCGGTGGAGCATCATCATCGTCACCACGCCGTCGTGCTGACGGAACTCATCCCCGACGCTTCGCTGGATCGGAGCCCGGGGATCGTCATCGAGCTGAACGTGTGCAGAACTCGGAGGTGCCGTACGTTCCGTACTTGGATCGGTCGGATCGTGAAGACGTACGACTACATCAACCGCGTTGTTATAACGCTTCCGCTTACGGTCTACGAGGGTACGTGGACATACACTCTCCTCTCTCGTTGCTATGCCATCACCATGGTCTTGCGTGTGCGTAGGAAATTTTTTGAAATTACTACGTTTCCCAACAGCGGGGTGTCGACCTCCTGCTCAAAGCGGAAGCAGAAGCAGAGGAGGAGGCGGCCGGACTTGGCGCGGCGGCTCGACGCAGGCGTCTCGCGGCGAGATCCGAAGAGGGGACGATGAGGAACGGCGGAACGGATCTGATGGTTGGGCGGCTGGAGGAGGTCGAGGGCGGCTCGACTTGAGGCCATGGCAGCGGCGTCCTGCGTTGAGAGACAGAGAGCGTAGCGTGAGGGAGAGAGAAACGACAGTGAAGAAGAAGAAAGAGAGAAAGGAAGGAGGCAGAGGAGCTGCGGCATGGTCCAGTCGGGTTCCGGCGGCTGGCCACGGTGGCGTTTGGCGACGGGAGGCTCGGGCTCCTGGCGCCTTGGCCGTCAGGGTCCTGCGATAGTGAGAGAGAGATGTGAGATCAGGAGAAATAAGGAGGGACCGAGGGAGAGGGCGCGGGGTCGGCCTGGGGCTGCTGCTGCGGCCGGCTCGAGGAGAGCTGCTGGTCTCAGGCGCGTGCAGTCAAGGGGCGTGGTCAACGCAGGCAGGGGATCGGTCGACGCGGTCGTGCGTGGCTGCTGGAGCTCCTCGAGCAGAGAAGAAGCCGGCGGTGGCTTGGTCGTCGGGGAGGGCGGAGCTTGGCGTGGATCCAGGCGACGTGACGCGGGGTTCTTCGGACGGAGTAGGGCTGCAACGGGGTGAGGACTTGGACGGGGACAGCGAAGAAGCCTGTTCCTGGCGGCGGCGGGGCTCGACAGATTGCACGGGCTCAGGGCGACGAGGGTCCGTTCCAGGACGAAGCAGCGGCGGGCGTCCATGGCGACAGAGTATCTGGGAGAGAGAGGGATTAGAGAGAGAGGAAGCCGAAGAAGAAGACGGGAGGAGGAGGCAATGGTGACCTGCTGGTGGTGCACGACGGTGGAGGGAGCGAGGTCGCTCGGGGCCTGGAGCAGCTCGAGCGTAGAGGAGATCCACGCGGCTGCGGGCTGGATGTAGCGTCTCGATCCATTCGGGAACGAGCGCTCGGGCTGGTAGTGGTTGCTCGCTCGAGAGATCGAGGGAGAGTGGGTGGCGGCTGAATGGATTGGAAGGATCAATCGGGCAGGATCCCGAGGAAAGAGGAGACCAGGTGGATGGCATCGGTTGGGCAGGGAAGAAATCGAGGAGGGGTAAACTGGCGGCGGCGGCGGAAGGATTTGGAGGATGGGACAAGGTCCCTAGGTTTTTGAAGGAAATATGCCCTAGAGGCAATAATAATGTTATTATTTATTTCCTTATATCATGATAAATGTTTATTATTCATGCTAGAATTGTATTAACCGGAAACATAATACATGTGTGAATACAT
Source organism: Aegilops longissima (assembly GCA_021605205.1). Taxonomy (NCBI): domain Eukaryota; kingdom Viridiplantae; phylum Streptophyta; class Magnoliopsida; order Poales; family Poaceae; genus Aegilops; species Aegilops longissima. The sequence goes on along the minus strand of CM038681.1, from coordinate 167,133,585 downwards.
AAACCTACAGAGTGTCACTAGTATGCCTCTACTTGACTAGCTCGTTAATCAAAGATGGTTATGTTTCCTAACCATGAACAAGGAGTTGTTATTTGATTAACGGGTCACATCATTGGTTGAATGATCTGATTGACATGACCCATTCCATTAGCATAGCACCTGATCGTATAGTTTGTTGCTAGTGCTTTTCTTCATGACTTATACATGTTCCTATGACTATGAGATTATGCAACTCCCGTTTGCCCGAGGAACACTTTTGGTGCTACCAAACGTCACAACGAATCGGGTGATTATAAAGGTACATTACAGGTGTCTCCGAAGGTACATGTTGGGTTGGCATATTTGAGATTAGGATTTGTCCTCCGATTGTCGGAGAGGTATCTCTGGGCCCTCTCGGTAATGCACATCACATAAGCCTTGCAAGCATTGCAACTAAATGTGTTAGTTGTGAGATGATGTATTACGGAACGAGAAAAGAGACTTGCCAAGAACGAGATTGAACTAGGTATTGGATACCGACGATCGAATCTCGGGCAAGTAACATACCGATGACAAAGGAACAACGATGTTGTTATGCGGTCTCGACCGATAAAGATCTTCGTAGAATATGTAGGAACCAATATGGGCATCCAGGTTCCGCTATTGGTTATTGACCGAGAATAGTTCTAGGTCATGTCTACATAGTTCTCGAACCCGTAGGGTCCGCACGCAACAAGGTTTCGATGGCGGTTATATTATGAGTTTATGAGTTTTGATGTACCGAAGGAGTTCGAGTCCCGGATGAGATCGGGGACATGACGAGGAGTCTCGAAATGGTCGAGACGTAAAGATCGATATATTGGACGACTATATTCGAGTTCGGAAAGGTTCGAATGATTCGGTATTTTTGAGTACCGGGGAGTTACGGGATTACGGGAGAAGTAATGGGCCTTGATGGGCTTTAGTGGAAAGAGAAAAAAGGCTGCTGCGCCCCTCCCTCTAGTCCGGGTGGACTAGGGAAAAGGGGCGGACACCTCTCCTTCTCCTCCTATTCCTTCTCCTTCCTCCCTTTTGGTGGACTCCTACTAGGACTTGGAGTCCTAGTAGGAATCCATATCCTGGCCGCACCTTTGCCTTGGCGGCCTCCTCCTCCTCCATCCTTTATATCTAGGGCAGGGGCACCCCATAGACACGCAAGTTGATCTACGGATCTTTCCTTAGCGTGTGCGGTGCCCCTTCCACCATATTCCACTTCGGTCATATCGTCGCGGAGCTTAAGCGAAGCCTGCGGGAGAAGTTATATCGTCGCGGAGCTTAGGCGAAGCCCTGCGTCGGTGGAGCATCATCATCGTCACCACGCCGTCGTCTTGTGGAACTCATCCCGACACTTTGCTGGATCGAGTCCGGGATCGTCATCGAGCTGAGCGTGTGCAGAACTCGGAGGTGCCGTCGTTCGGTGCTTGGATCGGTCGGATCGTGAAGACGCACGACTACATCAACAGCGTTGTTATAACGCTTCGCTTTCGGTCTCACGAGGGTGCGTGGGCGGACACTCTTCCTCTCGTTGCTATGCCATCACCATGGTCTTGCGTGATCGTAGGAAAATTTTGAAATTACTACGTTCCCCAACAAAGTGGCATCCGAGCCTGGTTTTATGCGTTGATGTCATGTGCACGAGTAGAACACAAGTGAGTTGTGGACGATACAAGTCATACGCCTACCAGCATGTCATACTTTGGTTCAGCGGTATTGTGAGATGAAGCGGCCGGACCGACATTACGCCAGACGCTTACGCGAGACTGGTTTCACCGCTGTGAGCACTCGTTGCTTAAAGGTGGTGGCGGTGTCTCTCTCTCTCACTTTAGTTGAACTGAGTGTGGCTACGCCCGGTCCTTGAGAAGGTTAAACGGAGTCTATTTGACGAAGTATCGTTGTGGTTTTGATGCGTAGGTAAGAACGGTTCTTGCTCAGCCCGTAGCAGCCACGTAAAACTTGCAACAACAAAGTAGAGGACGTCTAACTTGTTTTTGCAGGGCATGTTGTGATGTGATATGGTCAAGACGTGATGCTATATTTTATTGTATGAGATGATCATGTTTTGTAACCGAGTTATCGGCAACTGGCAGGAGCCATATGGTTGTCGCTTTATTGTATGAAATGCAAACGCCATGTAATTGCTTTACTTTATCACTAAGGAGTAGCGATAGTCGTAGAAGCAATAGTTGGCGAGACGACAACGATGCTACGATGGAGATCAAGGTGTCGCGCGGTGGCGATGGTGATCATGACGGTGCTTCGGAGATGGAGATCACAAGCACAAAATGATGATGGCCATATCATATCACTTATATTGATTGCATGTGATGTTAATCCTTTATGCATCTTATCTTGCTTTGATTGACGGTAGCATTATAAGATGATCCCTTACTAAATTATCAAGAAGTGTTCTCCCGAGTATGCACCGTTGCGAAAGTTCTTCGTCTTTGAGACACCACGTGATGATCGGGTGTGATAGGCTCTACGTTCAAATACAACGGGTGCAAAACAGTTGCACACGCGAATACTCAGGTTATACTTGACGAGCTATGCATATAAGATATGACCTCGGAACACGGAGACCGAAAGGTCGGCGTGAATCATATAGTAGATATGATCAACATATTGATGTTCACCATTGAAACTACTCCATCATACGTGATGATCGGTCATGGTGTAGTTGATATGGATCACATAATCACTTAGAGAATTGGAGGATATTTTTCTAAGTGGGAGTTCTTAAGTAATATGATTAATTGAACTTTAATTTATCATGAACTTAGTCCCGTAGTATTTTGCAGATTATGTTGTAGATCAATAGCTCGCGTTGTTGCTTCCTGTTTTTTTTATATGTGTTCCTAGAAAATTGTATTGAAAAATGTTAGTAGCAAAGATGCGGATTGGATCCGTGATCTGAGGTTTATCCTCATTGCTGCGCAGAAGAATTATGTCCTTAATGCACCGCTAGGTGATGACCTATTGCAGGAGCAGATGCGAGACGTTATGAGCGTTTGGCTAGCTCAATATGAGCGAATCTGAGACGTTATGAGCGTTTGGCTAGCTCAATATGATGACTACTTGATAGTTTAGTGCACCATGCTTAACGGCTTAGAATCGGGACTTCAAAGGCGTTTTGAGCGTCATGGACCATATGTGATGTTCCAGGAATTGAAGTTAATATTTCAAGCAAATACCGAGTTGAGAGATATGAAGTCTCCAACAAGTTCTATAGCTAAAAGATGGAGGAGAATCGCTCAACTAGTGAGCATGTGCTCAGATTATCCGAGTACTTCAATCACTTGAATCAAGTGGGAGTTAATCTTCCAGATAAGATAGTGATTGATGAATTCTCTAGTCACCATCACTAAGTTAGTAGAACTTCGTGATGAACTATAGTATGCAAGGGATGACGAAAAAGATTCTCGAGCTCTTCGCGATGCTAAAATCGGCGAAGGTAGAAATCAAGAAAAACATCAAGTGTTGATGGTTGACAAGACCACTAGTCTCAAGGAAAATGGCAAAGGGAAGAAGGGAACTTCAAAAGGAACGGCAAGCAAGTTGCTGCTCGAGTGAAGAAGCCCAAGTCTAGACCTAAGCACGAGACCGAGTACTTTTGCTGCAATGGAACTGGTCCCGAAGCGAACTACCCTGAATATTTGGTGGATAAGAAGGATGGCAAAGTGAACAAGGTTATATTTGATATACAGGTTATTGATGTGTGCCTTACTAGTGTTTATAGTGGCCCCTGAGTATTTGATACTCGTTCGGTTGCTAAGATTAGTAACTCGAAACAGGAGTTGAGAATAAGCAGAGACTAGTTGAAGGGAAGTGACGATGAGTGTTGGAAGTAGTTCCAAGATTGATATGATCATCATCGCACACTCCCTATACTTTCGGGATTAGTGTGGAACCTAAATAAATGTTATTTGGTGTTGAGCATAAATATGATTTGATCATGTTTATTGCAATCTGGTTATTCATTTAAGTAAGAGAATAAATTGTTGTTTACATTTACATGAATAAAACCTTATATGGTTACACACCCAATGAAAATGGTTCATTGGATCTCGATCATAGTGATACACATATTCATAACATTGAAACCAAAAGATGCAAAGTTAATAATGATAGTGCAACTTATTTGTGGTAATTGCCGTTTAGGTCATATTGGTGTAAAGCGCATGAAGAAAAACTCCATCTTGATGGACTTTTGGAATCACTTGATTATGAATCATTTGATGCTTGCGAACCGTGCCTTTTGGGCAAGATGACTAAAACTCCGTTCTCGGAACAATGGAACAAGCTCTTGACTTATTGGAAATAATACATACCGATGTATGCGATCCAATGAATGTTGATGCTCGTGGCAAGTATCGTTATTTTTCGACCTTCACAAGATGATTTGAGCAGATATGGGTATATCTACTTGATGAAACATAAGTCTGAAATAGTTGAAAGGTTCAAAGAATTTCAGAGTGAAGTGGAAAATCATCGTAACAAGAAAATAAAGTTTCTGCGATCTGATCGTGGAGATGAATATTTGAGTTCTGAGTTTGGTCTTCAATGAAAACAATGTGGAATAGTTTCACAGCTCACGCCACCAGAACACCACAACGTTATGGTGTGTCCGAACGTCGTAACCGTACTTTATTATGATATGGTGCGATCTATGATGTATCTTACCGATTTACCACTATCGTTTTGGGGTTATGCATTAGAGACAGCTGCATTCACGTTTAATAGGGCAACCATCTAAATCCGTTGAGATGACACCGTATGAACTATGGTTTAGCGATAAACCTAAGCTGTCGTTTCTTAAAGTTTGGAGTTGTGATGCTTATGTGAAAAAGTTTTCACCGATAAGCTCGAACCCAAATCGAATCGTCTTCATAGAATACCCAAAGGCAACTATTGGGTACACCTTCTATCACAGATCCGAAGGCAAGTTTTTCGTTGCTAAGATGGATCCTTTCTAGAGAAGAAGTTTCTCTCGAAAGAAGTGAGTGGGAGGAAAGTAGAACTTGATGAGGTAATTGTACCTTCTCCCTTATTGGAAAGTAGTTCATCACGAAATCAGTTCGATGATTCCTACACCAATTAGTGAGGAAGTTAATGATGATGATCATGAAACTTCAGATCAAGTTGCTACCAAACCTCGTAGGTCTTCGAGTAAGATCCGCACTGAGTGGTACGGTAATCCTATTCTAAAAGTCATGTTACTAGACCATGATGAACCTACGAACTATGAGGAAGCGATGATGAGCCCAGATTCCGCGAAATGGTTTGAGACCATGAAATCTGAGATGGGATCCATGTATGAGAACAAAGTATGGACTTTGGTTGACTTGCTCGATGATCGGCAAGCCATTGAGAATAAATGGATCTTCAAGAGGAAGGCGGACACGATAGTAGTGTTACTATCTACAAAGCTCGACTTGTCGCAAAAAGGTTTTGACAAGTTCAAGGTGTTGACTACAATGAGATTTTCTCAATTGTAGCGATGCTTAAGTCTGTCTCGAATCATGTTAGCAATTGCCACATTTTATGAAATCGGCAAATGGATGTCAAAACTACATTCTTTAATGGATTTATTAAAGAAGAGTTGTATATGATGCAACCGAAGGTTTTGTCAATCCTAAAGGAGCTAACAAAATGTGCAAGCTCCAATGATCCATCTATGGACTGGTGCAAGCATCTCGGAGTTGGAATAAGCGCTTTGATAGTGTGATCAAAGCATATGGTTTTATCTGAGACTTTTGGAGAAGCTTTGTATTTACAAGAAAGTGAGTGGGAGCACTACTGACATTTCGATAAGTATATGTGAATGACATATTGTTGATCGAAATAATGTAGAATTATTACGCAAAGCATAAAGGAGTGTTTGAAAGGAGTTTTTCAAAGAAAGACCTCGGTGAAGCTGCTTACATATTGAGCATCAAGATCTATAGAGATAGATCAAGGACGCTTGATAAAGTTTTTCAATGAATACATATCTTGACAAGATTTTGAAGTAGTTCAAAATGGAACAGTCAAAGAAAGAGTTCTTGCACGTGTTACAAGGTGTGAGATTGAGTAAGACTCAAAACCCGACCACGGCAGAAGATAGAAAGAGAATGAAAGTCATTCCCTATGCATCAGCCATAGGTTCTATAAAGTATGTCATCTTTGTGTACGGATCATTGCATACCCTACCACTAAGATTGGCAAGGAGTGCAATAGAGATCTAGGAGTAGATCAATGGACAGCGGTCAAAATTATCCTTAGTAGAATAAGGATATGTTTCTCGATTATGGAAGTGAAAAAGGTTAGCCGTAAAAGGTTACGTCGATGCAAGTTTTAACACTAATCTAGATGACTCGAGTCTCAATCTAGATACATATTGAAAGTGGGAGCAATTAGCTAGAGTAGCTCCGTGCGAGCATTGTAGACATAGAAATTTGCAAAATACTTACGGCTCTCGAATGTATGAGACCCGTTGACTAAAATTATCTCACAAGCAAAACATGATCACACCTTAGTACTCTTTGGGTGTTAATCACATAGCGATGTGAACTAGATTACTGACTCTAGTAAACCCTTTGGGTGTTGGTCACATGTCGATGTGAACTATGGGTGTTAACCACATATAGATGTGAACTATTGATGTTAAATCACATGGCGATGTGAACTAGATTATTGACTCTAGTGCAAGTGGGAGGCTGAAGGAAATATGCCCTAGAGGCAATAATAATGTTATTATTTATTTCCTTATATCATGATAAATGTTTATTATTCATGCTAGAATTGTATTAACCGGAAACATAATACATGTGTGAATACATAAACCTACAGAGTGTCACTAGTATGCCTCTACTTGACTAGCTCGTTAATCAAAGATGGTTATGTTTCCTAACCATGAACAAGGAGTTGTTATTTGATTAACGGGTCACATCATTGGTTGAATGATCTGATTGACATGACCCATTCCATTAGCATAGCACTTGATCGTATAGTTTGTTGCTAGTGCTTTTCTTCATGACTTATACATGTTCCTATGACTATGAGATTATGCAACTCCCGTTTGCCGAGGAACACTTTGGGTGCTACCAAGCGTCACAGCGTAATCGGGTGATTATAAAGGTACATTACAGGTGTCTCCGAAGGTACATGTTGGGTTGGCATATTTGAGATTAGGATTTGTCACTCCGATTGTCGGAGAGGTATCTCTGGCCCTCTCGGTAATGCACATCACATAAGCCTTGCAAGCATTGCAACTAAATGTGTTAGTTGTGAGATGATGTATTACGGAACGAGAAAAGAGACTTGCCGAATGAGATTGAACTAGGTATTGGATACCGACGATCGAATCTCGGGCAAGTAACATACCGATGACAAAGGAACAACGTATGTTGTTATGCGGTCGACCGATAAAGATCTTCGTAGAATATGTAGGAACCAATATGGGCATCCAGGTTCCGCTATTGGTTATTGACCGAGAATAGTTCTAGGTCATGTCTACATAGTTCTCGAACCCGTAGGGTCCGCACGCAAGGTTTCGATGATGGTTATATTATGAGTTTATGAGTTTTGATGTACCGAAGGAGTTGAGTCCCGGATGAGATCGGGGACATGACGAGGAGTCTCGAAATGGTCGAGACGTAAAGATCGATATATTGGACGACTATATTCGGAGTTCGGAAAGGTTCGAATGATTGGGTATTTTGAGTACCGGGGAGTTACGGGATTACGGAGAAGTAATGGGCCTTGATGGGCTTTAGTGGAAAGAGAAAAAAGGCTGCTGCCCCTCCCTCTAGTCCGAATTGGACTAGGGAAAGGGGCGGACACCTCTCCTTCTCCTCCTATTCCTTCTCCCTTCCTCCCTTTTGGTGGACTCCTACTAGGACTTGGAGTCCTAGTAGGAATCCATATCCTGGCCGCACCTTTGCCTTGGCGGCCTCCTCCTCCTCCATCCTTTATATACAGGGCAGGGGCACCCCATAGACACGCAAGTTGATCTCTGGATCTTTCCTTAGCCGTGTGCGGTGCCCCTTCCACCATATTCCACTTCGGTCATATCGTCGCGGAGCTTAAGCGAAGCCCCGCGCGGAGAAGTTATATCGTCGCGGAGCTTAGGCGAAGCCCTGCGTCGGTGGAGCATCATCATCGTCACCACGCCGTCGTCTTGACGGAACTCATCCCGACACTTTGCTGGATCGAGTCCGGGATCGTCATCGAGCTGAGCGTGTGCGTAACTCGGAGGTGCCGACGTTCGGTGCTTGGATCGGTCGGGTCGTGAAGACGCACGACTACATCAACAGCGTTGTTATAACGCTTCGCTTTCGGTCTCACGAGTGCGTGGACGGACACTCTTCCCTCTCGTTGCTATGCCATCACCATGGTCTTGCGTGATCGTAGGAAAATTTTTGAAATTACTACGTTCCCCAACAGTTTTAGGGTAGGGGTTGGTCTATATATAGGAACAATATGATTAGGTTTGGACCCTCCGATTAAAATCGGACGGTCTCGGATAAATAGGTTAGGGAGTCCAAAAGAGAAAACGGAGATATTTTGTAGATGATTGGGGATGATCCGGACCCAATGGTGATGACTGAGCGGGTCGGGTTCAGGAAGTTTCGGACGCGGGCGAGGGTCGATGTAACCGGCAAGAGAGGTTAGGTGGTCACGGTCAAGAGGGAAGCGAAATCCCGATTGGTCTCTGGGCGCCACGAACGCATAGAGAGAGAAGCGAGGAGCGGCAACTACGAGCGGATGCAAGTTTTATGAAAACATGCAGATGCAATGCACATGATGCGATGAGATGAAATGCAAGACATGAACAAAATGCAAAACAAAAGACAAAAACCCAACCACGGAGGAAATAATATATCGCATCTCCGGAAAAGGCAAGAGTTGGAGTTACGAATATGAAAAGTTGTATCCGGGGCGTTACAACTATCTATCAATCTCTCTATGTTTATATGTGTATTGAGTCGTAGTACAAAAAATAACAAATATAAGCGTCTCTTTGGAGCGGCTTACAGCACTCTATTTTTGCAATGTCGCTGGAGCCAGTAGCTCCGTCGCGCGCAAAAACTTCAGCGTAAATGGCGTTATGGCGCTTTTTTGCGTGCCTATTGGAGATGCTCTAAAGTCCATACCCTATACTCATCGATCCTGGTTAATTGTAACACTAAACCTACTATGTACCTATTTAGAAGGCCAGTCCCTTTACAACATTGTCAGCTCCGCTTTCCCCTCTCCTGCAGGGGTGGAACCAGAGGCGAACCGTCTGCCAGCGTTCTCCATGAGCGAAAGGAGGGGTTCCTTCACCCTTCACCGTCCGCTCCGGCGACGGGAGGGGAGAGGAGCCTCTACATCTTGTCAATGTAGTGTAGATAGGTTAGGGCTAGGTGTGTGCTCGACCGTTGGTACGGTTTCAATGATGATGGCGGCGGCGGCCAATAAATATGCCCTGGTTCTGTCTCTGGTGGCTTCCTATGGTGCAGTCAACGGCGGATCTGGTGGCTGGTTTGCCAATCGGGGCTGGGGCAGCGACGGTGCTGGCCCTAATGTGGCTTTTCTGCTTTGACCTCGTCGTCGCGGCGGCGACCAGTTGGAATGGGGGCTCCAGGGACCCAACAAGGTTCGAACTCGGTATGCTTGATGTACCCGCTACGCTTTGCCTCGCGACTCAAACTCACGGCAATGCTCCGGCGTGCTCGAGCTAGGGAGGATCAACGAAAACACAACAGTTTACTTAGATTCGGGCCACCTTACTGTGTGAAATCCTACTCCTACCTTTTGGTTGGATTGCCTCGCGAGAGAGGATGAACACGAGTATACCAGGGGGAATCGACCCCTTCCTACGGTGGCACCGTGTCCTAACTTATACTAGCTCTGGTTCTCTTCACCCTGTCCTTACTTATATCTGCCTTCAATTTGAACAGCAATTGCCGGTGCCGGCTTCCCCCGGCCGATCTGCCCGGCGTCGGCTTGCCGATGAGATCGGGCGACGCCTGGGCGAACAGAGAGACGAAACGAGAAGTTGTCTAGTCGGGGAATCAAACAGTACAAACGAGAGGCGTGCGGCATGTAGCCATCGAGAGGCTGCGGTTTCTTTTTTTCTTTTAGGGAAGAGCTTGCTGCGTGTATAGCTTCTGGGCTTCTGGACTAAGAGGCTGTGGCCTTTCTCTGTTTTTTATATACATATAAGAAGGAAAAGGATAGACGCGGGCTTGCATGAACCGTGGGCCGCTGGAACCAACGAAGAGACCACCAGTCCACCAGCGCGGGACATCGCGGCTACTCTGAAACCCCCAAACCAGACCATGGAGCAAGCCACCCCTCCCGCCGCCGCCGGCATCGACCTATCCCCGGCGGCGACCGACCTCGGCCGGGTGCACCTCCTGCCCTGCGGCATCAGGCACAACAGCGCCGCCGCCGTCTCCGACTACTTCAAGCCGAGGGACACTGGTCAGTTCGCTCGTTTCCCCTCCTTCTCTCTGTTCGTCTGTCTACCTTCTGTCTGTTTGCTTGACGAATTGGTGGGTGGGTGCGTGCGTGCGTGTAGGCGTGGAGGTGGATGGGGTGAAGGTGGAGGAGGCCTTCTTCCGCGGGAGGAACCTGCAGGGCGCCACCGTCGCGCTCCCCGATGGCTACCGAGGTGAGCTCCCGCGATCTGATGGTGCCATCTAAACCTGTTTCTGTTGGGTGGAAGCGGTGACGATACTTGAATTTGGAAGCTCTGGCACAGATTTGAAAAACTGCACAAAGCAAACTTCTCTCTGTTGGAATTACGCTGTCCTTCTGTCCATATATGAGAAATGCGCGCGCTTGATGTTAAAGCTTTTCTCTGAGATCTGGATATTTAAAGATGAATCGTGGCCTGATCCTGTGTCAAATTAAAATGTGCCAGAGTGTACTTACTTAGATAGGCGTAATTCATTTCAACAGGGTAGTGCTTATAATGGAAACCTTCGCAAGGAACGTGAATTTTGGTTTAGCTTACCACAGAATGGCCATTGAATTGTGACATGGTCTTTTACTATTTTATTATCTTGTATCAAACCAGCATGGAAACAAAGATCTTAGATGCCTTACTCCTGGCAGAATGTAAAACTGTCTAGGGATACTAGGTTTGCAAATATAATGATGTATATCTGGACTATAGTGATGGCATGATAGGATGTTGGTGACACTCTACTCTTCCATGTTTTCGGTACAATGCCTGAGTTTGGCACCATCTTCCTGTATGTTGATCGAGTCTGGTGGTCTGAAACTTACCTGTAGGTTATGTATTGGAGAAGAAGAAGAACGAACAAAAGGATGCTCAGGGCATGGATGAGGAGGCTAGCAATTTTGTGTCCCTTGCAGAATTCCAGAACATAACTTACTGGAATCATGATACCATGCCATCAGCGGAGGATCCTCTCCCACGGTGCTTTCATTGGTTAGCCATTGCGAATGCAGTGAGTGTTTTTTTTTCCTTTCTAGAATCTGTTTGATCCATTTTTAGCAGATGAGTTGTTATGCTTCTGTACCGTTTGGTTTCCATCCCTAAAATATTTGGTACGTGAATGTTGACCATGTTACTCAGGGTATGGTACATAATAAAATATTTGGTTGATGACTGTCGACCATGTTAGTCAGGGTAAGGTACATAAGACTAAATTTTGGTGAAGTCGATATGATCTATTCCCACACAATGAATTAACTTCTAATTGTTTGGTGAGTTTGATTATGTTAACCATTGCGAACGCAGTGAGTGTCATTTTTCTCCCAGAATTTCTTTAATCCATTTTTGAGCAGATGAGCTGTCATGCTTATGTGCTGTTTAGCCTCCATCCCCCAAATATTTGGTAGACGACTATTGACCATGTTAGTCAGGGTAAGGTGCATAAGTTATCTTCTACCATTGCTTAGTCAGTTTGATCATGTTAGTAATTCTGCATTTCAGTCTGCTCTTCATGACTGTTCAATGGACACTTCTTTGCAAACTAAACATTATTGTTTGCGATTGATTCGGTAGTGTGTTGTTCCTGGACTTACTTGTGCTGAGCTTACAGTTGACCAGCATGATGTCTCTTTGTTTGGTTGATATTCCTTTCATTTGGTTAGTTGGTTAGGCACAGTAACATGTAGTGGTTATCTACTGAAAGAACTTCTGGAATTCTATCAGATTGTCCTAACCAGAATTTCCTGTTCTTGCAGATGCACAAACCAGTGACTGCTGAAGACATGGCTAACATGTCAGCCAGGCAGAATCAGAACAGTTGACCAAGATCTGTTATGTAGCGAATCTGTTATTTAGTTCCCCGCGGGTGCATCATCCAAACGATCTAACAAGCAATCTACTACTCCGATAAACTTGGAATGTTGGAATGTTGAAAAATTGAATTGTCTTAATGCGATGTGGAAATTCTCAAATTTATTACTGTCAATGTGCCATCATTGCTCCCAGCCTCGGAAATGTGCAACAAAATCAAGTTATCATTTCGCAGAAATCTAACCAATCTTAATCTGATATAGCCATAAATAAACAAAACGACAAATTTGGTTTTAGTTGAAATTTAATACCCTAACTGCCCCAGGCCTGTCTCCACCACTGTTCAGTACTACAAGGGTGGTAGCATTTGATGTCTTTTGGGAAGTGGGAACAGTTCCAAAAAACCGAGTAGAGAACACCATTGGCAAACAGCAAATTCAGAACTGATTATTTCTTAAAACAGCTAAAAATATCTGCAAAATTACATCTGATTACAATGTTACACATGATTGTGAGCAGAAGCCTCTTCCAGAACTTGATGAAAATCGAAGGATAACAAACCACTGAACCGTGTTCTAAGCTCTAACCCGCAGCGCTAAAAAATACAGAGATACAAATTTGAATCATAACTACAAGAAGATGGTAAAAAATAAAATTAACACTATCAAAGTGTGGTGGATATTCTATTGCAAGTCATCGAAGAAACCGTGTCCAGCGTTCGTGGCCGGCATCTTGGCCTATTGCGACCATGTGATCAAAAGAATATGTTCCACTTCTTGATGTCTCGTATACTGTAAGCAAAACCACGCATGAGCACAGAAATTATTGCCTAATAAAATATGGCTAGTTCATATTATATGGTCTTAATTGAAACGAAAATCATACCTATAGAACCATCTGGTAAAGCCAATAGCCCCCGGAATGAGCAATTCCCATCCTTGCCATGGTAAGCATATGCCGCAATTCGAGTTCGGCAGTTCCCATCAAGAACAGACAAGAATTCTCTTGCACACGCAACAACTAATCTGGTATGTTCATGGTTCAAAGAGGATAGATATTCCATCTACAAAAAATTATATGGAAAGAGAGGGAGGGATCAGCATCTTTAGCTACAAGGTGTAAGCAAAAGAATAACTCAGGCAATCGGCTGGTGTGTTTTGCATGGCTCCAGGGCATCTATGCACAAGACTGAATGAAACAATAGTATGCAATAGGAACTCAGATGTTCTGTATCCAAGTTCGATGAGTAGTTTCAAATAAAAGAAGTATCTTTAGAATAAAATTCTAGCGTTCGTCCTTTTAGGTTTTCCTTTCAATCTATGCTATTCAAGGTGTGAGCTATTTGAAATTTTGAATAGAAGTTTTGCCATGATACATAGAATGTGTGTGAATCATGTAGAGGTCCTGACAAGTACAAGAACCAGGACAAGATTATTTTGAAAAGCTCACCTCCAAATGATTCACGTACTGCTTTCCAAACTCCATGGTCGACTCCATTTTTCCTCAGCACTCAGCAATCCTCTTCATTTGAATACACACATTGATAGCACTCCTGATCCACCTGCTTTGACGAACACGTGAGAGGGAACGAAAAGGAAAACAACGAATCTAGTGGTTGTTGATGGGAGGACTCTATGTAGTAGTACTAACCATGTGTTCTTCTGGGTATCTCTTCCATGTCCCAATTTTAAGTATGGGATGATTGAGATGAATTTCCGCTGCTTCCCTCAAGGCATTTATCGCATCTTGCACCTCGCAAACCTTGGCATTGTCGTAACGAATGCGAATGTCGATGCGTTTGATGGCGGAAAGGCTCTCCAAGATACTGGGACTGAAAGTACCACATACATCTATTGTTTCCCTCAATCCAAATTCCAGCAAAATCCCAGCAAGCAATCCAAGGAATGCCCATGGTAAAGAACTTGCTCTGTTATCCGCATACTTAAATTTTGAATTCTGTTGCCGCCCAAACTTGCTAGGCATTCTATCAAAGGTTTCTCGTAGCTCTCATCCCATGTATCAAAGACAATAGACAGCGTTCGTAGTTCAATCAAACTGCCAAGCTCGATCAGAAGGGTTGGGGACTTGCCAACGCTGATGGTTAACAGATCTTGTAATGACCTCATGTTCCCAACCCCATGTGGTAACAACTGGGCATATGAATAATCAGCATTACGATGCAATCCAACATGTAGGCGCACCAGTTGCCTCAGTCGGATAATACTAGGAGGCAATAGTTTTATTTTGCAATAACGTACATCTAGTGTCTGCAAAAATTGCAGTTTTCCGATTTGCTCGGGCAGATCAGTAATGTGACCAGATGACAGAACCAAGTACCTCAGGTGAACCAAACGGACCAGACCATTAAGATAACAGCTCTCTAGAGAATAACAATTTCGTAGATTCAGTACACGTAGAGCATGAAAGCTTCCAAGGGACGGCATCAGGTTAATATGCCCAAATGCAGTGACCGACCTCACATATGACAACCTAGTTGTTGCTTGTTGAACAGTGCCTTCATTGTCACCATTTTGAAGAGATAGTCTGCGTATCTTGTTTGGTATGGTTTTGTCTTGTTGTCCATCTTGTGTAGTAACAAAATTCTCTTCTTCTGATAAAGCTGTGATAAGGTCGAGCACCATATCATGTATGCGGATAGATTGGATTCGACCATCATCAGAGATACCTGCCAGTTGTATCATGTTTCTATTGATAAGCTCAATGCAGCAACTCTCACCAAGTTCCCGAAAGCTTTGCCCTTGCTTTGCATGGATAAGACCTTCCGCAGCCCATGTCCATACCAGTTCGTCTATTTCAAGCTCATAATCCTCTGGATATACACATAGATACAACAAGCAAGATTTCAAATTTGCAGGAAGATCGTAATAACTGAGAGACATGATTCTTCTCATTTCGTCGAAATCCTTGTTCTTTTCAAGTCCAGAACCAATAGAATCATGAACACTGCTCCATTGATCCTCTGTTTTTGGCTTATTAGCTAATAAACTGGCAATTGTAATACACCACCACATTTCTTCAGAATCTTGTTGGAGTTTTCCTTCAGTTGGGGAGGGCAGTTATTTTCGCCGACGAAGATTCTTGTATAAAATAACTTGTTCGAGTCATCGACGGAGAGTTGGTTCAATTCATAGACGTTGCCTACATATGTAGCGACATCAACTTTGCGGGTTGTTGTTATGACACAGCTACCTAAATTGTTCTCAACAAAAGCACATTTGATAATTTTCCACGCTGATTTGTCCCATATGTCATCAATAACGATGAGAGACCTATATGAATATAGAAGCCGACATAATCAGTTGCAGTAGGATGGTGGTAAGATAATACTCCCTCCGTTCCTAAATAATTGTCTTTCTAGAGATTTTAACAAATGACTACATACAGAGCAAAATGAGTGAATCTACACTCTAAAACATGTCTACATACATCCGTATGTTGTAGTCCATTTGAGATGGCCAGAAAGACAATTATTTAGGAACGGAGGGAGTAGTAAGTAGTACTCCTATCATTGAAAATTAAAGTACCTCTTGTCTCCAAGAAACGTCCTGATTTCATCTATGAGTGGCTTCTCATCCCACGCCTCATTAATCTGGGAATAGATTTGCCTGTCCAATTGACTGAGGATGTTCTTGAGAATCTTCTTTATGTCGGGTTTAAGAGACACCGAAACGAACGCCCGTGCGTCGAATAACTGCCCTTCAAAACTGGCTAGAGTGGTTTTCCCCAAACCTCCAAATCCAACAATCGAAACCACCTTGATTTGCATATTTGGTGGATCATCCTCTTGCGCGATAAACCCAACGAGCTCGTCCCTCGAGCCATCCATTCCAACTAGCGCCGCCTTATCTTCATACAGAGCTGACAATCGAGGGTCTATTACTGCTGAGACCGCAACAGGATTCATCAGCATGTACCTATCGCGGCGCTCGCTGACCTCTTGTACCTCCTTCTTGATGCGCTGGATTGCAGTTCCGATGTCATGGCGAGACTTCGCTGTCGGGAGCAAGGCTTTGAGCTTAGCAATGAACTCTTTGAACCCATGTGACTTGGTGGAGTCATCGTCATCGACGCGCACCATGAAGTCATCCACGGCATCCTCGATATCACAGGAAAGATCCCTCACCTCCTTGGCCCAAATCCTGACCTGATTGTCAAGCTGGTCGGTCGGCACCATTGACACCTTCTCCAGGGCGCCATGCATGCCCATCCAGCTCCTTCTGCAGGTGCTCAATGTCCTTCTTCACGGCCTTCTGCAGCTTATACTCATTGGTGAGCATCTGGGCCAGCTTTGGAAGGAGGGTATTCATCGCCCCGGTGGTGGCGCTCACCAACAGCTTGTACTCCATCGATCTTGATCTTGTTCGTGCGGATGTTGCGTGAGGGGATGAGAAGGGGAAATAATGATCAACGGCAACAACAGAAGACCAAACGGGTGGAAGACGTCCACCAGGAGGCGTGTGAATTGTAGAGTGCAATTCTAGGCAAAGACAGTGACATGTGCGAATTGTAGAGTATAATTCTAGGCAAAGACAGTGATGTGCGTCAAGTAATACGTAGCACGCGCTATTGCTAATTCTCAGTCAACTATAACTCCTTCCACAGATCATAGCCGCATCGCAACGTAACAAGCGTTTGCTTTATGATGTGATCATCTAGAAGCCACATGCCTTTCTGTTAATCAGTGTTCCTGTTCATGAACAAAGAATATATTTGAGACATGTCCTGTAAATTATTCAAACACAAATGTAAAGAAAAACAGGCAACCACCTTGGCAAACAGCAAATTCAGAACCGGTTATTTCTTGAGACAGCAAAAGATCTGCAAAATTACATCACATTACAATGTTACAACAATACTGCGAGCAGAAGCCTCTTCCAGAACTCGATGAAAATCAAAGGATAACAAACCACTAAACCGTGTTCTAAGTTCTAACCCGCAGCGCCAAAAAAACAGAGATACAAATGTGAATGGTACAGCTCAATATGTAGTACAAACTTCTATCATAACTACAAGGAGATGGTAAGAAAAATAAAATCAACACTATTAGGGGGTGGCAGATTTTCTATTGCAAGCCATCAAAGAAACCAGGTCCAGCCTTTGATTTCAGTTCGTGGCCGGCATCTTGACCTATCGCAACCATGTCATCCAAAGAATATGTTCCACTTCTTGACGTCTCGTATACTGTAAGAAAAATCACGCACAAGCACAGAAATTATTTGCCTAATAAAATATGGCTAGTTCGTATCATATGTTCTTTAATTGAAAATAAAATGATACCTATAGAGCCATCTGGTGAAGCCAATAGCCCCCGGAATGAACAGTTCCCATCCTTGTCACGGTAAGCATATGCCGCAATTGGAGTTCGGCAATTACCATCAAGAACAGACAAGAATTCTCTTTCACATGCAACAGCTAATCTGGTATCTTCATGATTCAAAGAGGACAGATACTCCATCTACACACAAAAAAATGGAAAGAGGGGGGATCAGCATCTTTAACTAGATGGTGTAAACAAAAGAAAAACTCAGGCAATTGGCTGGTGTGTTCTGCGCACAACACAGAATGAAACTCAGGGCACCTACGCACAACACAGAATGAAACAACAGTATGCAATAGGAAATCAGAATGTTCTAACTCCATGCTCTCTTGAGTAATTTCGAAAACTAAAATATTCAATATGGTGTGGTAAAAAATCAACAACAAAAAAGGATTGGAGGCAAGCTAGGCAAAATGGCTAATAAAGATGTGAAATATGAAGAGTTGGTCGACAATGCAGAATTGGACACAACTGCATCTTGGTAAGAACATGATGTGGTACAATGGCCAATAAAGACCACAAAATAGACACTTGAACCTATCAATTTATCAGAGGCACATGCAAAATTGAAGAATTAAAACATAGTGGCATAACACAGCTGGTACCACATTTGGGTATGGCATTATGCATGCATGCAACATCTAAGATTTTTACTCTGCTAGCAGATTGAAACATTAGACGACCTACCATTTTATCATCATTGCTCCTGCAAGTTATTCCAATAGCGCCCTGAGCGACTGCTGGAAGCATTTCGTCTACTGATAATACAGATGTTGCAGTTTCTGGCATGCCTAACCGTTTTAGTCCAGCCAGTGCCAACAATGTAGCATGTACGTCTCCTTCTTTAAGTTTCCTTAACCGTGTCTGAACATTTCCTCTGAAGTTAACAACCTGAAAAGCATTCACTATTGTTAAGCCCTAAATTAACCGAGAAGAGTCACTAATAAAAATGGCTTGTAACATAATAAAGCAGTACATATTACTAAAGTAGAAGACTGATTTATAGTGGGATTGGATGGGTTTTAAATAATTTTTTTTTTGCAAGAATACTGCTTGGCACATAAGGGACATGAAACAACATCCCTTCAGAATAGCAATCTGTGATATATGTCCTTATACAAGTTTCAGGCAGTTTTATGTATGGAAAAGAAAAATATGAGTTTAACAGTGATGGGTTAGCAGAGATTATTTTTAGAATGAAAAACAACAAGGAACAAAACATAAGGAAAGATATGTATTGCACTAATGCAGTCATCACAAGTAGACTTACTTTTAGTGATGGATATTTATAGAGAATCTGAGATTGCCTCCGCAGGGAAGCACTTCCGATAACACTACCAGCAGGAAGCTCCCCAAGAGTTTTTGCAGTCAGGCATATGAATGCATCTCTCACATCTTCTCGTGGGAGGTTACAGGGCAATATCATGCCTTCTGGTAGATATGTTGGGACATCTTTCATCGAGTGGACCGCGATGTCAATGCTTCCCTGCAAGAGCGCATCGTCTATCTCCTTGGTGAATAAACCCTTGCCTCCTATATCCGCCAGGGGTTTGTCCAAGATCATGTCTCCTGTGGTCTTTATGATGATAATCTCAATGGCACCATCCTCGGCTAACTCCGTGTGTGCAGCTTTCAGTTTGTCACGGGTTTGACGGGCTTGTGCAAGAGCAAGAGGACTGTCCTACATAGTCAGCAATTTGAATTATAGACTTGCATGTGCAAGCAAGATACTTTGCTACAGAAGAAAGAAATAAAAACACATCGAACTGAACATTGAAAAAGACAGCTAGAATTCGACAGGACGCTTTTCTACTTGGAATTTTTCTCCCACCCTAAAAATGAAGGCAGAAGCTGATAGACCTTGAGATCGGTTAGGCCAGATCAATCGGTCTATCAGAAGCAACTCAAATTTCCACCAATGTTCTGAATTCACTAAGACAAAACAAGCAAGAAGTGGCCAAAAGCTACACCAATCTCTGTATACATCCACGTGAAACCCACAGCTAGTTCACCGAACTAAAAATCTCTGAAACATCTCACGATTGATCCCTAATCGAGCTGCTAACATGTATAGGTGCAGTTTAGCTGACTGGAAAAGGTCCATTATTTAGCACGATTAAGGTCAACGGCGTGGTGCTACCGATGTTCCACGATTCCATCAAAGCCCAGCTAAAATGCAGATCCTGGTAAACGTCCTCAACAATTCGCGTCAGAATCAGGCAATATCTGGCACCTAGAAACGCAATCGGGTCAGTCAGAGCCGCATCTGGAAAACCGGAGCTCCTAGGAAACAAGAAAAACAGGATCTTGCAGGCGCCTCCGGCACATTGCCGCCCCCAAATCCAACCGAGTTGACACCCAGAGACGCGATTCTTGGGCACCAAGCAACCGAGACTCTGCAACGAAAGGGTTCGAATTGATCACCTCCCGCGCGTGCCAATCCGGATGAGGGAGACCTTGGGCTCCGCCTCGGCCTGGACGGCGACGGCGGCGCGCACCACCGCCCGGCGCGGGCGCGCGAGGCAGCTCGGCGAGCCGAGGAGGGTGTGGTTGGTGCATCTCAGCGTCGCCATCTCCGGCGGCTGGGAAGGGGGGCGAGAGAGGGTCGGGCGAGGCGGGCGGGAGATGCAGGGGAAGAGAGGAGCAGAGCAGAATTCTGCGCTGTTAGGGAGAGGGCGGAGGGATGGATGAGGGAGAGAGGATAATGTATTGTCCGGATAGTGCAGAGAGAACAGAGGGAGAGAGAAAGAAATGAGGTTTATTGGATCTTGTAGGTTTGCTGCGGTTTATTCAGCATTACTCCCTCCATCCTTTGAAGAGTGTACTTTCAATTTTGTTGGAAAGTTAAACCTTTTTATGTTTGACCGTATTTATACAATAACGCATCAACATTTATGCCATCAAATTAGTAGCATTAGATTCATGATAAAATATATTTTCATCATATACCTATTTGGTTTTATAAACATTGATATATTTTTGCACAAACTCGGTCAAACATTGGGATAGTTTGATCCTCCAACAAAGTTGGAAGTACACTCTTTAAAGGACGGAGGGAGTATTTCCTAAACCAGCTTGAATGAATTTAATTTACTACTACTCCATCTCATAATGTAAAATGTGTTACATTATGGGACGAAGGGAGTAGGTACCGGTCCATGTTATACTTAAATTATGTACTCCCTTCATTTTTATTTAGTCCGCGTATTAGCTTTATTCAAAGTCAAACTTTGCAAATTTTGACAAAGTTTATAAACAAAAATATTAACATATACAACAACAAAATCAATACCATTAGATCCATTGTTGAACATACTTTCACTTCATACACATTTGTTATAGTAAATGTTTATAATGTTTTTTGTAAACTTGGTCAAACTTTATGAAGTTTGATTTCAGTCATATCTAATATGCGGAGTAAATAAAAACGAAGGGAGTAAGATACCAAGAGCTTGTTTATTTTTTGGGATCTTTTAGATATACAGAAGATGATTTTTGCATGACGGAAGATTTATCTTTCGGCATGTATTAAGAGATTTAATGTTTTTTACAATGACTAAGTATTGAAAAGTACTCCTTCGCTTGTACGCAAGGACAACCCGTTGCATGGGTTTCCTGTGTCGGCGGTCTGCCTCATCTCTTGTAGTCTTAGGCCCATGGAGGCACAGTGGATCCCGAACCTTACTGGCCGGAGGACTTTATTTTTGGATGTTTTCGTGAGTTTTGTTAGGGTTTGTTTCTTGCTCTGAGAGGCAAGCGATGGCAGCTCTTTAAAGATGAAACAAGGTTATCCCCGCCTAGGCCTCGTCACAGCGGTGCTTCTAGCGTCGTTGGAGGGTGTGTGGAGGTTTGTCTCCGACATATCTCATGGGATTCGGTCGACGTTCAACTTCAGTGGATCCGGTCCCTATTCGTGTGTCTACAGGTTGGATGCTTCCGATCTATGCTTCTTTTCATCAGCATCGGTTGTGGTGCGCTGGTCCCGTAGGGCCATTGCACGACGACTTCCCGACTGTGTACTACAACAAATTTGCTTGGCTCCGGTGAGGGAGGGGCGTTGGCGGCGGCGAGCCTAAGGCTCGCTCTCATCGCTAAATGGTCTATGGTTTTGAATGTAATTTTTATTTCTTTTGTTCTTTGTACTACCTTGATAGTTGATGAATAGATTGGAATTTTTTTTGAAAAAAAGGACTGAGTGTTGAAGACGATGGAGAAAATTCTTTGTAAACCTTCAAGAGTGAATATCAATGAATCACATGTATTCAGACGAAAGATTTAGAAAACAACAACTCTCTGAAAAAACCATCAGGAAACCAAATTATTGGGGCTAAAGGTAGTTGATGGCTTTGTATGTACACATGGTTTAGTTGTAGTCTTTTTGAATAAGAGTATCGATCCTACATGCAGCACATGAATTGGATTTTGTCCCTTATAGAGACTTATGAAATGTGCCTGCAAGTTAAGTAGACGCAAAGTAAAATGAAAGTGAATGGTTGTAATAATTTTGAGTAGAGTGCAAACAAAAGTAAATAGCATAAAAGAAGTAAAAGAGCACAACGAGGTGAATAAAGCGATAATACAAGTAAGAGAATTAAGGCGTTCTCAGGGAGTCCGGACTTTTCATCGGTACGTGATTAATGTAACATATGCTATTGCATAGTTCGAGTTAGACTTCGTACCATGCACATCACTAGCGTGGTTTCCCATTTCTGGTTCTCGATACGACAATTAAGGGTTTTACGCGCCCGCGCTAAGAGTTCTCCGTTATTCTCCTATCAGTTGCAAAGGTGGGGTAGAGAGAATTTTGCTATCACCTCAAATGACCTCAACATCTTAGCATTTACAAAGACAGTAATATGCTTCGCAGTATTCAAGGTGAAAATACTGAGTGGGACTCCTTCACGACATTCACGACGGTTATTAAATCAAGTATTCGACAGAGAATCTCATATCCACATAAGCGTTCAGCACCTATACATACCAAGGTTCATCCATATCCATGAGAACTAAGAAAACTACTCACACATGGCAAGCATCATATGAATAGCGACGACAAACATGGATGATAAATCAAAGTAATACACGTAGGGATCCACTAGGGTTTGGTACTACAATGGAATGGAGATGGGATGGTGATGAAGACGGTTGATGTCCGTGTCTCCTTGCACAAGGTGATGACGATGATGAAGTCGTCATTACCAATTTCCCCTCTCAATGCCTTCCAGAGGCTATGGTTCTGCGTTCTAGAGTGGTTTCTAGTGGCTATATGTTGGGAAACGTAGTAATTTCAAAAAAAATCCTACGCACACACAAGATCATGGTGATGCATAGCAACGAGAGGGGAGAGTGTTATCTACATACCCTCGTAGACCATAAGCGGAAGCGTTATGACAATGTGGTTGATATAGTCGTACGTCTTCACGATCGACCAACCCTAGCATCGAAGGTACAACACCTCCGCGATCTGCACACGTTCGGCTCGGTGACGTCCCACGAACTCACGATCCAGCAGAGTGTTGGGGAAGAGCTTCGTCAGCACGACGGGGTGATGACGGTGATGATGAAGCTACCGGCGCAGGGCTTCGCCTAAACACTGCGACGATATGATCGAGGTGGATTATGGTGGAGGCGGGCACCGCACACGGCTGGAAACAATCAACTTGTTTGTTCTAGGGTGCTCCCCTACCCCCGTATATAAAGGAGCAAGGGGGGAGGCCGGGCGGCCCTTGTGGTGCGCCAGGAGAGGAGAAGTCCTCCTCCTAGTAGGAGTAGGACTCCCCTTTCCTACTCCTACTAGGAGGGGGAAAGGAAGGAGGAGAGGGAGAAGGAAAGGGGGGCGCCGCCCCCCTTCCCTAATCCAATTCGGACCAGAGGGGAAGGGGGCGCGCGGCCTACCCTAGCCGGCCCTCTCTCTCTCCACTAAGGCCCATGTGGCCCATTAGTTCTCGCAGGGGGGGGGGGTTTCCGTTAACCCTCCGGGACTCCGGTTTTCTCCGAAATCACCTGGAACACTTCCGGTGTCCGAATATAGCCGTCCAATATATCAATCTTTATGTCTTGACCATTTCAAGACTACTCCTCATGTCCGTGATCACATCCGGGACTCTGAACTACCTTTGGTACATCAAAACACATAAACTCATAATACCGATCATCACCGAACGTTAAGCGTGCGGACCCTACTGGTTCGAGAACTATGCAGACATGATTGAGACATGTCTCCGGTCAATAACCAATAGCAGAACCTGGATGTTCATATTGGCTCCCACATATTCTATGAAGATCTTTATCGGTCAAACCGCATAACAACATACGTTGTTCCCTTTGTCATCGGTATGTTACTTGCCCGAGATTCGATCGTCGGTATCTCAATACCTAGTTCAATCTCGTTACCAGCAAGTCGCTTTACTCGTTCCGTAATGCATCATCCTACAACTAACTCATTATTTACATTGCTTGCAAGGCTTATAGTGATGTGCATTACCGAGAGGGCCCAGAGATACCTCTCCGACAATCGGAGTGACAAATCATAATCTTGATCTATGCCAACTCAACAAGTACCATCGGAGACACCTGTAGAGCACCTTTATAATCACCAAGTTACGTTGTGACATTTGGTAGCACACAAAGTGTTCCTCCGGTATTCGGGAGTTGCATAATCTCATAGTAATAGGAACATGTATAAGTCATGAAGAAAGCAATAGAAATATACTAAACGATCAAGTGCTAAGCTAACGGAATGGCTCAAGTCAATCACATCATTCTCTAATGATGTGATCCCGTTAATCAAATGACAACTCATGTCTATGGCTAGGAAACATAACCGTCTTTGATTCAACGAGCCATTCAAGTAGAGACATACTAGTGACACTCTGTTTGTCTATGTATTCACACATGTACTAAGTTTCCGGTTAATACAATTCTAGCATGAATAATAAAAATTTATCATGATATAAGGAAATATAAATAACAACTTTATTATTGCATCTAGGGCATATTTCCTTGAGTCTCCCACTTGCATTAGAGTCAATAATCTAGATTACACAATAATGATTCTAACACCCATGGAGTCTTGGTGATGATCATGTTTTGCTTGTGAGAGAGGCTTAGTCAATGGGTCTGCAACATTCAGATCTATATGTATCTTGCAAATCTCTATGGCTCCCTCCTTGACTTGATCGCGGATGGAATTGAAGAGTCTCTTGATGTGCTTGGTTCTCTTGTGAAATCTGGATTCCTTTGCCAAAGCAATTGCACCAGTATTGTCACAAAATATTTTCATTGGACCCGATGCACTAGGTATGACACCTAGATCGGATATGAACTCCTTCATCTAGACTCCTTCATTTGCTGCTTCTGAAGCAGCTATGTACTCCGCTTCACACGTAGATCCCGCCACGATGCTTTGCTTAGAGCTGCACCAACTGACAACTCCACGGTTCAATATAAACACGTATCCGGTTTGTGACTTAGAGTCATCCGGATCAGTGTCAAAGCTTGCATCGACGTAACCATTTACGAAGAGCTCTTTGTCACCTCCATAAGCGAAACATATCCTTAGTCCTTTTCGGTATTTGGGACGTTCTTGACCGCTGTCCGATGATCCACTCTGGATTACTTTGGTACCTCCTGCTAAGCGAATAGCAAGGCACACATCAGGTCGGTACATAGCATTGCATACATGATAGAGCCTATTCTTTGAAGCATAGGAACACCTTTCATTTTCTCTCTATCTTACGGGTGGTCGGGCATTGAGTCGACTCAAGTTCACACCTTGTAACACAGGCAAGAACCCTTTCTTTGCTTGATCCATTTTGAACTTCTTCGAAACTTTATCAAGGTATGTGCTTTGTGAAAGTCCAGTTAAGCGTCTTGATGCCCAATATATAAGCAGCTTCACGAGGTCTTTCATTGAAAAACTCTTATTCAAGTATCCTTTTATGCTATCCAGAAATTCTATATCATTTCCAATCAACAATATGTCATCCACATATAATATTAGAAATGCTCTGAGCTCCCACTCACTTTCTTGTAAATCTGAGGCTTCTCCAAAAGTCTGTATAAAACCATATGCTTTGATTACACTATCAAAACGTTTATTCCAACTCCGAGATGCTTGCACCAGTCCATAAATGGATCATTGGAGCTTGCACACTTTGTTAGCATCCTTTGGATCGATAAAACCTTGAGGTTGCATCATATACAACTCTTCTTCCAGAAATCCATTCAGGAATGCAGTCTTTACATCCATTTGCCAAATTTCATAATCATAAAATGCGGCAATTGCTAAAATGATTCGGACGGACTTAAGCATCGCTACGGGTGAGAAGGTCTCATCGTAGTCAACTCCTTGAACTTGTTGAAAACCTTTTGCAACAAGTCAACCTTTGTTGATAGTAACATTACCATCAGCGTCAGTCTTCTTCTTGAAGATCCATTTATTCTCGATGGCTTGACGATCATCGGGCAAGTCAACCAAAGTCCACACTTTGTTCTCATACATGGATCCCATCTCAGATTTCATGGCCTCAAGCCATTTTCCGGAATCTGGGCTCATCATCGCTTCCTCATAGTTCGTAGGTTCGTCATGGTCAAGTAACATGACCTCCAAAACAGGATTACCGTACCACTCTGGTGCAGATCTTACTCTGGTTGACCTACGAGGTTCGGTAGTGACTTGATCTGAAGTTACATGATCATCATCATTAGCGTCCTCACTAATTGGTGTAGGAGTCACAGGAACAGATTTCTGTGATGAACTACTTTCCAGTAAGGGCGCAGGTACAGTTACCTCATCAAGTTCTACTTTCCTCCCACTCACTTCTTTCGAGAGAAACTCCTTCTCTAGAAAGGATCCATTCTTAACAACGAATATCTTGCCTTGGATCTATGATAGAAGGTGTACCCATGATCTCCTTTGGGTATCCTATGAAGACACATTTCTCGATTTGGGTTCGAGCTTATCAGGTTGAAGCTTTTTCACATAAGCATTGCAGCCCCAAACTTTAAGAAACGACAACTTTGGCTTCTTGCCAAACCACAGTTCATAAGGTGTCGTCTCAACGGATTTAGATGGTTCCCTATTTAACGTGAATGCAGCCGTCTCTAAAGCATAACCCCAAAACGATAGCGGTAAATCAGTAAGAGACATCATAGATCGCACCATATCTAGTGAAGTACGATTACGACGTTCGAACACACCATTGCGCTGTGGTGTTCCGGGTGGCGTGAGTTGCGAAACTATTCCGCATTGTTTCAAATGAAGACCAAACTCGTAAATCAAATACTCTCCTCCACGATCAGATCGTAGAAACTTTATTTTCTTGTTACGATGATTTTCTACCTCACTCTGAAATTCTTTGAACTTTTCAAATGTTTCAGACTTATGTTTCATTAAGTAGATATACCCATATCTGCTCAAATCATCTGTGAAGGTGAGAAAATAATGATACCTGCCGCGAGCCTCAACATTCATCGGACCACATACATCACTATGTATGATTTCGAACAAATCTGTTGCTCGCTCCATTGTTCCGGAGAACGGAGTTTTAGTCATCTTGTCCATGAGGCATGGTTCGCAAGTACCAAGTGATTCCAAAAGTCCATCGGAATGGAGTTTCTTCATGCGCTTTACACCAATATGACCTAAATGGCGGTGCCACAAATAAGTTGCACTATCATTATCAACTCTGCATCTTTTAGCTTCAATATTATGAATATGTGTATCACTACTATCGAGATTCAACATAAATAGACCACTCTTCAAGGGTGCATGACCATAAAAGATACTACTCATATAAATAGAACAACCATTATTCTCTGATTTAAATGAATAACCGTCTTGCGTCAAACAAGATCCAGATATAATGTTCATGCTCAATGCTGGCACCAAATAACAATTATTCAGGTCTAAAACTAATCCCAAAGGTAGATGTAGAGGTAGCGTGCCGACTGCGATCACATCGACGTTGGAACCATTTCCCACGTGCATCGTCACCTTATCCTTAGCCAACTTTGCTTAATCCGTAGTCCCTGTTTCGAGTTGCAAATATTAGCAACAGAACCAGTATCAAATACCCAGGCACTACTGCGAGCATTAGTAAGGTACACATCAATAACATGTATATCAAATATACCTTTCACTTTGCCATCCTTCTTATCTGCCAAATACTTGGGGCAGTTCCGCTTCCAGTGACCAGTCCTTTGCAATAGAAGCACTCAGTCTCAGGCTTAGGTCCAGACTTGGGCTTGTTCATTTGAGCAGCAACTTGCTTGCCATTCTTCTTGAAGTTCCCCTTCTTCCCTTTACCCTTTTTCTTGAAACTAGTGGTCTTGTTGACCATCAACACTTGATGCTCCTTCTTGATTTCTACCTCCGCAGCTTTTAGCATTGCAAAGAGCTCGGAAATTGTCTTATCCATCCCTTGCATGTTATAGTTCATCACGAAGCTCTTGTAGCTTGGTGGCAGTGATTGAAGAATTCTGTCAATGACACTATCATCCGGAAAATTAACTCCCAGTTGAATCAAGTGATTGTTATACCCAGACATTTTGAGTATATGCTCACTGACAGAACTATTCTCCTCCATCTTGCAGCTGTAGAACTTATTGGAGACTTCATATCTCTCAATCCAGGGTGGCTTAGAGGGCTTGGGTGAGGCTGGCAATTAATAGGTCTAGGTTAGAGGTAGCTAGGAGCTTAGTGGACATGGTTGCTGGGTCAGGGGGTCAAGTTCATAATGCAAACTAAAAACTATGCCCAATCTGGCCATGCACACAAGGTGCTCGACAGAATGCCATGGGCATCTAGGCATATCTTTGGGTGGCCAAAAACTCCAGATCAGAGTCTCTTTAGATGTAGGTGATGGTGGCAAGGTTAGTTTGGCAAGACCAGAAACTTGTTAGTGCAAGTTTTTGAGAAAACCAAATCTGGACAGAAAGTAAAGGGCATTATTGCATGAGCTTAAAATATTCCAATAGGGTTAATCTCCTAGAATTAAGGGTTTGGTAGGGTGGACTACAAGCAGGAAAAAGCTCATGGGCACTAGAGCAAAACAAGATAGGGTTGCAGTAGAAAATACCAAACTAGACCAGAGAGCAAAAGAGGATGATTTGCTCAAATTTTTCAAAGAACACCAATGGGTTTTTGCATAAAAGTGGTTTAGGAACATCACATGACATCCCCAAATTTTGGTGAAATTTTTAAATGCATTTATCAAATGGTTGTAGTGCAAATGGGACTCTAAAACTTATGGAAAATCATTTTAAAAGAAATAAAGCTCAGGAACAATAATTGTAGAAATAATTCCACTGATAAAAAGAAATGGTCTTGGGAAGATATACAAGTCCAACAATATTTTTGAAAGGTTTCCACCTAGAAGGAAAAAAACTCAAAAATTCAGAGGTCAGAGTGATCTGAAATTAAAAGATAAAACCAAAAAAAAAATTAATTTCCTGGCAAAATTTTAATTAAAAAATCAAGGTCAAAATTTTGGGGTGTTACAATACTACCCCCCTTAAGAAAAATCTCGTCCTCGAGATTTGCTAAGGGCTGCTTTGAAAAGAATTTCTCTTACTATCTCAAAATAATATCACAAAAATAACCATCCTACTCATGCAATAAAATGCGGCTACAGTGAGTGGGCAATTTAAGTGGTGTAAAACCACAGTGTGGAATACTGGCGCTGCGTGGAAAAATCTATGGTTGGGAGAAAATGAGATATTTCTACTTTTGGTTATAGTAAATTTAGAATAAAATTCTAAATTTCTAAAACACGCTGGTCGTACCCGAGAGCACAGTGCTCTCTCTGGCTGGCAGGTGGACCCGGGGCCCACTGTCAGTCTCTTCTTCTACCTTTGGCTCTCTCTTCTTCCTCTCTCTCACGCGCTTTCCCGCGCTTTCTCCACCGGCGACATCTAGCGCGTAGAGCATCTAGGCCGATTGGTAGTCTTGTGGCGTGCTAGCTGCTGGTGCAGCGTGCACTCACCTCATGAGCTGCAACTGCTGTCGGCCTTTGCTCATGGATTCGCCTCCGAACACCGGCGATCGAGCGACGAGCATCGCTGGTGGACTTCGCCCACCGTACACCGATCTCGAGCTATAAAATGACCGAGGTGCTCCTTTCTTCTTCCCCACACCTGGCCTCTCTTTTCCTTCTCCTTCCTTCTCCTCCATTTCTATTTGCAGGAGCTCGAGGCGAGGCTCTAATGGCGGAGGTGATGCCGGACTGGTGCATGATCCTGATGTGCGGAGGGTTGGCGGCATTGATGGGGTTCTCCGTGCTCTTATGCGTGATGATCCTCGATGATCGTCGTGATGCTGCTGCTCGAGTGTTAACTCTCCGCGGTGGCGGTGATCATGAGGATTAAGTGTGGTGTCGGGTGCTAACTGCTGTCAGTGTGCTGGAGGCAACTTGCACCTGAATAATTACCCACAAATCTCTCCTTCAGAGACTATGGTGTGTTAGGGAGGTGATCAGTTAGATGCAACATGGGTACGTGGTTTTGCAATTAGTGCATGTGGTCGAGTGGTTGGGGTTGTGAGTCTGCTGTCGTGGTGCTGTGTGAATAAAATCTATGTCGTGAAGAGGTATATGCTGCAACGACTCAGGGAAAAATCTCTCTTCAGAATTTACCGAGAGCAAAATTAGTTAATCAAAATTAACAGCAGTAAAAACTACTCACATAATTGAAACCAAATATTTAATTTATCGCACAAATTTAGGACACAACGCATAACACATAAATAAGTACTGGGACAACAAACATAGCAGTGATGTCTACAATGCAAACGGAAAATAGACAGGGTCCTGAGAAAGTGTCTCATGTATTGGGGCACACTCTTCTTCTATCGGGGGAAGCGGATTGACTAGTCGATGAATGCATCTCTCCTGGTCGGGCCTCAGTGGTCTGCCAATAGCGATCTGAGGATTTAAATCAGCGAGGCTCTGGAGATAACCCATTACCCGCTGGGTCAAATGCTCCTGAGCGATGACATACTGGGCGGTTGGCCAGCACTGGGTCTCTCTCAATTCGTCCACCGGGAAAATATGCTACTTCTCCGGGTGCTGCACGACTCGGAAAGTAATAATACCCTCGCTTGCTGGCATAGGTTACCGTGAATCGAAGGCGAGCAAGCGCTTCGTACGCAGCAGCTTCTATGGCCATTTGCGGAGTCGGCATAGATTTCCCCACGAAGGAGACTTCCGTTGGGTCTTGATTTGGGTTTGCGGGAGGAATGTGCACCACTGCCCAATATTTCGAGGTGGACGGGGTGATCCTTGATTTGAGCAACTCATACTGGGGTGGATGGATAGAACTCATGGTACTGCAGGTAAAGTCCCACAATATTTTAACAAAACTACCTGGGGTGGCATCCGGGGTTCTCAGATAAATACTAGGGCTCAGCATGGCAAAGAAATGGATGTGAGAGTTGTGCACAAAGTGAGGGATACTTGGTAAGGTCACGAGGTGGCCTTTTATATAGCATTGTGTTGGGGAACGTAGTAATTTCAAAAAAATTCCTACGCACACGCAAGATCATGGTGATGGCATAGCAACGAGAGGGGAGAGTATTGTCCACGTACCCTCGTAGACCGTAAGCGGAAGCGTTATTACAACGCGGTTGATGTAGTCGTACGTCTTCACGATCCGACTGATCCAAGTACCGAACGACGGCACCTCCGAGTTCAGCACACGTTCAGCTCGATGGCGATCCCGGACTCGATCCAGCAAAGTGTCGGGATGAGTTCCGTCAAGACGACGGCGTGGTGATGATGATGATGCTCTCGTGCAGGGCTTCGCTTAAACTCCGCGACAATATGACCGAGGTGGAATATGGTGGAGGGGGCACCGACACGGCTAAGGAACGATCCGTAGATCAACTTGTGTCACCTAGGGTGCCCCCTGCCCCGTATATAAAGGAGCAAGGGGAGGTGCGGCCGGCCCTAGGAGGAGGCGGCCGAGGAGTCCTACTCCCAGGAGTAGGACTCCCCCCTTCCTAGTTGGATTAGGACTTGGGGGAGGAAAGAGGAAAGGGGGCGCTGCCCCTTCCTTGTCCTATTCGGACTAGGGGGGGGGCGCGGCCTGCCCTGGCCGCCCTCCTCTTCTCCCTCATGGCCCACTAAGGCCCATTAACCCCGGGAGGGTTCCAGTAACCCCGGTGTTCGGTAAAATCCCGATTTCACGGAACCATTCGAAGTCCAAACATAGGCTTCCAATATATCAATCTTTATGTCTCGACCATTTGAGACTCCTCGTCATGTCCGTGATCACATCCGGACTCGAACAAACTTCGGTACATCAAAACTTATAACTCATAATGAAACTGTCATCGTAACGTTAAGCGTGCGGACCCTACGGGTTCGAGAACTATGTAGACATGACCTAGAACTATTCTCGGTTAATAACCAATAGTGGAACCTGGATGCCCATATTGGTTCCTACATATTCTCGAAGATCTTTATCGGTCAAACCGCATAACGACATCGTTGTTCCCTTTGTCATCGGTATGTTACTTGTCCGAGATTCGATCGTCGGTATCCAATACCTAGTTCAATCTCGTTCTGGCAAGTCTCTTTACTCGTTCCGTAATACATCATCTCGCAACTAACTTATTAGTTGCAATGCTTGCAAGGCTTATGTGATGTGCATTACCGAGAGGGCCCAGAGATACCTCTCCAGACAATTGGAGTGACAAAACCTAATCTCGAAATCGCCAACCCAACATGTACCTTTGGAGACACTGTAGTACTCCTTTATAATCACCCGATTACGTTGTGACGTTTGGTAGCACCAAAGTGTTCCTCCGTAAACGGAGTTGCATAATATCATAGTTACAGGAACATGTATAGGTCATGAAGAAAGCAATAGCAATATACTAAACGATCAAGTGCTAGGCTAACGGAATGGGTCATGTCAATCACATCATTCTCGTAATGATGTGATCCCATTAATCAAATAACAACACATGTCTATGGTTAGGAAACATAACCATCTTTGATTAATGAGCTAGTCAAGTAGAGGCATACTAGTGACTATATGTTTGTCTATGTATTCACACATGTATCATGTTTCCGGTTAATACAATTCTAGCATGAATAATAAACATTTATCATGATATGAGTCAATAATCTAGATTACACAGTAATGATTCTAACACCCATGGAGTCTTGGTGCTGATCATGTTTTGCTCGTGGAAGAGGCTTAGTCAACGGGTCTGCAACATTCAGATCCGTATGTATCTTGCAAATCTCTATGTCTCCCACCGGACTTGGTCCGGATGGAATTGAAGCGTCTCTTGATGTGCTTGGTCCTCTTGTGAAATCTGGATTCCTTTGCCAAGGCAATTGCACCAGTATTGTCACAGAAGATCTTCATTGGTCCCGATGCACTAGGTATGACACCTAGATCGGAAATGAACTCTTTCATCCAGACTCCTTCATTTGCTGCTTCCGTAGCAGGTATGTACTCCGCTTCACATGTAGATCCCGCCACGACGCTTTGTTTAGAACTGCGCCAACTAACAGCTCCACCGTTTAATAAAAACACGTATCCGGTTTGTGATTTAGAATCGTCCGGATCAGTGTCAAAGCTTGCATCGACGTAACCATTTACGACTAGCTCTTTGTCACCTCCATATATGAGAAACATATCCTTAGTCCTTTTCGGTATTTCAGGATGTTCTTGACCGCTGTCCGATGATCCATTCTGGATTACTTTGGTACCTTCCTGCCAAGCTTATTGCTAAGCATCGTCGGTCCGGTACACAACATTGCATACATGATAGAGCCTATGGCTGAAGCATAGGAACATCTTTCATTTTCTCTCTATCTTCTCATTGTGGTCGGGCATTGAGTTTGACTCAATTTCACACCTTGTAATCTGGTAAGAATCCTTTCTTTGCTTGATCCATTTTGAACTTTTCAAAACTTTATCAAGGTATGTGCTTTGTGAAAGTCCAATCAAGCATCTTGATCTATCTCTATAGATCTTGATGCCCAATATGTAAGCAGCTTCACCGAGGTCTTTCATTGAAAAACTTTTATTCAAGTATCCTTTTATGCTATCCAGAAATTCTATATCATTTCCAATCAATAATATGTCATCCACATATAATATCGAAATGCTCTGAGCTCCCACTCACTTTCTTGTAAATACAGGCTTCTCCAAAAGTCTCATATAAAACCATATGCTTTGATCACACTATCAAAGCGTTTATTCCAACTCCGAGAGGCTTGCACTGGACCATAAATTGATCATTGGAGCTTGCACACTTTGTTAGCCCCTTTTGGATCAACAAAACCTTCGGTTGTATCATATACAACTCTTCTTTAGAAATCCATTCAAGAATGCAGTTTTGACATCCATTTGCCAAATTTCATAATCATAAAATGCAGCAATTGCTAACATGATTGAGACAGACTTAAGCATCGCTACTGGTGAGAAAGTCTCATCGTAGTCAACCCTTGAACTTGTCGAAAACCTTTCGCAACAAGTCGAGCTTTATAGACAGTTATATTACCATCGGCGTCGGTCTTCTTCTTAAAAATCCATTTATTCTCAATGGCTTGCCGATCATCGGGCAAGTCAACCAAAGTCCATACTTTGTTCTCATACATGGATCCCATCTCAGATTTCATGGCTTCTAGCCATTTTGCGAATCTGGGCTCATCATCGCTTCCTCATAGTTCGTAGGTTCGCCATGGTCAAGTAACATGACTTCCGAATAGGATTACCGTACCACTCAGTGCGGATCTTACTCTGGTTGACCTCGAAGTTCGAGAGAGACTTGATCTGAAGTTTCATGATCAATATCATTAGCTTCCTCACTAATTGGTGTAGTTGCCACAGAACCGGTTCTTGTGATGAACTACTTTCCAATAAGGGAGCAGAATCTGATTATCTCATCAAGTTCTACTTTCCTCCCACTCACTTCTTTTTAGAGAAACTCTTTTTCTAAAAAGGATCCGAATTTAGCAACGAAAATCTTGCCTTCAGATCTGTGATAGAAGGTGTACCCAACAGTCTCCTTTGGGTATCCTATGAAGACACATTTCTCGATTTGGGTTCGAGCTTATCGGTTGAAGTTTCTTCACATAAGCATCGCAGCCCCAAACTTTAAGAAACGACAACTTTGGTTTCTTGCCAAACCACAGTTCATGAGGCGTTGTCTTAACGGATTTTGATGGTGCCCTATTTAACGTGAATGCGGCCGTCTCTAAAGCGTAACCCCAAAAGCGATAGCGGTAAATCAGAAGAGACATCATAGATCGCACCATATCTAGTAAAGTACGATTCGACGTTCGGACACACCATTTCGTTGTGGTGTTCGGGTGGCGTGAGTTTGAAACTATTCGCATTGTTTCAAATGTAAACCAAACTCGTAACTCAAATATTCTCCTCCACGATCGGATCGTAGAAATTTTATTTTCTTGTCACGATGATTTTCCACTTCACTCTGAAATTCTTTTGAACTTTTCAAACGTTTAAGATTTGTGTTTCATTAAGTAGATATACCCATATCTGCTCAAATCATCTGTGAAGGTGAGAAAATAACGATACCCGCCGCGAGCCTCAATATTCATTGGACCACAAACATCAGTATGTTTGATTTCCAACAAATCAGTTGCTCGCTCCATAGTTCCGGAGAACGGCGTTTTTGTCATCTTGCCCATGAGACACGGTTTGCAAGTACCAAGTGATTCATAATCAAGTGATTCCAAAAGTCCATCAATATGGAGTTTCTTCATGCGCTTTATACCGATATGACCTAAACGGCGATGCCACAAATAAGTTGCACTATCATTATCAACTCTGCATCTTTTGGTTTCAACACTATGAATATGTGTATTACTACTATCGAGATTCAATAAAAATAGACCACTCTTCAAGGGTGCATGACTATAAAAGATATTATTCATATAAATAGAACAACCATTATTCTCGACTTAAATGAATAACCGTCTCGCATCAAACAAGATCCAGATATAATGTTCATGCTTAACGCGGCACCAAATAACAATTATTTAGGTCTAAAACTAATCCCGAAGGTAGATGTAGAGGTAGCGTGCCGACCGCGATCACATCGACTTTGGAACCATTTCCCATGCGCATCGTCACCTCGTCCTTGGCGATGCTCGCTTATTAGTAGTCCTGTTTGAGTTGCAAATATTAGCAACACAACCAGTATCAAATACCAGGTGCTATCATGGCGCTAGTAAGGTACACATCAATAACATGTATATCACATATACCTTTGTTCACCTTGCCATCCTTCTTATCCGCCAAATACTTGGGGCAGTTCCGCTTCAAAGTGTCGATGCGCTTGCGCAGAGAAGCACTCGATCTCGGGCTTAGGTCCAGACTTGGGTTTCTTCTCTTGAGCAGCAACTTGTTTGCTGTTCTTCTTGAAGTTCCTTCTTCTTCCCTTTGCCCTTTTCTTGAAACTAGTGGTCTTGTTAACCATCAACACTTGATGCTCCTTTTGATTTCTACCTCCGCAGCTTTTAGCATTGCGAAGAGCTCGGGAATAGACTTGTCCATCCCTTGCATATTATAGTTCATCACGAAGCTCTTGTAGCTTGGTGGCGTGATTGAAGAATTACATCAATGACACTATCATCGGAAGATTAACTCCCGGTTGAATCAAGTGATTATTATACCCAGACATTTTGAGTATGTGTTCACCGACGAACTATTCTCCTCCATCTTGCAGCTATAGAACTTATTGGAGACTTCATATCTCTCAATCGGGCATTTGCTTGAAATATTAACTTCAACTCTGGAACATCTCATATGCTCCATGACGTTCAAAACATCGTTGAAGGCCGGTTCTAAGCCGTAAAGCATGGCACACTGAACTATCAAGTAGTCATCGCTTTGCTCGCCAGACGTTCTTAACGTCGTCGGTTGCATCAAAGCAGCGAGTTCGGCACCAGCGGTGCTTCGGGACGTAATTCTTACGTGCAGCAATGAGGATAATCCTCGAGTTACGGACCCAGTCCGTGTAATTGCTACCATCATCTTTCAACTTTGCTTTCTCAAGGAACGCATTAAAATTCAACGGAACAACAAAGACGAGCCATCTATCTACAATAAACATAGACAAGCAAAATACTATCGGTACTAAGTTCATGATAAATTTAAGTTCAATTAATCATATTACTTAAGAACTCCCACTTAGATAGACATCCTCTAATCTTCTAAGTGATTACGTGATCCATATTAACTACACCATGTCCGATCGTCACGTGAGATGGAGTAGTTTCAACGGTGAACATCACTATGTTGATCATATCTACTATATGATTCACGCTCGACCTTCGGTCTCCGTGTTCCGAGGCCATATCATTATATGCTAGGCTCGTCAAGTTTAACTTGAGTATTCGGCGTGTAAGAACTGTTTTGCACCCGTTGTATATGAGCGTAGAGCTTATCACACCCGATCATCACGTGGTGTGCAGGCACGACGAACTTTGGCAACGGTGCATACTCAGGGAGAACACTTCTTGATAATTTTTAGTGAGAGATCATCTTAAAATGCTACTGTCAATCAAAGCAAGATAAGATGCATAAAGGATAAACATCACATGCAATCAATATAAGTGATATGATATGGCCATCATCATCTTGTGCTTGTGATCTCCATCTACGAAGCACCGTCATGATCACCATCATCACCAGCGCGACACCTTGATCTCCATCGTAGCATTGTTGTCGTCTCGCCAACTATTGCTTCTACGACTATCGCTACCGCTTAGTGATAAAGTAAAGCAATTACATGGCGTTGCATTTCATACAATAAGCGACAACCATATGGCTCTGCCGATTGCCGATAACTTCGGTTACAAAACATGATCATCTCATACAAAAATATAGCATCACATCTTGACCATATCACATCACAACATGCGCTGCAAAAACAAGTTAGACGTGCTCTACTTTGTTGTTGCAGATTTTACGTGGCTGCTACGGGCTGAGCAAGAACCGTTCTTACCTACGCATCAAAACCACAACGATAGTTTGTCAAGTTGGTGCTGTTTTAACCTTCGCAAAGAACGGGCGTAGCCATACTCTGGTTCAACTAAAGTGAGAGAGCGAGACACCCGCCGATCACCTTTAAGCAACGAGTGCTCGCAGCGGTGAAACCAGTCTCGCGTAAGCGTCTGGCGTAATGTCGGTCCGGGCGCTTCATCTCACAATACCGCCGGACCAAAGTATGACATCTTTGGTAAGCAGTATGACTTGTATCGCCCACAACTCACTTGTGTTCTACTCGTGCATATAACATCAACGCAGAAAACCAGGCTCGGATGCCCTTTGTTGGGGAGCGTAGTAATTTCAAAAATTTCCTACGCACACGCAAGATCATGGTGATGGCATAGCAACGAGGGAGAGTATTGTCCACGCCCTCGTGAGACCGTAAGCGAAGCGTTATGACAACGCGGTTGATGTAGTCGTGCGTCTTCACGATCCGACCGATCCAAGTACCGAGCGCACGACACCTCCGAGTTCAGCACACGTTCAGCTCGATGGCGATCCCGGACTCCGATCCAGCAAAG
The DNA here is from genome assembly GCA_021605205.1 of Aegilops longissima. Lineage (NCBI taxonomy): Eukaryota > Viridiplantae > Streptophyta > Magnoliopsida > Poales > Poaceae > Aegilops > Aegilops longissima. The sequence continues at coordinate 167,095,427 of CM038681.1, read as the reverse complement.
TGTCGGGGATGAGTTCCGTCGAAGACGACAGCGTGGTGGCGATGATGATGCTCTACGGCGCGAGGCTTCGCCTAAACTCATGACGATATGACCGAGGTGGAATATGGTGGAGGGGGCACGCGACACGGCTAAGGAACGATCCGTAGATCAACTTGTGTCACCTAGGGTGCCCTCTGCCTCGTATATAAAGGAGCAAGGGGTGCGGCCGGCCCTAGGAGGAGGCGCAGGAGGAGTCCTACTCCCACCGGAGTAGGACTCCCCCCTTCCTAGTTGGATTAGGACTTGGGGGAGGGAAAGAGGAAGGGGCGCCGCCCCCTTCCTGTCCTATTCGGACTAGGGGGGAGGCTGCCTGCCTGCCGCCGCCCACCTCTTCTCCCTCATGGCCCACTAAGGCCCATTAACCCCGGGAGGTTCCAGTAACCCCGGTGTTAGGTAAAATCTCGATTTCACCGGAACCATTCCAAGTCAAACATAGGCTTCCAATATATCAATCTTTATGTCTCGACCATTTGAGACTCCTCGTCATGTCCGTGATCACATATAGGACTCGAACAAACTTCGTACATCAAAACTTATAAACTCATAATGAAACCTGTCATCGTAACGTTAAGCGTGCGGACCCTACGGGTTTGAGAACTATGTAGACATGACCTAGAACTATTCTCGGTCAATAACCAATAGCGAACCTGGATGCCCATATTGGTTCCTACATATTCTCTGAAGATCTTTATCGGTCAAACCGCATAACGACATAACGTAGTTCCTTTGTCATCGGTATGTTACTTGTCCGAGATTCGATCGTCGGTATCCAATACCTAGTTCAATCTCGTTACCGGCAAGTCTCTTTACTCGTTCCGTAATACATCATCTACGCAACTAACTTATTAGTTGCAATGCTTGCAAGGCTTATGTGATGTGCATTACCAAGAGGGCGAGAGATACCTCTCCCACAATCGGAGTGACAAAACCTAATCTCGAAATCGCCAACCCAACATGTACCTTTGGAGACACTGTAGTACTCCTTTATAATCACCCGATTACGTTGTGACGTTTGGTAGCACCAAAGTGTTCCTCCGTAAGCGGAGTTGCATAATATCATAGTTACATGAACATGTATAGGTCATGAAGAAAGCAATAGCAATATACTAAACGATCAAGTGCTAGGCTAACGGAATGGGTCATGTCAATCACATCATTCTCCTAATGATGTGATCCCATTAATCAAATAACAACACATGTCTATGGTTATGAAACATAACCATCTTTGATTAATGAGCTTGTCAAGTAGAGGCATACTAGTGACTATATGTTTGTCTATGTATTCACACATGTATCATGTTTCCGGTTAATACAATTCTAGCATGAATAATAAACATTTATCATGATATGAGGAAATAAATAATAACTTTATTATTGCCTCTAGGGCATATTTCCTTCACATTGGGGCTGGGTTATTTACCGTAGTGAGGGACAACTAGTTTGTCGGTCCTGCTTTTATGGGGTCGGGGTCAATGCCACAGATACACATATCTCACAAAAGTGACGTATTACTGTGGGGGTCGTCGGGTGCGGTTTTTTGGTAGCTACGCCTGGAAAAAAATACAACCGTACGCCAACATACTTATGCATGGTCATTATTAAAAATAGGGGCGCATAGGCAGACAATATTTAAATACGGCAATACAAGATCACACAATTACAGGGCGTGGACATACTAAGACTCGGTACTACTCGAGTGACTTAGTCTACCTCGTTTATATCTAAGCGGGCGTGCCTTGTGGACGTCGAGGCTTCTCCACGGTTTTCACCATCGGGGTTAGCTGGAGGGGGTTGAGGAGCTGCAGGGTCGGGGTAGCGATGATGACCATCGCGGGGGTTGTTGGCGACAATCCCGTTATAACGTGTTCCCAAAAGGCGACGAAGCACTTCTGGGGACACCAAAGTATTTTGGTCGATGGCTGGGGTAGACCTCAAGGACTCGATCAGTTGTCCGAACAGCACGACTGGGTTGTCGGCGTCGGGCTCATCTTCTCCTCTTTCCGGGGCTCGGCGAACCAGTTCTCCACGAGTTGCGATCAGATCAAGGGTGATTTGATCGAACAGTTCCTCTAGTGCACTTACATAGCGCACCAGATGAAACAATGCAGGATGCGTCTCGTGATCTCCGTTGGCAACCTCGGGTGGCCTACCATACCCGTCACAGCTGGGGTAGTAGTAGAACGAGCGACAGCTAACTCTGGGCGACAAGTGCCGGAGTTGAACTATAGCCTCTCGAGCAGCTAGTTGGATGGCTTGTGGCTCAAAGGAAATTGTCCTTCCGGTGAACACTGTAGGAGGCGTTTCGGCGATGGACCCCTACCATAGATGTGCTGATGGCCCAGAATTGTGGCTCTCACCGCTCATGGGCCCTTGGTACACAACATATTCCGGCTCTTCTAATGCAAAGGCACGGCGGGTGAGGTTTGTCGGCACGATCACAAAACCTCCATGGTTGGTTCTTTGTGGTCTCATTGTGAACAATGGGGCCGAGCATTATCTTCGGTTTGGGGTAGAGGCTGTGCTATGCTGGGTTGAGGCTAGCGTGCCGGTTTTATAGAAAAAGGGGACGGAGTCTTCCTTCGCACACTTGCGAAAGAGACTATTTAGGTGTCGGTCACTGGCGCGTATTGACTGGCTAGGCTGATAGGTTGGGCATCGACTGCCAAAAGGTGTCGGGGTCACTGTGTGGCTATCTTACACGAGAAGCTTGGCTGGGGCTATGTTAAGGTCTGGTGGGTTGGTTAACCTAGGTTTATTGACCTAGCTAAGATAGGATTAGCCAATGGTCAGCCTGGCTCTGATACCAAGGTTGTCAGGACCGGTTTTTCAGGATATATTTCCCAGAAAATGGTCCTTGTGCTCACTAGCCTCAGGATTACTGTTAGCTTATGAGGCACCAACTTGATACAGAAATTCCAAGCAAAAATACAAAATATGTAGTACAAGACCATTCTGGCCTATGAGTACAACACAAGGTTTCTAGTGGCTGATGGCAGAAGCGGTTTGTGGTTCATCAGTGTCTATGGGACTCCACTTCCCACAGGAATAGCTGACCTGGATAACTCCTATCTTCGTGGGGCTGCTATCACCATTGCGTAGGTTCCGGGGCTGTCATCGCAACGCTCCTCTCCATGCAAGAAATCTGGCCAAGACAATAGCCAGGGACAAGCCAGTGAGTACTTTGAATGTACTCGCAAACATTATGAACACAGGCATAATATAACAAATGATAATCATGCTCTGAAATATTCTATGATCACAACGTCAGTCACAAAATAAAATCCATGATGCACGCAAGCAGGTTATTCATATACAACATGAATATGCAATAAGGGAGTAGAAATAGAATGCACCGACTGGGTGTCTGAAGCGACGCCTCGAAAGGATAATAATATAAAGCATGCCTCAGTCGGGCGTCTGAGCGAGACCACATAAAGGGCTTATAAATAAAAGAAATAACAAGCATGCCACAGTAGGGCGTCTATGCGACACCACATAAAGGGCTTATAAATAATTTAAATAACAAGTATGCCACAGTCGGGCGTTTGAGCGACACCACGTAAAGGGCTTATAAGAGAATGATCACAGTGAATATCCAGGAGGTAGAACCATCCCAGGGATACTCAATAATTCAAATAATGTAAATGGTTAGTCCATAATAATAATAATCATAATCATCATGAGTCACAAGTCATGATCCATGTTCTGGTTTAGCAATTTTTCCTCCGAAGACCGGCACTAAGACCGACACTTGACCCTTCCCAGACTGTAGTCCTTAACCATGGACACGGCTATTCGAATAGATATAACCTCTCCAGAGGGTGTACTCTTTACCCACGAGTAACGGATTCCTTTAGTCCATCGGGACTAATTCTGCTTACGGTTTTTTAATTGAAAACACACCTAACTCGCACACACCAACTTAACTTACCGGTGTCTGGAATCACCCACGACACCCGTTAAGTGAAACTCTAAGTGGGGAGGCTACAACCTCGACTAGCATGGGATCACAAAATTTATAACGCGCGCAAACTAGGGGAGCTACACCCCTCGGCTCCAACCAGAAACACCAATGCCCCCGGACCAGGTGGCATGCCTACCGGCTGCAGCCGGTATCTTCCACCATGCCTCTCTGTACGGTGTGTGCCAAGAAAGGGGTTGACAACTTACTGAACTGTACCCTACCGGCAGCAGGGACAAGTGGTAGTACGAAACAAGTATGGGGGTTACTAGAACAAGACTCGATCTATGGTCGACTCAGGAGGTTAATGCATTACCTGCATGATAAGCATAAGAAATATATTTCACACCAATAAGACAAAATCACCACTCATCATACCTCACCATGCCTTACCGGACATGATCGTCTCGATGAAGAACTAGAGACAAGCTTGTGTCTACCCAAGACAGAGACTTTCCCGGATTCCTTCCGATAGGCATGAAAGGCATAAGAGGGTGGTTACTATCAGAAGCATATCAAAATCCCAACAGCAAGGAATCGTCATCACACACTCATTAATATGATCATAACACCACATAAAATACCGAATACTTCGCGTCAAGGTGGTGTCGTATTTGCATCAAACAACACACAACAAATATTATGCCGGGGTTCAGAATGCTTGCCTTCAAGAGTATGCAAGTGGGGGTGCACTTTTTGAAAGTTGCCTTCTTCTTCAAAATCCTATTTTACGAAAATTTGAATTAACACATAGTCTCAAAACAGTAAAAAATTTGTTTGGAATTTTTTTAAATAAATATGAATATAAACTAGACAAAATTTGAGAAACAACAGAAAAAGAATCAAATCAATTGGATTTATATTTAAAAAGTTATAGCCAGTCAAAGTTTTGTCAAAATCCGTTTTTAAATAAAACAGAAAAAGAAAAATGGTTCGAATAAGAATACGCTTTCGAGACAGAAAAGACGTACTCCTTTGTTTTACGTCTTCACTTAAACAAGCGCGGGCCGTCGCTGTGTTGCTGACAGTGGGTCCCTTGGGCCAACTGGTCAGGTTTGACCAGTCGCCCGCGCCTCTTTCCTCCTCTGTCCGAGCGGAGGCGGAGCTCCAGCGATCAACACCGGCGATTGGTGGCTCCTCACGGGGCTCCGATGGCGGGTACAGGTTCACCGCACTAGGGCGATCCTCTCGGTGGTCGAGAGGGTCGCGGGAACGAAGGGGGTCGCCGCCGGCGAGCTCTGCGGCGGACGGTGTCTTTAGGAACAAATGGGTCTCGGCCTATGGTGGCTCCCAGTCGAAGCTGAGAGGTTGGGAGGCTCCGCACGGTCGAGGGGGGTCGGGTGGTGGTGCTGGAAGGACTAGGGAGGCCTTGCTTGCAACGAACGGGACCGGAGTGTGACGGCGGCCGAACTGACCGGAGACGGGGAAGGCGGCCTCCCTCCGTCGATTGCTGGTTGTGGGAGCACTAGGGGGATGGCACGAGGTCGCTTGAAGGTCTGGACGAGCTCAGGGTCCCTATTTATAGCGTGACTAGGTCGGTTCTGCGGTGGCCGGGGATAAGATCAACGGTGAGCCGCTCCTGTGGCCATAGACGACGTGGCGATGCAGGGGGTGGCTTGGAGAGCGAATGGATGAGCTCGGGCTGTTCAGGGGCGAGCTGGCGCGCGGCTGTGGCTCGGGCGGCGCCGTCCATGGCAGGAGCCTGCTGTGGCCGTCCGCTAGCTCCCATGGCCGACCTGACGGTGGCGTTGCGGGGCTCCAGGGGCGGCTTGGAGGGTTATGGCGAGCGGACGAGAACGGGGCGCGGCCCTGCGGGCGAGCAAAGGCCAGGGGAAAGACGTGGCGGCTCAGCTGCGCGCGCGTGCAAAACATGCGCTCTGGGCGCGCCCAGAGCACGCACGTTACGTGTGACGCCCGGGTAACTACGCTACAGTAATCCCCACTAATGATGCCACGTCACCTCGGTTACTGTTGACAACTCTCGCGTTAGTTCAAAAACCGGTTCGAATTTCAAATACAAAATCGAGCAAACAATAAAAGTTTTCAAATATTAAAATTTAAATGATCGGAGTGAACCAAATAATACATAGGTAATTATGGAGGTGGAACCACATTTTTATAAAATGTTTAAATGCTCAAAGGAAAATAAAACAGCAGCAAAAGAAATTAATTAAATGCCTTTTGTGTTTTGTAAAATACTAAACTATATTATTTAGGGTTGAAGCATTTTGTGGTTGTGGCTTAATTTGTAAGAACAATTTAGGTGCCACTTTGGTATTTACTAAAACAAAAAAATAAACTGCAACTAAAATAAAACAGAAAAGGTAAAGCAAATAAAAGGTAAAAACAAAACAGAAGAAGAGAAAAGGAGACCCCAGCTCCGCATGGGCCTCGGCCCATCCCACCTCAGCTGGCCAGCCCACCCCGACTGGCCTAGCCATGCCTGCTTAACACCCTCCCCCCCCCGTGGAACCCTAGGACCCAAACGCACCTAACCCCCCCCCCCACTCCTCCCGATCCCCTCACTCCACTCCTCCCACGATCTCGATCTGGATGGGAGATCCCCCGCCTCCGCCTCCCTTGGCGGCCCTCGTCCTGCCCAGTGATGCAGCCGCCGTTCGACCCGACAGACGCCCGCCACCTCGCCACAAGTCGCCCGCCGCCTCGACCACGCCCGACCCCGACGACATCGCCCCGACGACGCGTCTCGTCCTCAGTGCCCCTCCACCGAGCACCACCCCCAACACCTGCTGAGTCGCCGTCCGTCGCCGCCGGACAGCTGACGCCAGCGCCACCGAGCTTCGCCGCCACCTCACTGGCTCCCTCCCCTCGGCGCTCGTCCCCATCGCCTTCCCGACCTCCTCCCCTTGGCGCCATCACGCCTCGGCCCCTTTTCCTCCAGCAGACGGTGAGACCAGTCCTCCTTCCCCGCTTAGCGCCTTACATGGCGGCCCTCCCTCTGCCGCCCGCGTCGACTACCGCGACTTGCAGCAGCCTCCACCCTTGCTCGCCCCTCCTTGAGAACGCGCCATTCGCCCGTCTGACTGCCGAGCCCCCGCTCCGCCTCGACCTCGCCGGCTCCGCTTTGCGGTGGCCATGGCCGCCGCCTTTTCCGATTTTCCAGAGCCTTCCCGTGCGCCACCCCCTCAAGCTTTGCCTTCTTTGGCGCCGCCATGACAACCAACCGCGGGTCCCGACCAACCGCCCCCTGCTACCTTCGCAGCGGCGGCGCCCTCCCTGTCCGGTGGCGGTTGGGTCGCCACGTTCTGGCGCCCATAATCAACCAATGGCGCGCGCGTTTGGCCCTATGGGCAAGCGCCCGATGGCCCCCCCTCACACCCGTTTTTTTAAAAAGGGATAAATTAAAAGAATACTTAATTAATTAAATAATTAATTAGCTTAATTAATATTGCTTAATTAACCAGTTAACTATCTAACTAGCCTAACTAAACCTGTTAGTTAACTAGGCGGAACAATGACAGAGGGCCCCACCTCGTTGACGATCAAAGTTTGATGGTCAACCGGGTTCCTGGTCCCACTTGTCGACTGTGTACAATCTTTGTGTACTTTGTCTTTGGGTACATCTAGCAATTTAACATTAATTTCGAATTAAGATAAATTAGAAAATGTTTAAAATCTTTGAAAATTAATATAAAATAATCCGTAACTCGGATGAAAAAACTTTGTACATGAAAGTTGCTCAGAACGACGAGGCGAATCCGGATCACGCATCCGTTCGTCGCCACACACCCCTAACCTATCGAACCTGCAAACTTTCCTCTCCGGTTCATCATCGACAGACGTCCGAACAAGGAAAACTTTCCGGATGTTTCCCCCTTCGCGATGATCGCCTAGCGCTGCGTTAGAACACGTCTAGCTACATGTTGTCTGTTATGCATTTGCACGCTATGTATTTCTGTTCTTCCCCTCTTCTCTCGGTAGACCCCGAGGCCGATCTTTGATGTCCTGTGATCGACTACGTCACCGACGACCCCTCTCTCTTGCCGTGCAACAGGCAAGCCCCCCTTGATCACGGATATCGCCTACTCTTCTCTATCTTGCTTGCATTAGAGTAGTATAGCATATTCTTGTTTTGGATACTCCTATCTTGTTGCATAGCCTTGTCCTTGTAACCATTTGTTACCTTACGCAATCCTATATGCTTAGCATAGGATGCTAGTACTTTCATCTGTGGCCCTACATTCTTGTCCGTCTGCGTGTGCTATACTATCGGGCCGTGATCACTCGGGAGGTGATCACGGGTATATACTATATCTTGTACACTATTACATTACGTAGTGGTGTTAGGAGATGAAATTTGAAAGGATGGTGGTTCCATCCCGTAGAGGTGGGCCTAGGTTCCCGACGGCCCCGATCTGTTACTTTAATGGCGGAGGCGGCAGGCAGGTTGAGACCGCCTAGGAGAGAGGTGGGCTGGCCTGTTCGGCGTTCACGGTTACTTAACACGCTTAACGAGGTCTTGGTATTTGATCCGGGTTGGCTACGAGCTTATCGCACTAACCATCTCTGGGGAGTAGTTATGGGTATCCGGCGTCGTGGTATCAACCGGCACTTGAGACGTCGTGACGGAGCGTAGCGCCGGATTGGGCTGGAACGCTGTTAGGCTAGGTGCGCTTCCGGCCGCCCTAGATAGCGTCTTGAGGTGTGCTTTCGAGGCGATGGGCCTGGACCCTGCGCGCTTAGGTTTAGACCGCGTGCTGGCCTCTCTGTTGTGCCTAGGTGGGGCTGCGGCGTGTTGATCTTCCGCGCCGGGCATGACCCAGAAAGTGTGTCGGCCAAATGGGATCAAGCGTGTTGGGTAAGATGGTGCACCCTGCAGGAAGTTAATCTATTCGGATAGCCGTGATCTTGATAACAGGGCGACTTGGAGTTGTACCTTGAGCTTATGACAACTAGAACCGGATACTTGATAAAACACACCTTCCAAGTGCGGATACAACCGGTGGTCGCTCTCGCTCGGGGTTATGAGCAGGGATTGCGGGTAGGATTATTGCTATATGATGTTACTTGGAGGACTTCCGTTGTCCTCTTACATGCATGCAAGACCGGTGTCGAAGCGTAGTCTTGATAAGACTAGATATCCCTTCTTATTACGGCATTCTGCGCAGTTCAGTCCTCGATATGGCCTTTACACATATATCCATGCATATGTAGTGTAGCTCCTTGCTTGTAGTACTTTGGATGAGTACTCACGGTTGCCTTGTTCCCCCTTTTCCCCTACCTCTACTCGATTGCTGCAACAGACGATGGAGCCCGGGGCGAGCACGCCACCGTCGATGGCGACTACTACTGCAGGCGCCTACTACTATGTGCAGCCCGGCGACGACGACCGGGGAGTAACCTAGGAGGATCGAGGCGGGAGGCTGCTCCTCTTCGATCCGTATCCCAGTTTGTGCTAGCCATCTTATGGCACCTTGTTTAACTTATGTACGTACTCAGATATTGTTGCTTCCGTGACTTCGTCTATGATCGAGCACTTGTATTCGAGCCCTCGAGGCCCCTGGCTTGTATTATGATGCTTGTATGACTTATTTTATTTGTAGAGTTGTGTTGTGATATCTTCCGTGAGTCCTCGATCTTGATCGTACACATTTGCGTGCATGATTAGTGTACGATTAAATCGAAGCGTTACAAGTTAATATCGAGCCATTGCTGTAGGAATCCCCTTCCAACTCCTTGGCGAAGTCGAGTCTAGACTTTACATAACCTTTACTAACATGGCTGTGCGGCCCATGGGCCCACGTCGCCATTGGGTGGTACTAGGATCTTTTACTCCTCGATCTTTACTCTGGGATTCTGAACTCTCTTCTATTCGGGTTAAACGATTTTGCTAAAAACAAAACTAACTTTAGGTTCTCGCGAGTACTTTCTCCCGGAGAGCCCCCTCACTTCAGATGATCGCCGCTACATCAGAAGATTCCGAAGATACTCCCTGATGTTCTCTCGATACTTTGTGCTCATCACTTTTGCTATTCCTGACCACCGATAAATCCGTATGGATAACTACTTACACTTGCCATTTATACGATCATCCCCCGTTGATCTTGTTATTACAAGATACCCCGAAGTTTTCTCTATTGTTCCGAGAATACTTTGTGCCTACTGCCTAGCAGTTCTCTGCCACATGAATACCCCTTATAAATCCTCGCACTTGTCGAGTATCCGCTCAACCCCAGTTGTTCATGTGTTTCACAAAAGTCTTCAAAATAATATTCGATCTTCCGAAAATCCTCTGGAGCCTTTGGCTCTTGAAATTCTTGCTTGCTTGCATTATGGTTAATCCCATAAGTCTCGTAGTCATATTGACGTTCCTTGTCATTATCATTTTGAGTCTGTTGACTCAATATGTTTCTGAATACCATAACCATCATTGATCCTTATAAATTACCTCTCGGCTGAGCTGCCATTCTTTATCTGGAATTGGTTCTCGGCCAATCCAATTGAGCGTTGATTGTACCTAAGGCTATTCAACTCATCCATCCCCGATCGAGCATTACTCTCGATCCCTTGAATCGGGAATCATAATTCCTTTGCATTTGACAATTGAGTTAGTCAGTTGTTTCTATAATTTGATCTCATTGCATTCTTCTTCCTCTAGTTAAGTACTGAAGCTCACGTCAAACCCCTTGTGGGCCATCAGGTCCATTATTGGAGTTCACCCGTCAGCATCCTTCATATTCAATAACTTTGTGAGACCTTCCCCTGATACATAATGCCTTTGGTAAATTGCATCCTCTGCTTTGTCAACCATGGTCTGCCTTCGAGCTTGAGTTAATTATTTCTAAAGATTCTGGTATATGATTCCAAGAAGCCCCTATGGGTTGAACATATGCCTTCACTAAACCGTGTGAACCCGAAAGTTCTCACGAATCATACTCTTCGGTGCTTGGCGGATAAAATTTTCAACACTGCAACTTCATCGAGCGTGAGAAGTGAATGAAGGGTTATGCATTGGAGAAGTGGGAGTCGACCTTGAACCTTGCGTTCATGCCCATGGACACGATGTAGATCTTATCATTAAAGCTTCTCTTAAATAATTATTCCTTTGGTATAAGTTCATCTTATATCAGGGATCCGGCCTTTTGAAATCGTGGTTCCGACCATGTTCTCTTTTAAATACCATTCTCGTGCAAGTTTTAGCACTTGTCTTTTGTAGAGCATTACCCCGGTCCAACCTCTACTTTGATCTGTCATCGAGTATTACCCCCCTGGTATCTCGAGATTATCATGGAACTGCGTAACTTCTTATGAGTTCTTCATCAAGTACTACCTTCCCACTGATTCCAATTTCTCACGGTCTCTGAGTTATTAATCACTCAAAGGCACCAATAACTGAACCGAGTCCGCACTACGGTTCAACAACTCTTCAGTAAGCTTCTATAAGTACGAGTTTGTACCCGACCACGCCATTCCTAGCCTGTTGGCTATATCGTTGTCGTGATGATTTTAACTGTACTACCCGTTCCTTCTTCACGGAGCACAAATTTCGACGAGGAACTAACCTTACGTCGATCCTCATCGACATATCATTTCGCCTTGAACAACAAGCTTGGTTTCAAGTTTGTGTCGTACCCTTGGTTCCAATAACCTTTCATTTCATCATTACTTAGACTTGATGTAAATCGCGATCGATTACATCATCATGAATTCTCGCGACAAAGGTGTCGTGATCGTCAACATTACGAGCTCATCCGGGATATCAATTGGATTCATGATGAGGAATACCATCCTTGCCCTCGATGATTTGTATTATCATCGACCACTTTATTGCCTTCCCACCAACACAAGCTTGTTCATGTTTGGTGTTATACCTTGAGTTCCTTGCTACCCAGCAATCGTTCTTCTTTACCTTGGAGTATTACCATCTGTTACTATCAAGGATGTTGTGATGACTGCTCCACCTCTTAAGAAATTCTTGGTATTGAGATGCTTCTCACCATCACCATTCTTTCTTGGTCCCCGTGTTGCTTCCAACCGGTGTACCAACAAGTGCACGGTGCTGTTTGAATTCTGCCCTTCTAGCAAGCCTCTTACTTTGAAGTGGAATTCTTAGACTATCGATTATTAGATCACCATTCTGACATTGGTCGTGCAACCCAACCCATATTTTGGGCGCACCTTACGACCAAGGTTTAATTGTGTATGTTTTCCTCGAGCATACTTCCTTGTATCATTTGATCTGACAAATGTTATCTCCTTGTTCACTTAATTGTGGAAGTCCACCTTTTGGGAATCTCGGTGAACTGCCGTTGAGTTCACCAGACACCTCCTTGTCCTCTCCTTGGGTTAATGATGGACTCTTGTTAACGGAAATCACTTCATAGTTCCTTTCCACCGAGAATCTTACATTGTCATATCGTCAATTTGCGTTGCACCTTTTCTTCTCGGTATCCTAAGTCCGAGGTAGCGACACCAATCGGATCTGAATCTCGGTGGGATATGATGGTTGGGACAACTTCAAGAGTTATGATGTTGGTCCTTTGATGACCGGTAGTATGATGTCATGCCTAGCACCCCCATTGGAGGACCTATCATTATAGATTCCTTTTCAGCAGGGTTATCCATTCATCCATGAGGGAATTGTATCTGTTTCTACAAGTTATTCGGATGGATCCTTCGTGATTCAAAGTCGATCTTCACACGAAGGCCATGTCAATGCTATCTCGAAGCATGTACGTGATACTCGATTTTCAACAAGAACATTGAAGCCCAATGCTAAATGTTTCTTGCTCAAGTATCCGAACACCGTTGTATGGGTAATGTCATGAAATTTCTCTCCCCTTACCTAAAGGGTTTTCTACATTATATCTGTCATGGATATCATGCTCGCTTATCCTTGGTAAGGGTATATCCCTGAAATATGTGTTTAAACACATTTTCCTTTCCATTGTTTTGTTTAATATGATAATCCTATTTTACTTTCCATTGGTTGTTTGAACCTTCTTGGGATATATATAATCTAAGCTGTGATAATCCCACCTTAGGTAAGCACCTCGTTGTACCACTCTGTAAGTAAGACCCTATTACTATTGTTGATGACATTCCGGTAACCACCGATGGGCGAGAACCTTGCCTATTGGTCCGCCTCGTTCAACGGCGGGAAAATGGTTCTCTTAGTCCCTCGCCCTTGGTACCTATGTTGTTGCCGACATGACCCTGAGACTCTCCTCGACATGTCTTGCTTACATGATCGTGCAAGATGTCACCGACCTTCCTACTTTTAACCACATGGTGGGCCCATAACCCCAGGTCCCGTGATCGAAACACGACTCTCACTGTACACCCCCTTCCCAAAGTTATTCCTCCGCGTGGACTCGTATGTAATTCACGGGCCACCGTCATAGTGATCTATTCAGTATCGGGCGTGATACTTACTCTCGCTACTCGAGCCCTTTCTCACTCTGGTTCGGGCTTGAGCAACTACCTACCGCTTGGAGCCTATTATGGTACCTTCGTACCTTGCTCTCGAGGTATTTCATAGGTTCAACTCGAGAGATAATTTTATACTAATTCATGGGTTAACCCAGATTGTTTCCCATAAAAGCATTATGTCGTAGTGAGCTGCCCTTATCTTTCGTAAGTACGATGGAGTTCGAAGAAATGATGACCAGTTATCATGATGCATCGGAATAAAGGATTGAAGACATCAACGAGAAGGATTAACTTCTTGAGAAGATCCGTTAGAATTTCGTAACAGACCTTTCCCCTTACTCCCTCTTAAATCTCGGGACGAGATTTCTTGTAATGGAGGAGAATTGTGGCCTTGGGTAACTACGCTACTGATAATCCCCACTAATGATGCCACGTCACCTCGATTCATTGTTGACAACTCTCGCGTTAGTTCAAAAACGGTTCAATTTCAAATACAAAATCGAGCAAACAATAAAAGTTTTCAAATATTAAAATTTAAATGATCGGAGTGAACCAAATAATACATAGGTAATTATGGAGGTGGAACCACATTTTTATAAAATGTTTAAATGCTCAAGGAAAATAAAACAACAGCAAAAGAAATTAATTAAATGCCTTTTGTGTTTTGTAAAATACTAAACTATATTATTTAGGGTTGAAGCATTTTGTGGTTGTGGCTTAATTTGTAAGAACAATTTAGGTGCCACTTTGGTATTTACTAAAACAAAAAATAAGCTGCAACTAAAATAAAAGCAGAAAAGGTAAAGCAAATAAAAGGTAAAAACAAAAGCAGAAGAAGAAAAGGAGACCCAGCTCGCATGGGCCTCGCCCATCCCACCTCACCGGCCAGCCCACCCGGTGGCCCAGCCATGCCTCGCTAACACCCCGTGGAACCCTAGGACCCAAACGCACCTAACCCCCACTCCTCCCGATCCCTCACTCCACTCCTCCCACGATCTCGATCTGGATCGGGAGATCCCCCTCGCCTCCTTGACGGCCCTCGTCCCTGCCAGGTGATGCAGCGCCATTCGACCCGACAGACGCCCGCCACCTCGCCACAAGTCGCCCGCCGCCTCGACCACGCCCCGACCCAGCGACGCCATCGCCGCGTCATCGTCCTCAGTGCCCCCCTCCACCGGAGCACCACCCCCAACACCTGCTGAGTCGCCGTCCGTCGCCCGGGACGCGCAGCGCCACCCGAGCTTCGCCGCCACCTCACGGGCTCCCTCCCCTCGGCGCTCGTCCCCATCGCCTTCCCCGACCTCCTCCCCTTGGCGCCATCACGCCTCGACGCCCCCTTCCCTCCAACGGACGGTGAGGACCTGGTCCTCCTTCCCCGCCTAGCGCCTTACATGGCGGCCCTTCGCCTCTGCCGCCCGCGTCGACTACGTGGCAGCAGCGGCGCTCCACCTTGCTCGCCCCTCCTCGTAAACGCGCCACTCGCCCCGTCCAGACTCGTCGAGCCCCCGCTCCGCCTCTGACCTCGCCGGCTCCGCCTGCAGCTGGCGCCCGGCCATGGCCGCTCGCCGCCCCTTTCCGACCTTCGGTGTGCTTGCCAGCTACCGCCCCTCGCGCTGCCTTGCTAGCGCGCATGCAGCGATAACCGCCGGGTCCCGACCAGCCGCGGCCCCACTGCTACCTTTGCATGGCGGCGCCTCGTCTGTCCGTGACGGTTGGGTCGGCCATGTTACGCGCCAAGAATCAACCAGCCGTCGCGCCGTTTGGCCCTATGGGCAATGCCCGATGCCCCCCCCTCACACCCGTTTTTTTAAAAAGGGATAAATTAAAAGAATACTTAATTAATTAAATAATTAATTAGCTTAATTAATATTGCTTAATTAACGATTAACTATCTAACTAGCCTAACTAAACACATTAGTTAACTAGGCGGAACAATGACAGGGGCCCCACACTGTTGACGATCAAAGTTTGGTGGTCAACCAAAATTCCCTAGTCCCACTTGTCGACTGTGTACAATTTTTGTGTACCTTTGTCTTTGGGTACATCTAGCAATTTAACATTAATTTCGAATTAAGATAAATTAGAAAATGTTTAAAATCTTTGAAAATTAATATAAAATAATCCGTAACTTCGGATGAAAAACTTTGTACATGAAAGTTGCTCGAGCAGCGAGGCGAATCCGGATAGGCAGTCCGTTAAATCGCCACACACCCTAACCTATCGAACCTGCAAACTTTCCTCTCGGTTCATCCGTCGACAGACGTCCGGAACCGGAAAACTTTCCGGATGTTTCCCCTTCGCCATGATGTCGCCTAAGCGCTGCGTTAGAACACGTCTAGCTCATGCATTGTCTGTTATGCATTTGCACGCTATGTATTTCTGTTCTTCCCCTCTTCTCTCGGTAGACCCGAGACCGATCTTGATGTCCTGTGATCGACTACGTCCAGCGACCCCTCTCTCTTGCCGGTGCAACCAGGCAAGCCCCCTGATCACGGATATCGCCTACTCTTTCTATATCTGCTTGCATTAGAGTAGTATAGCATATTCTTGTTTTGGATACTCCTATCTTTGTTGCATAGCTTTGTCCTTGTAACTTCATTGTTACCTTACGCAATCCTATATGCTTAGCATAGGATGCTAGTACTTTCATCTGTGGCCCTACATTCTTGTCCGTCTGCGTGCTATACTATCGGGCCGTGATCACTCGGGAGGTGATCACGGGTATATACTATATATCTGTACACTATTACATTACGTGGTACTGTTAGGAGATGGGAAATTTGAAAGGACAGGTGGTTCCATCCCGGTAGAGGTGGGCCTAGGTTCCCGACGGCCCCGATTGTTACTTTAATGGCGGGCGGCAGGCAGGTTGAGACCGCCTAGGAGAGAGGTGGGCACAGCCTGTTCGGCGTTCACGGTTACTTAACACGCTTAACGAGGTCTTGGTATTTGATGCGGGTTGGCTCTGAGCTTATCGCACTAACCATCTACGCGGGAGTAATTATGGGTATCCCCGTCGTGGTATCAACCGAAATACTTCAGACGTCGTGACGGGCGGCGCTAGCGCCGGATTGGACTGGAGCGCTGTTAGGCTAGAGTGCGCTTCGGCCGCCCTATAGCGTCTTGGTGTGCTCGAGGCGATGGGCCCGGACCCTGGCGCTTAGGTTTAGACCGGCGTCTTGGCCTCTCTGTTGTGCCTAGGTGGGGCTGCGGCGTGTTGATCTTCCGCGGCGGGCATGACCGAGAAAGTGTGTCGGCCAAATGGGATCAAGCGTGTTGGGTAGATGGTGCACCGCAGGAAGTTAATCTATTGGATAGCCGTGATCTTGATAACAGGGCGACTTGGAGTTGTACCTTGAGCTTATGACAACTAGAACCGGATACTTGATAAAACACACCCTTCCAAGTGCGGATACAACGGTGGTCGCTCTCGCTCGGGGTTATGGCGAGGGATTGCGGGTAGGATTATTGCTATATGATGTTACTTGGAGGACTTCGTTGTCCTCTTACATGCATGCAAGACCGGTGTCGAGCGTAGTCTTGATAAGACTAGATATCCCTTCTTATTACGGCAATCTGCGATTCGGTCCAGCGATATGGCCTTTACACATATATCCATGCATATGTAGTGTAGCTCCTTGCTTGCGAGTACTTTGGATGAGTACTCACGGTTGCCTTGTTCCCCCTTTTCCCCTACCTCTACTCGATTGCTGCAACCAGACGATGGAGCCGGGAGCGACGCCACCGTTGATGGCGACTACTACTACGAGGCGCCTACTACTATGTGCAGCCCGCCGCGGCGACCGGGAGTAACCTAGGAGGATCCGAGGCGGGAGGCTGCTCCTCTTCGATTAGTATCCCGGTTTGTGCTAGCCATATTATGGCACCTTGTTTAACTTATGTACGTACTCAGATATTGTTGCTTCCGTGACTCGTCTATGATCGAGCACTTGTATTCGAGCCCTCGAGGCCCCTGGCTTGTATTATGATGCTTGTATGACTTATTTTATTTGTAGATTTGTGTTGTGATATCTTCCCGTGAGTCCCTGATCTTGATCGTACACATTTGCGTGCATGATTAGTGTACGATTAAATCGGGGGCGTCACATTACGTGCTCGACAGAAAGCCAGGGTGGCATAGAGGGCTTGGGTGAGGCTGGCAATTAACAGGTCTAGGTTAGAGGTAGCTAGGAGCTTAGTGGACATGGTTGCTGGGTCAGGGGGTCAAGTTCATAATGCAAACTAAAAACTATGTCCAATCTGGCCATGCACACAAGGTGCTCGACAGAATGCCATGGGCATCTAGGCATCTCTTTGGGTGGCCAAAAACTCCAGATCAGAGTCTCTTTAGATGTAGGTGATGGTTGCAAGGTTAGTTTGGCAAGACCAGAAACTTGTTAGTGCAAGTTTTTGAGAAAACCAAATCTGGACAGAAAGTAAAGGGCATTATTGCATGAGCTTAAAATCTTCCAATAGGGTTAATCTCCTGGAATTAAGGGTTTGGTAGGGTGGACTACAAGCAGGAAAAATCTCATGGGCACTATAGCAAAACAAGATAGGGTTGCATTAGAAAATACCAAACTGGACCAGAGAGCAAAAGAGGATGATTTGCTCAAATTTTTCAAAGAACACCAATGGGTTTTTGCATAAAGTGGTTTAGGATGACATCCCCAAATTTTGGTGAAATTTTTAAATGCATTTATCAAATGGTTGTAGTGCAAATGGGACTCTAAAACTTATGGAAAATCATTTTAAAAGAAATAAAGCTCAGGAACAATAATTGTAGAAATAATTCCACTGATAAAAAAAAATGGTCTTGGGAAGATATACAAGTCCAACAATATTTTTGAAAGGTTTCCACCTAGAAGGAAAAAAACTCAAAAATTCAGAGGGGTAGAGTGATCTGAAATTAAAAGATAAAACCAGAAAATAAAATTTTAATTTCCTAGCAAAATTTTAATTAATAAATCGAGGTCAAAATTTTGGGGTGTTACAATACTACCCCCTTAAGAAAAATCTTGTCCTCGAGATTTGCTAAGGGCTGCTTTGAAAAGAATTTCTCCTACTATCTCAAAATAATATCACAAAAATAACCATCCTACTCATGCAATAAAATGCGGCTACAGTGAGTGGGCAATTTAAGTGGTGTAAAACCACAGTGTGGAATACTGGCACTGCGTGGAAAAATCTATGGTTGGGGGAAAACGAGATATTTCTACTTTTGGTTACAATAAATTTAGAATAAAATTCTAAATTTCTAAAACACGTTGGTCGTACCCGAGAGCACAGTGCTCTCTCTGGCTGGCAGGTGGACCCAGGGCCCACTGTTAGTCTCTTTTTCTACCTCTGGCTCTCTCTTTTCCTCTCTCTCGCGCGCTTTCCCGCGCTTTCTCCACCGGCGACATCTAGCGCGTAGAGCATCTAGGCCGTACTGCGGTAGTGCGCGGCGTGCTAGCTGCTGGTGTAGCGTGCACTCACCTCATGGGCGATGCATGTCGGCCTTTGCTCATGGATTCGCCTCGAACACCGGCAATCGGCGGCAAGGCGCTGGTGGACTTCGCCCACCGTACACCGATCTCGAGCTATAAAATGACCGAGGTGCTCCTTTCTTCTTCCCCACACCTGGCCTCGCTTTTCCTTCTCCTTCCTTCTCCTCCATTTCTATTTGCAGGAGCTCGAGGCGAGGCTCTAATGGCGGAGGTGATGCCGGACTGGTGGATGATCCTGATGTGCGGAGGGTTGGCGGCATTGCTGGGGTTCTCCGTGCTCTTGTGCGTGATGATCCTCGATGATCGTCGTGATGCTGCTGCTCGAGTGTTAGCTCTCCGCGGTGGCGGTGATCATGAGGATTAAGTGCGGTGTCGGGTGCTAACTTCTGTCAGTGTGCTGGAGGCAACTTGCACCCAAATAATTACCCACAAATCTCTCCTTCAGAGACTGTGGTGTGTTAGGAGGTGATCAGTTAGATGCAACATGGGTACGTGGTTTTGCAATTAGTGCATGTGGTCGAGTGATTGGGGTTGTGAGTCTGCTATCGTGCTGCTGTGTGAATAAAAATCTATGTCGTGAAGAGGTATATGCTGCAACGACTCAGGGAAAAATATCTCTTCAGAATTTTCCGAGAGCGAAATTAGTTAATCAAAATTAACAGTAGTAAAAACTACTCACATAATTGAAACCAAATATTTAATTTATTGCACAAATTTGGGACACAACGCATAACACATAAATAAGTACTGGGACAACAAACATAGCAGTGATGTCTACAATGCAAACGGAAAATAGACAGGGTCCTGAGAAAGTGTCTCTGGTATTGGGGCACACTCTTCTTCTATCGGGGGAAGCGGATTGACTAGTCGATGAATGCATCTCTCCCGGTCGGGCCTCAGTGGTCTGCCAATAGCGATCTGAGGATTTAAATCAGCGAGGCTCTGGAGATAACCCATTACCCGCTGGGTCAAATGTTCTTGAGCGATGACATACTGGGCTAGGTTGGCCAGCACTGGGTCTCTCTCAATTCATCCACCGGGAAAAGATGCTACTTCTCTGGGTGCTGCACGACTCGGGAAGTAATAATACCCTCGTTTGCTGGCATAGGGTACCGTGAATCGAAGGCGAGCAAGCGCTTCGTACGCAGCAGCTTCTATGGCCATTTGTGGAGTCGGCAGCTTATGAGGCACCAACTTGATACAGAAATTCCAAGCAAAAATACAAAATATGTAGTACAAGACCATTCTGCCTATGAGTACAACACAAGGTTTCTAGTGGCTGATGGCGTATGTTTGTGGTTCATCGTCTATGGACTCCACTTCCACAGAATAGCCGACTCGATAACTCCCATCTTCGGGGCTGCTATCACCATTGCGTAGGTTCCGGCTGTCATCGCAACGCCTCTCCCATGCAAGAAACTGGCCAAGACAATAGCCAGGACAAGCCAAAGGAGTACTTTGAATGTACTCAGCAAACATTATGAACACAGTAATATAACAAATGATAATCATGCTCAAATATTCTATGATCACAACGCACCACAAAATAAAATCCATGATGCACGCAAAGGTTATTCATACAACATATGAATATGCAATAAGGAGTAGAAATAGAATGCACCGATCGGGTGTCCAAGCGACGCCGAAGGATAATAATATAAAGCATGCCTCACCAAGGCCCGGAGCGAGACCACATAAAGGGCTTATAAATAAAAGAAATAATAAGCATGTAATAGAGGATGCCTATGACACCACATAAAGGGCTTATAATTTAAATAACAAGTATGCCAAGGCTACGCCAAGCTTGATGACACCACGAAAGGGCTTATAAGAGAATGATCATGGAATATCCAGGAGGTAGAACCATCCTGTGGATACTCAATAATTCAAATAATGTAAATGGTTAGTCCATAATAATAATAATCATAATCATCATGAGTCACAAGTCATGATCCATGTTCTGCTTAGCAATTTTTCCTCCAAGACCGCACTAAGACCGACACTTGACCCTTCCCATCAGAGTCCTAAACATGGACACGGCTATTCTAATAGATATAACCTCTCCAGAGGGTGTACTTTACCCACGAGTAACGGATTCTTTTAGTCCATCGGGACTAATTGCTTACGGTTTTTAATTGAAAACACACCTAACTCGCAGACACACTAATCTTAATCTCACCGGTTCCGAATCACCCACACCTGCTAAGTGAAACTCTATGGGGAGGCTACAACCTCACTAGCATGGGATCACAAAATTTATAACTAAGAAACTAGGGGAGCTACACCTCGGCTCCAACCAGAAACACTAATGCCCCCATCAGGAGATGCCTACCTACCGTCAAACCGGATCTTCCACCATGCCTCTCAGACGTGTGTGCAAGAAAGGGGTTGATAACTTATCGAACTGCACTCACCGCAGCAGGGACAAGTGGTACTAAACAAGTATGGGGTTACTAGAACAAGACTCGATCTATGGTCGACTCAGAGGTTAATGCATTATTGCATGATAAGCATAAGAAATATATTTCACACCAATAAGACAAATCACCACCATCATACCTCACCATGCCTTACCGACATGATCGCCCTGATGAAGAACTAGACAAGCTTGTGTCTACCCAAGACAGACTTTCCTGATTCCTTCCGATAGGCATGAAAGGCATAAGAGGGTGGTTACTAACCCGATGACAAGCCGAGCAATTGGTTCATACTTTTAACGCTTCAACTTTTTCAACCCTCACGCAATACATGAGCGCAAGCCATGGATATAGCACTATAGGTGGAATAGAATATAATGATGGAGGTTATGTGGAGAAGACAAAAAAGGAGAAAGTCTCACATCGACGCGGCTAATCAACGGGCTATGGAGATGCCCATCAATTGATGTCAATAAGAGGAGTAGGGATTGCCATGCAACGGATGCACTAAGAGCTATAAGTGTATGAAAGCTCAACAAAAGAAACTAAGTGGGTGTTCATCCAACTTGCTTGCTCATGAAGACCTAGGGCATTTGAGGAAGCCCATCGTTGGAATATACAAGCCAAGTTCTATAATGAAAATTCCCACTAGTATATGAAAGTGATAACTCAAGAGACTCTCTATATGAAGAACATGGTGCTACTTTGAAGCACAAGTGTGGTAAAAGGATAGTAACATTGCCCCTTCTCTCTTTTTCACTCTTTTTTTTCTTTTTTTCTTTTTTTTTGGGCCTTCTCCTTTTTTTGGCCTTTCTCTTTTCTTTTCTTTTTTTTTATTTTTTTATTTTCGTCCGGAGTCTCATCCCGACTTGTGGGGGAATCATAGTCTCCATCACCCTTTCCTCACTGGGGCAATGCTCTAATAATGATGATCATCACACTTTTATTTACTTACAACTCAACATTACAACTCGATACTAGAACAAAGGTATGACTCTATGAATGCCTCCGGCGGTGTACCGGGATGTGCAATGATCTAGCGTAGCAATGACATCAAAAACGGACAAGCCATGAAAACATCATGCTAGCTTTCTTACGATCATGCAAAGCAATATGACAATGAATGCTCAAGTCATGTATATGATGACGATGGAAGTTGCATGGCAATATATCTCGGAATGGCTATGGAAATGCCATGATAGGTAGGTATGGTGGCTGTTTTGAGGAAGATATAATGATGCTTATGTGTGACAGAGTGTATCGTATCACGGGGTTTGGATGCACCGGCGAAGTTTGCACCAACTCTCGAGGTGAGAGAGGGCAAATGCATCAAGAGGCTAGCAATGATGGAAAGGTAAAAGTGCGTATAATCCATGGACTCACATTAGTCATAAAGAACTCATATACTTATTGCAAAAGTTTATTAGCCCTCGAAGTAAAGTACTACTACGCATGCCCCTAGGGGGATAGATTGGTAGGAAAAGACCATCGCTCGTCCCCGACCGCTACTCATAAGGAAGACAATCAAAGAAACACCCCATGCTTCAAATTTGTCACACAACGGTTACCATACGTGCATGCTATGGGACTTGCAAACCTCAACACAAGTGTCTCTACAATCCACAACCACCCACTAGCATAACTCTAATATCACCATCTTTATATCGCAAAACTATTGCAAGGAATCAAACATACCATATTCAGTGATCTACAAGTTTATGTAAGATTTTTATGACTAACCATGTGAATGACTAGTTCCTGTCATCTCTCTAAATAGATATAAGTGAAGCAAGAGAGTTTAATTCTTTCTACAAAAGATATGCCCGTGCTCTAACAAATATAAGTGAAGCAAAAGAGCATTCTACAAATGGCGGTTGTCTATGTGAAGAGAAACAGGCAATCCAAACTTCAAATGATATAAGTGAAGCACATGAAGCATTCTATAAAGCCATACTCAAAAGATATAGGTGAAGTGCATGCAGCATTCTATAAATTAACCAAGGACCATCTCATACCAGCATGGTGCATAAAAAAAAACCTAATTGCAAAAGACGCTCCAAGACTTGCACATATCACATGAATGAAACGAATCCGAAAACATACCGATACTTGTTGAAGAAAGATGGGATGCCTTCCCAGCATCCCCAAGATTAGACGCTTGAGTCTCCTTGAATATTTACTTGGGGTGCCTTGGGCATCCCCAAGCTTGAGCTCTTGCCCCTCTTCCTTCTTCTCACATCGAAACCTTCTCAATTAAACACTTCATCCACACAAAACTTCAATAGAAAACTCGGTAAGATCCGTTAGTATAACAAAGCAAATCACTACTCTAAGTACTGTTGCAAACCAATTCATATTTTGTTTTTGCATTGTGTCTACTGTAATATAACTTTTTCATGGCTTAATCCACTGATATAAATTGATAGTTTCATCAAAACAAGCAAACTATGCATCAAAAATAGAATCTGTCTAAAACAGAACAGTCTGTAGAAATATGAACATTCACCATACTTATGGTACTTGAAAATTTCTGCCAAAATTAGGAAAAATAAACAATTTGTACATAAAGACATTTCAAAAAGAATCAGAACCATTTGATGTTTCAGTAAAAAACTAAAATTCATGCACTACAGCCTAAGTTTCTGTCCTGCACCGCACAAACCAACAAGCATTGTAAACATCCTAAAGGCAAACCTCAGCACATTATTTTTATAATACAATGGAATTGTACAAGGGGATAATTATTTTTATTGAAAAGTTTCTGTAATTAAGATTCACAAAGTTGCCGTGAGCATGAACAAAGTTCAAGGACGTCCCCCACTTTCACAATGCTCGTCTCTCTCACTTTCACTTTTCTTTTTGAAAAAGTTTTGGGTCCCCCCCTTTATTTTTGTTGTTTTTAAACTATATGAAAGCACTCAACAGAAATAAATGACTCTCTAAAACTTCCGGGTTGTCTCCCTGGCAGCGCTTTCTTTAAAGCCATTAAGCTAGGCATATAGTGCTCAAGTAATGAATCCACCCGGATCCCAAGGTATATCAAAGCCAATTTTAATTAGCAATGATTTGTAATTTAGTAGTGAGCACAAAGTAACATATATCATGTAATGACGAAGTATAACTCTCTTCCTATGCATCGGAATGTCATAAAAGAACAATTCATGCACACATAGTAAAGGCCAATGCATAGTATAAACAGTTTCTTGTAATTTTATTGTATTGGAAATATAGAGAGGTGGAGATATAGTTCCTCTCTCATAATAATTGCAAGTAGGAGCAGCAAGCACATGCATATTATATCTATCAAAATCATCATGTGCAACGGTAAAAGGCAACCCATCAATATAATCCTTAATAAGTGCAAACTTCTCCGATATAGTGTAATCGGGAGAATTCAAAAAGATAATAGGACTATCATGCGTGGGTGCAATAGCAACAATTTCATGTTTAACATAAGGAACTATAGCAAGTTCATCTCCATAAGCATAATTCATATTGGCATCTTGGCCACAAGCATAGCAAGCATCATCAAAAAGGGATATTTCAAGAGAATCAATGGGATCATAGCAGTCATCATAGCAATCATCCTTCGGTAAGCACGAAGGGAAACTAAACAATGTAT
Organism: Aegilops longissima; assembly: GCA_021605205.1. NCBI lineage: Eukaryota > Viridiplantae > Streptophyta > Magnoliopsida > Poales > Poaceae > Aegilops > Aegilops longissima. The sequence continues at coordinate 167,070,506 of CM038681.1, read as the reverse complement.
GAGTTGAAGAGTTACTCTCATTAGAAGGTGGGCACGGGTAGCTAATCCACTCTTCCTCCTTTTGTTCTTCACTCTCCTCATCATCTTTTTCATCCAATGAGCTCACAGTTTCATCAATTTCTTCTTCCATAGATTCCTGCAAAATATTAGTCTCTTCTTGGACAACGGAGACTTTCTTAATAAGTGCATTAATTTCATAATTGTATTTATAATTCTCATAGCAATATTTGAGGATAGCTAAATTTTCAGATCTATAAACAACATCATCAAAATCCTCAAACTCTTTACACATAGCTTCAATTTCATAAGCACCCATAAAAGCAACAAATTCTTCTATTTGTTCCACATCATAGTAATCATATATACCTCTAGCATAAGAAGCTAAGGTTTCATTATCATTAAATTTGCATGAAAAGGGAAGGTGTGGAGAATTCATCCTAGAGCAACAAGTATATTCATATTCCACGCATAGTTGCCAAGCATACCACTTCCATATATGAATTTGATCCCATAATAGTTTACCTTTTTGTGTCAAGCGATAATCCCTAAAGTATTCACGTTGATCCAACATTGCTCCCATTACATAATTGAATGGGGTTTTCTCAGGATTATTAAAGTAGTACATAATATCTTTCACATAACCAGCATCGAGGGTTTTAGGAGGTTCCCCATCTCCATGAGTGGCAAGTACACCTAATTTTTTGGGTATTTCGTGTTCCATGTCCATAACTAAAGATAGAGAACAACTAAGAATAGCAAATAAAAATTACTTAGTGATAAAGCAAACAAGCACACACGAGAATATTCACCCCACGCTATTGCTCCCTGGCAACGACGCCAGAAAAAGGTCTTGATAACCCACAAGTATAGGAGATCGCAACAGTTTTCGATAAGTAAGAGTGTCGAACCCAACGAGGAGCTATACGTAGAACAAATATTCCCTCAATTTCTATCGACCACTGATACAACTCTACGCACGCTTGACGTTCGCTTTACCTAGAACAAGTATGAAACTAGAAGTACTTTGTAGGTGTTTTTGGATAGGCTTGCAAGAAAGTAAGAGCACGTAAGTAAAACTAGGGGCTGCTAAGGTAAAGACACAACTAAAGTAAATATAGCGAGTGTGGAAAAGTGATGGTAGGTGTGGCGAAATTGTCCCTTAAGCAATTGACTACTTTACTAGACCGATAGCAAGTATTATGTGGGAGAGGCCACTGCTAGCATGTCATCCCTGACTTGGAATTCTATGCACTTATGATTGGAACTATTAGCAAGCATCTACAACTACTAACGTTCATTAAGGTAAAACCCAACCATAGCATTAAGATATATTGGTCCCCCTTCAATCCCTTATGCATCAATTTCTATGCTAGGTTGAAGCTTCTGTCACTCTTGCCCTCCAATACATAGTCCTATCAACATACAACTAACCCTAAAGTGTGATCCACGCGCGCGCTCAGATGATGGGCACCAAAGGACAGCAACATAACCAAAAGCAAATTAAATCAATCATAGCAATTCATCAACCACCAATAGGACAACGAAAATCTACTCGGACATCATAGGATGGCAACACATCATTGGATAATAATATGAAGCTTAAAGCACCATGTTCAAGTAGAGGGTACAACGGGTTGTGGGAGAGTGGACCGCTGTAAATAGAGGGGGGAATGTGATGGAGATGTTGGTGAAGATGGCGGTGGTGTTGGTGTAGATCGTGGTGATGATGATGGCCCCCGGCGGCGTTCCGGCGCCATCGGAAGCGAGGGGGAGAGAGCCCCCCTCCTTCTTCTTCTTCTTCCTTGACCTTCTCCCTAGATGGGAGAAGGGTTTCCCCTCTGTTCCTTGGCTCCCATGGCTTGGGAGGGGCGAGATCCCCTCTGAGATTGGATCTATCTCTCTGTTTATGCGTTCTGTTCTGGCTCTGTTTCACCGTTTCACGTATATATGGAGATCCGTAACTCCGATTGGCTTGAAACCTTCGCCGTGATTTTTTTTCCGAATATTATCTTTCCTGCGGCAAAAGAAGAGCATCAACCGCCTTACGGTGGGCTCACGAGGGTAGGCGGCGCGCCCAGGGGGCGCCCCCCTGCCTCGTGACCACCTCGGGCACCGTCTCGCATGGATTTTTCTTCTGGAATTTTTCATATTTTCCAATAATAAGCTCCGTCCCTTTTTATCCCGTTTGGACTCCGTTTGATATGGATATTCTGTGAAACATAAAACATGCAACATAAAGGAACTGGCACTGGGCACTGGATCAATATGTCAGTCCCAAAAATAATATAAAAAGTTGCCAAAAAGTATATGAAAGTGAATAATATTGGCCTGGAACAATAGAAATTATAGATACGACGGAGACGTATCACTGGGTTATTTACCGTAGTGAGGGGCAACTAGTTTGTCGGTCCTGCTTTTATGGGGTCGGGGTCAATGCCACAGATACACATATCTCACAAAAGTGACGTATTACTGTGGGGGTCATCGGGGGCGGGTTTTTTTGGTAGCTACGCCCGGAAAAAAATACAGCCGTACGCCAACATACTTATGCATGGTCATTATTAAAAATAGGGGCGCATAGGCAGACAATATTTAAATACGGCGATACAAGATCACACAATTACAGGGCGTGGACATACTAAGACTCGGTACTACTCGAGTGACTTAGTCTACCTTGTTATATCTAAGCGGGCGTGCCTTGTGGACGTCGAGGCTTCTCCACAGTTTTCACCGTCGGGGTTAGCTGGAGGGGGTTGAGGAGCTGCAGGGCCGGGGTAGCGATGATGACCATCGCGGGGGTTGTTGGCCACAATCCCGTTGGAGCGTGTTCCCAAAAGGCGATGAAGCACTTCTGGGGACACCAAAGTATTTTGGTCGATGGCTGGGGCAGACCTCCAGGACTCGATCGGTTGTCCGAACAGCACGACTGGGTTGTCGGCGTCGGGCTCAACTTCTCCTCTTTCCGGGGCTCGGCGAACCAGTTCTCCACGAGCTGCGATCAGATCAAGGGTGATTTGATCGAACAGTTCCTCTATTGCACTTACATAGCGCACCAGATGCAACAATGCAGGATCCATCTCGTGATCTTCGTTGGCAACCTGGGGTGGCCTACCATACCCGTCACGGCTGGGGTAGTAGTAGAACGAGCGACAGCTAACTCTGGGCGACAAGTGCCGGAGTTGAACTATAGCCTCTCGAGCAGCTAGTTGGATGGCTTGTGGCTCAAAGGAAGTTGTCCTTCCGGTGAACCTATAGGGGCGTTCTGGCGATAGACCCGTACCATAGACCTGCACAGTGGCCCAGAATTGACGGCTCTCACCGCTCATGGGCCCTTGGTACACAACATATTCTGGGGCTCTTCTAATGCAAAGGCACGGCGGGTGAGGTTTGCTAGCACGGTCACAAAACCTCCAAGGTTGGTTGCTGTGGTCTCATTGTGAACAATGGGGCCATGCATTATAGCTTCGGTTTGGGGTAGAGGCTGTGCTATCTTTGGGTTGAGGCTAGCGTGCCATTTTATAGAAAAGGGGACGGAGTCTTCCTTCGCACGCAGCATGCGAAAGAGACTATTTAGGTGTCGGTCACCGTGCGTGATCGTTGGCTAGGCTGATAGGTTGGGCACCATCGCCAAAAGGTGTCGGGTCCTTTGTGTGGCTATCTTACGAGAAGCTTGGCTGGGGCTAGGTTAAGGTCGGTGGGTTGGTTAACCTAGGTTTATTGACCTGCTAAGATAGGATTAGCCAATAGTCAGCCTGGCTCTGATACCAAGGTTGTCAGGACCGGTTTTTCAGGATATATTTCCCAGAAAATGGTCCTTTTGCTCACCAGCCCCAGGATTACTGTTAGCTGATGAGGCACCAACTTGAGACAGAAATTCCAAGAAAAAATACAAAATATGTAGTACAAGACCATTCTGGCCTATGAGTACAACAGAAGGTTTCTAGTGGCTGATGGCAGAAGTGGTTTGTGGTTCATCAGTGTCTATGGGACTCCACTTCCCACAGGAACAGCTGACCTGGATAACTCCTATCTTCGCGGGGCTGCTATCACCATTGCGTAGGTTCCGGGGCTGTCATCGCAACGCTCCTCTCCATGCAAGAAATCTGGCCCAAGACAATAGCCAGGGACAAGCCAGTGAGTACTTTGAATGTACTCGCAAACATTATGAACACAGGCATAATATAACAAATGATAATCATGCTCTGAAATATTCTATGATCACAACGTCAGTCACAACATAAAATCCATGATGCATGCAAGCAGGTTATTCATATACAACATGAATATGCAATAAGAGAGTAGAAATAGAATGCACCGATCAGGTGTCTGAAGCGACGCCTCGAAAGGATAATAATATAAAGCATGCCTCAGTCGGGCGTCTGAGCGAGACCACATAAAGGGCTTATAAATAAAAGAAATAACAAGCATGCCACAGTCTGGCGTCTGTGCGACACCACATAAAGGGCTTATAAATAATTTAAATAACAAGTATGCCATAGTCGGGCGTCTGAGCGACACCACGTAAAGGGCTTATAAGAGAATGATCACAGTGAATATCCAGGAGGTAGAACCGTCCCAGGGATACTCAATAATTCAAATAATGTAAATGGTTAGTCCATAATAATAATAATCATAATCATCATGAGTCACAAGTCATGATCCATGTTCCGGTTTAGCAATTTTTCCTCCGAAGACCGACACTAAGACCGACACTTGACCCTTCCCAGACTGTAGTCCTTAAGCATGGACACGGCTATTCGAATAGATATAACCTCTCCAGAGGGTGTACTCTTTACCCACGAGTAACAGATTCCTTTAGTCCATCGGGACTAATTCCGCTTACGGTCTTTTAATTGAAAACACACCTGACTCACACACACCAGCTTAACTTACCGGTGTCTGGAATCACCCACGACACCCGTTAAGCAAAACTCTAAGTGGGGAGGCTACAACCTCGACTAGCATGGGATCACAAAATTTATAACACACGCAAACTAGGGGAGCTACCCGCTCGGCTCCAACCGGAAACACCCATGCCCCCGGACCAGGTGGCATGCCTACCGGCTGCAGCCGTTATCTTCCACCATGGCCTCTCTGTACGGTGTGTGCCAAGAAAGGGTTTGACAACTTACTAAACTGTACCCTACTGGCAGCAGGGACAAGTGGTAGTACGAAACAAGTATGGGGTTACTGGAACAAGACTCGATCTATGGTCGACTCAGAAGGTTAATGCATTACCTGCATGATAAGCATAAGAAATATATTTCAAACCAATCAGAGAAAATCACCACTCATCATACCTCACCATGCCTTACTGGACATGATCGTCCCGACGAAGAACTAGAGACAAGCTCGTGTCTACCCAAGATAGAGACTTTCCTGGATTCCTTCCGGTAGGCATGAAAGGCATACGAGGGTGGTTACTATCATAAGCATATCAAAATCCCAACAGCAAGGAATCGTCATCACGCACTCATGAATATGATCATAACACCACATAAAATACCGAATACTTCGCGTCAAGGTGGTGTCGTATTTGCATCAAACGACACACAACAAATATTATGCCGGGGTTCAGAATGCTTGCCTTCAAGAGTATGGAAGTGGGGGTGCACTTTTTGAAAGTTGCCTTCTTCTTCAAAATCCTATTTTACGAAAATTTGAATTAACACATTGTCTCAAAACAGTACAAAAATTTGTTTGGAATTTTTTTTAAATAAATATGAAAATAAACTAGGCAAAATTTGAGAAACAACAGAAAAAGAATCAAATCAATTGGACTTATATTTAAAAAGATTTAGCCAGTCAAAGTTTTGTCAAAATCTGTTTTTAAATAAAACAGAAAAAGAAAAACAGTTCGAATAAGATACGCTTTCGAGATAGAGAAGACGTACTCCTTTGTTTTACGTCTTCACTTAAACCAGCGAGGGCCGTCGTTGTGGCGCTGACAGTGGGTCCCTTGGGCCCACTAGTCAGGTTTGACCAGTCGCCCGTGCCTCCTTCCTCCTCTGTCTGAGCGGAGGCGGAGCTCCGGCGATCAACGCCGGCGATTGGTGGCTCCTCACGGGGCTCTGATGGCAGGAACAGGTTCACCGCATCCTCCCGGTGGTCGAGAGGGTCGCGAGAACGAAGGGGGTCGCCGGCGGCGAGCTCTGCGGCGGACGGTGTCTTCGGGAACAAATGGGTCTCGGCCTATGGTGGCTCCCAGTCGAAGCTGAGAGGTTGGGAGGCTCCGCACGGTCAAGGGGGGTCGGGTGGTGGCGCTGGAAGGACTAGGGAGGCCCTGCTCGCGACGAACGGGACCGGAGTGTGGCGGCGGCTGAACTGACCGGAGACGGGGAAGACAGCCTCCCTCCGTCGATTGCTGGCTATGGGAGCACTAGGGGGATGGCACAAGGTCGCCTGAAGGTCTGGACGAGCTCGGCGTCCCTATTTATAGCGTGACTAGGTCGGTTCCGCGGTGGCCGGGGATAAGATCGACGGTGAGCTGCTCCTGTGGCCGTAGACGACGTGGCGATGCAGGGGGTGGCTTGGAGAGCGAATGGATGAGCTCGGGCTGTTCAGGCGGTGGCGCTTGGTGTGGTTTCGGCGGCGCCGTCCATGGTAGGAGCCTGCTGTGGTCGTCTGCTAGCTGCCATGGTCGACCTGACGGTGGCGCTGCGGGGCTCCAGGGCGGCTTGGAGGGTTCTGGCGAGCGGACGAGAACGATAAGCGGCCCTGCGGGCGAGCAAAGGCCAGGGGCAAGACGCGGTGGCTCGGCTGCGCGCGCATACAAAACGTGCGCTCTGGGCGCGCCCAGAGCTTGCACGCTACGTGCTCGACAGAAAGCCAGGGTGGCTTAGAGGGCTTGGGTGAGGCTGGCAATTAACAGGTCTAGGTTTGAGGTAGCTAGGAGCTTAGTGGACATGGTTGCTGGGTCAGGGGGTCAAGTTCATAATGCAAACTAAAAACTATGTCCAATCTGACCATGCACACAAGGTGCTCGACAGAATGCCATGGGCATCTAGGCATCTCTTTGGGTGGCCAAAAACTCCAGATCAGAGTCTCTTTAGATGTAGGTGATGGTGGCAAGGTTAGTTTGGCAAGACCAGAAACTTGTTAGTGCAAGCTTTTGAGAAAACCAAATCTGGACAGAAAGTAAAGGGCATTATTGCATGAGCTTAAAATCTTCCAATAGGGTTAATCTCCTGGAATTAAGGGTTTGGTATGGTGGACTACAAGCAGGAAAAAGCTCATGGGCACTAGAGCAAACCAAGATAGGGTTGCAGTAGAAAATACCAAACTGGACCAGAGAGCAAAAGAGGATGATTTGCTCAAATTTTTCAAAGAACACCAATGGGTTTTTGCATAAAATTGGTTTAGGAACATCCAATGACATCCCCAAATTTTGGTGAAATTTTTAAATGCATTTATCAAATGGTTGTAGTGCAAATGGGACTCTAAAACTTATGGAAAATCATTTTAAAAGAAATAAAGCTCAGGAACAATAATTGTAGAAATAATTCCACTGATAAAAAGAAATGTTCTAGGGAAGATATACAAGTCCAACAATATTTTTGAAAGGTTTCCACCTAGAAGGAAAAAAACTCAAAAATTCAGAGGGGCAGAGTGATTTGAAATTAAAAGATAAAACCAGAAAATAAAATTTCAATTTCTTGGCAAATTTTTAATTAATAAATCGAGGTCAAAATTTTGGGGTGTTACAATACTACCCCCCTTAAGAAAAATCTCGTCCTCGAGATTTGCTAAGGGCTGCTTTGAAAAGAATTTCTCCTACTATCTCAAAATAATATCACAAAAATAACCATCCTACTCATGCAATAAAATGCGGCTACAATGAGTGGGCAATTTAAGTGGTGTAAAACAACAGTGTGGAATACTGGCGCTGCGTGGAAAAATCTATGGTTGGGGGAAAACATGATATTTCTACTTTTGGTTATAGTAAATTTAGAATAAAATTCTAAATTTCTAAAACACGCTGGTCATACCCGAGAGCACAGTGCTCTCTCTGGCTGGCAGGTGGACCCGGGGCCCACTGTCAGTCTCTTCTTCTACCTCTGGCTCTCTCTTCTTCCTCTCTCTCGCGCGCTTTCCCGCGCTTTCTCCACCGGCGACATCTAGCGCGTAGAGCATCTAGGCGTCTTGCGATAGTCTTGTGGCGTGCTAGCTCTTGGTGCAGTGTGCACTCACCTCATGGGCAGTCTTGTTGTCGGCCTTGCTCATGGATTTGCCTCCGAACACGGCGATCGAGTGACGGCGGGGCTGGTGGACTTCACCCACCGTACACCGATCTCGAGCTATAAAATGACCGAGGTGCTCCTTTCTTCTTCCCCACACCGGCTTCGCTTTTCCTTCTCCTTCCTTCTCCTCCATTTCATTTGCGGGAGCTCGGCGAGGCTCTAATGGCGAGGTGATGCCGGACTGGTGCATGATCCCGATGTGCGGAGGGTTGGCGGCATTGCTGGGGTTCTCCGTGCTCTTGTGCGTGATGATCCTCGATGATCGTCGTGATCTGCTGCTTTCGAGTGTTAGCTCTCCGCGGTGGCGGTGATCATGAGGATTAAGTGCGGTGTCGGTGCTAATCTTCTTTGTCAGTGTCTTTGGAGGCAACTTGCACCCGAATAATTACCCACAAATCTCTCCTTCAGAGACTATGGTGTGTTAGGGAGGTGATCGGTTAGATGCAACATGGGTACGTGGTTTTGCAATTAGTGCATGTGGTCAAGTGGTTGGGGTTGTGAGTCTGCTGTCATGGTGCTGTGTGAATAAAAATCTATGTCGTGAAGAGGTATATGCTGCAACGACTCAGGGAAAAATCTCTCTTCAGAATTTACCGAGAGCGAAATTAGTTAATCAAAATTAATAGCAGTAAAAACTACTCACATAATTGAAACCAAATATTTAATTTATCGCACAAATTTAGGACACAATGCATAACACATAAATAAGTACTGGGACAACAAACATAGCAGTGATGTCAATAATGCAAACGGAAAATAGACAGGGTCCTGAGAAAGTGTCTCTGGTATTGGGGCACACTCTTCTTCTATCGGGGGAAGCGGATTGACTAGTCGATGAATGCATCTCTCCCGGTCGGGCCTCAGTGGTCTACCAATAGCAATCTGAGGATTTAAATCAGCGAGGCTCTGGAGATAACCCATTACCCACTGGGTCAAATGCTCTTGAGCGATGACATACTGGGCTAGGTTGGCCAGCACTGGGTCTCTCTCAATTCATCCACCGGGAAATTAAAAGATGCTACTTCTCCGGGTGCTGCACGACTCGGGAAGTAATAATACCCTCGTTTGCTGGCATAGGGTACCATGAATCAAAGGCGAGCAATCGCTTCGTACGCAGCAGCTTCTATGGCCATTTGCGGAGTCGGCATAGATTTCCCCACGAAGGAGACTTCCGTTGGGTCTTGGTTTGGGTTTGCGGGAGGAATGTGCACCACTGCCCAATATTTCGAGGTGGATGGGGTAATCCTTGATTTGAACAACTCGTACTGGGGTGGACGGATAGAACTCATGGTACTGCAGGTAAAGTCCCACAATATTTTAACAAAACTACCTGGGGTGGCATCCAGGGTTCTTAGATAAATACTAGGGCTCGGCATGGCAAAGAAAGTGCTGTGAGAGTTGTGCACAAAGTGAGGGATACTTGGTAAGGTCACGAGGTGACCTTTTATATAGCATTGGGGCTGGGTTATTTACCGCAGTGAGGGGCAACTAGTTTGTCGGTCCTGCTTTTATGCGGTCGGGGTCAATGCCACAGATACACATATCTCACAAAAGTGACGTATTACTGTGGGGGTCGTCGGGGGCGATTTTTTTTGGTAGCTACGCCCGGAAAAAAATACAACCGTACGCCAACATACTTATGCATGGTCATTATTAAAAATAGGGGCGCATAGGCAGACATTATTTAAATACGGTGATACAAGATCACACAATTACAGGGCGTGGACATACTAAGACTCGGTACTACTCGAGTGACTTAGTCTACCTCGTTTATATCTAAGCGGGCGTGCCTTGTGGACGTTGAGGCTTCTCCACGGTTTTCACCGTCGGGGTTAGCTGGAGGGGGTTGTGGAGCTGCAGGGTCGGGGTAGCGATGATGACCATCGCGGGGGTTGTTAGCCACAATCCGTTGGGCGTGTTCCCAAAAGGTGTGAAGCATACGGGGACACCAAAGTATTTTGGTCGATGGCTGGGGCAGACCTCAAGGACTCGATCGGTTGTCCGAACATCACGACTGGGTTGTCGGCGTCGGGCTCATCTTCTCCTCTTTCCGGGGCTCGGCGAACCAGTTCTCCACGAGCTGCGATCAGATCAAGGGTGATTTGATCGAACAGTTCCTCTAGTGCACTTACATAGCGCACCAGATGCAACAATGCAGGATCCGTCTCGTGATCTCCGTTGGCAAGCTGGGTGGCCTACCATACCCGTCACGACTGGGGTAGTAGTAGAACGAGCGACAACTAACTCTGGGCGACAAGTGCCGGAGTTGAACTATAGCCTCTCGAGCAGCTAGTTGGATGGCTTGTGGCTCAAAGGAAGTTGTCCTTCCGGCGAACCTGTAGGGGCGTTCTGGTGATAGACCCCTACCATAGACGTGCACAGTGGCCCAGAAGTGACGGCTCTCACCGCTCATTGGCCCTTGGTACACAACATATTCTGGGGCTCTTCTAATGCAAAGGCACGGCGGGTGAGGTTTGCTAGCACGGTCACAAAACCTCAAGGTTGGTTCTTTGTGGTCTCATTTTGAAAATTGGGGCGGGCATTATAACTTCGGTTTGGGGTAGAGGCTGTCTTTGTCTTTGGGTTGAGGCTAGCGTGCCCTTTTATAGAAAAAGGACGGAGTCTTCTTCGCACGCTTCGAAAGAGACTATTTAGGTGTCGATCATTTGGCGTGATCGGTAGCTAGGCTGATAGGTTGGGCACCGATCGCCAAAAGGTGTCGGGGTCACTGTGTGGCTATCTTACACGAGAAGCTTGGCTGGGGCTAGGTTAAGGTCTGGTAGGTTGGTTAACCTAGGTTTATTGACCTGGCTAAGATAGGATTAGCCAATGGTCAGCCTGGCTCTGCTACCAAGGTTGTCAGGACCGGTTTTCAGGATATATTTCCCAGAAAATGGTCCTTTTGCTCACCAGCCCCGGGATTACTATTAGCTGGTGAGGCACCAACTTGATACAAAAATTCCAAGCAAAAATAAAAAATATGTAGTACAAGACCATTCTGGCCTATGAGTACAACACAAGGTTTCTAGTGGCTGATGGCAGAAGCGGGTTGTGGTTCATCAGTGTCTATGGGACTCCATTTCCCACAGGAACAGCTGACCTGGATAACTCCTATCTTCGCGGGGCTGCTATCACCATTGCGTAGGTTCCGGGGCTGTCATCGCAACGCTCCTCTCCATGCAAGAAATCTGGCCAAGACAATTGCCAGGGACAAGCCAGTGAGTACTTTGAATGTACTCGCAAACATTATGAACACAAGCATAATATAACAAATGATAATCATGCTCTGAAATATTCTACGATCACAACGTCAGTTACAAAATAAAATCCATGATGCACGCAAGCAGGTTATTCATATACAACATGAATATGCAATAAGGGAGTAGAAATAGAATGCACCGATCGGTTGTCTGAAGCGACGCCTCGAAAGGATAATAATATAAAGCATGCCTCGATCAAGGCCCGAGCGACACCACATAAAGGGCTTATAAATAAAAGAAATAACAAGCATGCCACAGTCGGGCGTCTGTGCGACACCACATAAAGGGCTTATAAATAATTTAAATAACAAGTATGCCATAGTCGGGCGTCTGAGCGACACCACGTAAAGGGCTTATAAGAGAATGATCACAGTGAATATCCAGGAGGTAGAACCGTCCCAGGGATACTCAATAATTCAAATAATGTAAATGGTCAGTCCATAATAATAATAATCATAATCATCATGAGTCACAAGTCATGATCCATGTTCTGGTTTAGCAATTTTTCCTCCGAAGACCGACACTAAGACCGACACTTGACCCTTCCCAGACTGTAGTCCTTAACCATGGACACGGCTATTCGAATAGATCTAACCTCTGCAGAGGGTGTACTCTTTACCCACGAGTAACGGATTCCTTTAGTCCATCGGGACTAATTCCGCTTACGGTCTTTTAATTGAAAACACACCGACTCAAGACACACCGACTTAACTTACGGTTATGCGGAATCACCCACGACACCCGTTTAAACTCTAAGTGGGGAGGCTACAACCTCGACTAGCATGGGATCACAAAATTTATAGCGCGCATAAACTAGGGAGCTACCCGCTCGGCTCCTACCGGAAACACCCAAGCCCCCGGACCAGGTGGCATGCCTACCGGCTGTAGCCGGTATCTTCCACCATGGCCTCTGTGTACGGTGTGTGCCAAGAAAGGGGTTGACAACTTACTGAACTATACCCTACCGGCAGCAGGGACAAGTGGTAGTACGAAACAAGTATGGGGGTTACTGGAACAAGATTCGATCTATGGTCGACTCAGGAGGTTAATGCATTACCTGCATGATAAGCATAAGAAATATATTTCACACCAATCAGAGAAAATCACCATTCATCATACCTCACCATGCCTTACCGGACATGATCGTCTCGACGAAGAACTAGAGACAATCTCGTGTCTACCCAAGACAGAGACTTTCCCGGATTCCTTCCGGTAGGCATGAAAGGCATACGAGGGTGGTTACTATCAGAAGCATATCAAAATCCCAACAGCAAGGAATCGTCATCACGCACTCATGAATATGATCATAACACCACATAAAATTCCGAATACTTCGCGTCAAGGTGGTGTCATATTTGCATCAAACGACACACACCAAATATTATGCCGGGGTTCAGAATGCTTGCCTTCAAGAGTATGCAAGTGGGGGTGCACTTTTTGAAAGTTGCCTTCTTCTTCAAAATCCTATTTTACGAAAATTTGAATTAACACATAGTCTCAAAACAGTACAAAAAGTTGTTTGGAATTTTTTTTAAATAAATATGAAAATAAACTAGACAAAATTTGAGAAACAACAAAAAAAGAATCAAATCAATTGGACTTATATTTTAAAAGTTATATACAGTCAAAGTTTTGTCAAAATCTGTTTTTAAATAAAACAGAAAAAGAAGAACGGTTCGAATAAGAATACGCTTTCGAGATAGAGAAGACGTACTCCTTTGTTTTACATCTTCACTTAAACCAGCGCGAGTCGTCGCTGTGTCCCTGACAGTGGGTCCCTTGGGCCCACTGGTCAGGTTTGACCAGTCGCCCGCGCCTCCTTCCTCCTCTGTCCGAGCAGAGGCGGAGCTCCGGCGATCAACGCTGGCGATTGGTGGCTCCTCACGGGGCTCCGATGGCGGGAACAGGTTCACCGCACTAGGGCGATCCTCCCGGTGGTCGAGAGGGTCGCGGAGCGAAGAAGTGCGCCGCGGCGAAGCTCAAGGGCAGACGATGTCTTCGGGAACAAATGGGTCTCGGCCTATGGTGGCTCCCAGTCGAAGCTGGGAGGTTGGGAGGCTCCGCACGGTCGAGGGGGGGTCGGGTGGTGGCGCTGGAAGGACTAGGGAGGCCCTGCTCGCGACGAATGGGACCGCAGTGTGGCGGCGGCCGAACTGACCGGAGGCGGGGAAGACGACCTCCCTCCATTGATTGCTGGCCGTGGGAGAACTAGGGGGATGGCACGAGGTCGCCTGAAGGTCTGGACGAGCTCGGGGTCCCTATTTATAGCGTGACTAGGTCGGTTCCGCGGCGGCCGGGGATAAGATCGACGGTGAGCCGCTCCTGTGGCCGTAGACGACGTGGCGATGCAGGGGGGTGGCTTGGAGAGCGAATGGATGAGCTCGGGCTGTTCGAGGCGTGGCCGCGCGCTGCGTGGCTCGGCGCGCCGTCCGTGGCAGAGCTTCTTGTGGCCGCCCGCTAGCTCCATGGCCGACGGACGGTGGCGCTGCTTGGGCTCAGGGCGGCTTGGAGGGTTATGGCGGCGGACGAGAGCGGGCGACCTGCCTGGCGCAGCAAAGGCGAGGGCAAGACAGCGGCTCGGCTTTGTGGCAGCAAAACGTGCGCTCTGGGCGCGCCCAGAGCACGCACGCTACGTGCTCGACAGAAAGCCAGGGTGGCATAGTGGGCTTGGGTGAGGCTGGCAATTAACAGGTCTAGGTTAGAGGTAGCTAGGAGCTTAGTGGACATGGTTGCTGGGTCAGGGGGTCAAGTTCATAATGCAAACTAAAAACTATGTCCAATCTGGCCATGCACACAAGGTGCTCGACAGAATGCCATGGGCATCTAGGCATCTCTTTGGGTGGCCAAATACTCCAGATCAGAGTCTCTTTAGATGTAGGTGATGGTGGCAAGGTTAATTTGGCAAGACCAGAAACTTGTTAGTGCAAGTTTTTGAGAAAACCAAATCTGGACAGAAAGTAAAGGGCATTATTGCATGAGCTTAAAATCTTCCAATAGGGCTAATCTCCTGGAATTAAGGGTTTGGTAGGGTGGACTACAAGCAGGAAAAAGCTCATGGGCACTAGAGCAAAACAAGATAGGGTTGCAGTAGAAAATACCAAACTGGACCAGAGAGCAAAAGAGGATGATTTGCTCAAATTTTTCAAAGAACACCAATGGGTTTTTGCATAAAAGTGGTTTAGGAACATCACATGACATCCCCAAATTTTGGTGAAATTTTTAAATGCATTTATCAAATGGTTGTAGTGCAAATGGGACTCTAAAACTTATGGAAAATCATTTTAAAAGAAATAAAGCTCAGGAACAATAATTGTAAAAATAATTCCACTGATAAAAAGAAATGGTATTGGGAAGATATAAAAGTCCAACAATATTTTTGAAAGGTTTCCACCTAGAAGGAAAAAAACTCAAAAATTCAGAGGGGTAGAGTGATCTGAAATTAAAAGATAAAACCAGAAAAATAAAATTTTAATTTCCTGGCAAAATTTTAATTAATAAATCAAGGTCAAAATTTTGGGGTGTTACACTCCATGACGTTCAAAACGTCGTTGAAGTCCCAGTTCTAAGCCGTAAAGCATGGGACACTGAACTATCGAGTAGTCATCAGCTTTGCTCTGCCATACGTTCATAACATCTCGCGTTGCTCCTCGATGGGTTTGGCACCTAGTGGTGCTTCGGGGCGTAATTCTTACATGCAGCAATGAGGATAAACCTCAAGTTACGGACCCAGTCCGTGTAGTTGCTACCATCATCTTTTAACTTAGCTTTCTCTAGGAACACATTAAAATTCAACGGAACAATAGCACGGGCCATCTATCTACAACAACATAGACATGTAAAATACTATCAGGTACTAAGTTCATGATAAATTAAAGTTCAATTAATCAAATTACTAAAGAACTCTCACTTAGATAGACATCCCTCTAATCATCTAAGTGATCACGTGATCCAAATCAACTAAACCATGTCCGATCATCATGTGAGATGGAGTAGCTTTCAATGGTGAACATCACTATGTTGATCATATCTACTATATGATTCACGCTCGACCTTTCGGTCTTAGTGTTCTGAGGCCATATCTGCATATGCTAGGCTCGTCAAGTTTAACCCGAGTATTCTGCTTGTGCAAAACTGGCTTGCACCCGTTGTATGTGAATGTAGAGGTTATCACACCCGATCATCACGTGGTGTCTCGGCACGACAAACTTTTGCAATGGTGCATACTCAGGGAGAACACTTGTATCTTGAAATTTAGTGAGATATCATCTTATAATGCTACCGCCGAACTAAGCAAAATAAGATGCATAAAGGATAAACATCACATGCAATCAATATAAGTGATATGATATGACCATCATCATCTTGTGCCTTTGATCATCATCTCCAAAGCACCGTCATGATCACCATCGTCACCGGCGTGACACCTTGATCTCCATTGTAGCATCGTTGTCGTCTTGCCAACTATTGCTTCTACGATTATCGCTACCGCTCAGTGATAAAGTAAAGCAATTAAATGGCGATTGCATTTCATACAATAAAGCGACAACCATATGGCTCCTGCCAGTTGCCGTTTACTTCGTTACAAAACATAATTGTCTCATACAATAAAATTTAGCATCATGTCTTGATCATATCACATCACAACATGGCCTGCAAAAACAAGTTAGACGTCCTCTACTTTGTTGTTGCAAGTTTTACATGGCTGCTACGGGCTGAGCAAGAACCGTTCTGACCTACGCATCAAAACCACAACGATTTTTCGTCAAGTATGTGTTGTTTTAACCTTCACAAGGACCGGGCGTAGCCTCACTTGATTCAACTAAAGTTGTTGAAACTGACACCCGCCAGCCACCTGTGTGCGAAGCACGTCGGTAGAACCAGTCTCGTGTAAGCGTACGCGTAATGTCGGTCCTGGCCGCTTCATCCAACAATACCGCCGAATCAAAGTATGACATGCTGGTAAGCAGTATGACTATTATCGTCCACAAATCACTAGTGTTCTACTCATGCATGTAACATCTACGCATAAACCTGGCTTGGATGCCACTGTTGGGAAACGTAGTAATTTCAAAAAAAATCCTACGCACACGCAAGATCATGGTGATGCATATCAACGAGAGGGGAGAGTGTTTTCTACGTACCCTCGTAGACCGTAAGCAGAAACGTTATGACAACGCGGTTGATGTAGTCGTACGTCTTCACGATCGACCGATCCTAGCACCGAAGGTACGGCTCCTCCGCGATCTGCACACGTTCGGCTCGGTGACGTCCCACGAACTTACGATCCAACAGAGTGTCGGGGAAGAGCTTCGTCAGCACGACGGCATGATGACGGTGATGATGAAGCTACCGGCGCAGGGCTTCGCCTAAACACTGCGACGATATGACCGAGGTGGATTATGGTGGAGGGGGGCACCGCACACGGTTGGAAACAATCAACTTGTTTGTTCTAGGGTGCCCCCTACCACCGTATATAAAGGATCAAGGGGGGAGGCCGGCCGGCCCTTGTGGCACGCCAGGAGAGGAGGAGTCCTCCTCTAGTAGGAGTAGGACTCCCCTTTCCTACTCCTACTAGGAGGGGGAAAGGAAGGAGGAGAGAGGGAGGAAGGGGGGCGCCCCTTCCCTAGTCCATTGGGACTGGAGGGGAGGCGCGCAACCTGCTCTAGCCGGCCCTCTCTCTCCCCACTAAGGCCCATGTGGCCCATTAATTCTCCTGGGGGGTTCCAGTAACCCTCCAGCACTCTGGTTTTCTCCGAAATCACTCGGAACACTTCCGGTGTCCGCATATAGCCGTCCAATATATCAATCTTTATGTCTCAACCATTTTGAGACTCCTCATTATGTCCGTGATCACATCCGGGACTCCGAACTACCTTCGGTATATCAAAACACATAAACTAATAATACCGATCGTCACCGAACGTCAAGCATGCGGACCCTACGGGTTCGAGAACTATGCAGACATGACTGATACATGTCTCTAGTCAATAACCAATTGCGGAACCTGGATGTTCATATTGGCTCCCACATATTCTATGAAGATCTTTATTGGTCAAACCACATAACAATATACGTTGTTCCCTTTGTCATTGGTATGTTACTTGCCCGAGATTCGATCGTCGGTATCTCAATACCTAGTTCAATCTCGTTACCGGCAAGTCTCTTTACTCATTCTGTAATGCATCATATCCCGCAACTAACTCATTAGTTACATTGCTTGCAAGGCTTATAGTGATGTGCATTACCGAGAGGGCCCAGAGATACCTCTCTGACAATCAGAGTGACAAATCCTAATCTTGATCTATGCCAACTCAACAAGTACCATTGGAGACACCTGTAGGGCACCTTTATAATCACCCAGTTACGTTGTGACGTTTGGTAGTACACAAAGTGTTTCTCCGGTATTCGGGAGTTGCATAATCTTATAGTCATAGGAACATGTATAAGTCATGAAGAAAGCAATAGCAATATACTAAATGATCAAGTGCTAAGCTAACGGAATGGATCAAGTCAATCACATCATTCTCTAATGATGTGATCCCGTTAATCAAATGACAACTCATGTCTATGGCTAGGAAACATAACTATCTTTGATTCAACGAGCCAGTCAAGTAGAGGCACACTAGTGACACTCTGTTTGTCTATGTATTCACACATGTACTAAGTTTCTGGTTAATACAATTCTAGCATGAATAATAAACATTTACAATGATATAAGGAAATATAAATAACAACTTTATTATTGTCTCTAGGGCATATTTCCTTCACTATCGATGCCTAATCCTCGATTCAATAATGCAAGCGTGAAATACTGGACCAGACTGAGGCGCCGTTGTGCATTATGACAAGTGGTACGAGCGTCGTAAAGCACTCTGAACTCCTCCACGAGCCATCTCTCTTCTCCCTTTTTATTTATTCATTTATAGTAATATTTTATCATGCTAATTGACGTGATTTTATCACCATCACTACAAAAAAATACAAATCCGTGACATTTTGGGCCGAACGAAAAAAAATTATGTCATACTTATGACACTTCTATGAGCGATAATCGTGACAAAACCGGTATCATCATAGATGTGGTGGGTCCTACTTCCATGACAAAAACCATGACAGAAAATGGGCTTTTCGTCACAGGCGGGACGGAGACGCAAGCGCATGACATTCTTTGGGCCGTCCATGACGGAAAAACCATGGTAGAAGCGAGGGCGAGGAAAATATCGGGTGTTCCTGTTCACGGTGGGTGGTCGGGGCGAGCGATGCGCTGCTTCTCAGACACGCACGCGTGGGTGTGAGGCGTTGGGCTCTAATCGAACCCGAGCGAGGCGTTGGGATCTAACTAAACGGCGAAGCGCCTGCGCACTCTGGCGTTCTACGAACCCGGCGATCGATCAATGGTCGTTAATCGAACCCGATCGGCGATTCGCCTTCGCTCTGCTGCTAGCGAAGCCGATCGATGCTGCCTTTGGATGAGCGGTGAGTGTTCTTTGGGGGTTTGGATGAGCAGTTCACGGTGGGGTGGATGAACGGGACCCGTGGTGTTGCCTCTAGATGAACGGGACCTCGATCGATCGAGCGGTTGGGGCTGGATGAACAGGACCCGTGGAGGTCGGGATGAACAGGACCACCCGTGGAGGGCGGGATGAATAGTAGATGGTGGAGGGCTGGATGAATAGTGGCCCGTGGAGGGTGGTTGAGCAGAGCCCGTGGAGAGGGCTGGTTGAGCGAGAGTCGGTGGAGTAGAGGCGCGGTGGAGGCTGGATGAGCGAGGGCCCATGGATGAGCGATCGCGGTGGAGGTGGAGGAGGTCGACGGTGGATGAGCGATGTCTGTGGAGGTGGAGGGGGTCGACGGTGGAGATGAACAGTATCCCGTGGAGTCCCGTTTTGCGGTACGCCACACCCCTCCCGATGAATAGGACACCCGTTTCGACCGTAGCGCTCCAACACAAGTCTGTTTCCTCTGTTTTGCGATACGCCACACCCCTCCCGACCAACAAGACCCCCATTTCGACCGTAGGAGGTCCGTTTCCTCCATTTTGCAGTACGCCAGACCCCTCCCGATGAACATGATCCCATTTCGAACGTGGCCGGTCAAACACAAGGCTGTTTCCTCCGTTCTGCGGTACGCCAGGCCTCGTTTCCATCGGCTGTTCCGTCCAAGACCTCCTGATGAACATGACGACGCATTCCGTTCCAACCCAGCCGGTTGGCTCCCCATGAACGCGACGGCGACTTTGTTTCTCCATTCTGACCCAGCCATGTACACCAGCCCTGGCCGTACGTATGCGCGAGTAGGCGTTTGAGACCCTGCCCATATGTACGTACGTGGCCTCATTTTCTTTCTTGCACACTGGTCGTTGTACGTACGTGTACATGCTTGATGTCTACTACGCAACCTTCTTCTTGTAGACGTTGCTGGGCATCCAAGTGCAGAGGTTTGTAGGATAGTAGCAAATTTCCCTCAAGTGGATGACCTAAGGTTTATCAATCCGTGGGAGGCATAGGATGAAGATGGTCTCTCTCAAACAACCCTGCAACCAAATAACAAAGAGTCTCTTGTGTCCCCAACACACCCAATACAATGGTAGATTGTATAGGTGCACTAGTTCGGCGAAGAGATGGTGATACAAGTGCAATATGGATGGTAGATATAGGTTTTTGTAATCTGAAAATATAAAAACAACAAGGTAACTAATGATAAAAGTGAGCACAAACGGTATTGCAATGTGTTGAAACAAGGCCTAGGGTTCATACTTTCACTAGTGCAAGTTCTCTCAACAATAATAATATAATTGGATCATATAACTATCCCTCAAAATGCAACAAAGAGTCACTCCAAGGTCACTAATAGCGGAGAACAAATGAAGAGATTATGGTAGGGTACGAAACCACCTCAAAGTTATTCTTTCCGATCAATCCATTGGGCTATTCCTATAAGTGTCACAAACAACCCTAGAGTTCGTAGTAAAATAACACCTTAAGACACACATCAACCAAAACCCTAATGTCACCTAGATACTCCAATGTCACCTCAAGTATCCATGGGTATGATTATCGATATGCATCACACAATCTCAGATTCATCTATTCAACCAACACATAGAACCTCAAAGAGTGCCCCAAAGTTTCTACCGGAGAGTCAAGGCAGCGTGTAGCCAACCCCTATGCATAGGTTCATGGCGGAACCCAAGTTGATCACCAAAACATACATCAAGTGAATCACGTGATATCCCATTGTCACCACAGATACGCATGGCAAGACATACATCAAGTGTTCTCAAATCATTAAAGACTCAATCCGATAAGATTACTTCAAAGGAAAAACTCAATCCATTACAAGAGAGTAGAGGGGAGAAGTAACATAAGATCAAACTATAATAGCAAAGCTCGCGATACATCAAGATCGTATCACCTCAAGAACACGAGAGAGAGAGAGAGAGAGAGAGAGAGAGAGAGAGAGAGAGAGAGAGAGAGAGAGAGAGAGAGATCAAACACATAGCTCTTTGGTACATACCCTCGGCCGAGGGTGAACTACTCCCTCCTCGTCATGGAGAGCGTCGGGATGATGAAGATGGCCACGGTGAGGATCCCCCCGGGAGGGTGCCGAACAGGTCCCGATTGGTTTTGGTGGCTCTGAGAGGCTTTGCGGCGGAACTCCAGATCTATTCTGTTCCTCAAGTTTTTGGGTATATGGGAATATATAGGAGGAAGAAGTACATCAGGGGAGCCACGAGGGGCCCACGAGGGTGGAGGGCACGCCCAGGGGGGGTGGGTGCGCCCCCTGCCTCGTGCCTCCCTCGTTGCTTTCCTGACGTGCGCTCCAAGTCTCCCGGGTTGCTTTCCTTCCAAAAATAACTTCTCCAAAAGGTTTCATTCCGTTTCGACTCCGTTTGATATTCCTTTTCTTCAAACATCAAACAAGGAAAAAACAGAGGCGGCACTAGGCTCTGGGTCAATAGGTTAGTCCCAAAAATAATATAAAAGTGTAAAATAAAGCCCATAAACATCCAAGATGGATAATATAATAGCATGAATACTTCATAAATTATAGATACGTTGGAGACGTATCAGTGCTACGTGCGCGCCTCTACTACGACATGTGCGCGCCTCTACATCGACCAGTATGTACGTACACGTTCGCGACCAGAATGACAACGCTACGTACGCTTCGACCAGGTGGGTCCCGACTGTCAGACACTTCCTTGCCCGCGAAGATGTAGCTAGTGGGTCACAGCAGTCAGGGGGGCGAATCAATTTTTTTTGCCCGGACGCACTTCCTTGCGTGCGAAGATGTAGCTGGTAGGTCCCAGCAGTCAAGGGGGGAACATTTTTTTCGCAAAATACAGTTGCCCGTCCGGTGGGTCCCTGCTGTCAGGTGGAGGAATAATTATTTTGCGCGTAATAAGGTGGCACTTCCTTGCGGCCGCCGTGGACCCAGCTGTCAGCCTCTCCATGTACAGTACTCTACCGATGGAAGTCGTTCCTTGACCACGTTGACCACGCCACGCCGAGAGCACCAGTGTGGTGGACGACGGCGAGGCCTAGGAAGGGGACGACGCGGAGCCGGGGAAGACGCGGTAGTGGAAGCCCGCGCGGAGAGGAGTATGAGGGTTCACTAGTTCGGCTGCAGTGTGAGGCTGCCGTCGCCGCAGGCCGTGGCCATCGGTGGGAATAGTAGGGGGCGGTGAGGCCTCTGTGGCAGCACAGCCGGCCACGGGAGGCAGGAGGATGCGGCACGACTGGCGCTGCTTTGGGCGGCTGGAGCAACAAGACCAGAGGTTGAAGAAGCACTACGGCCGTTGGATGGACATCGTACGGTCACTAGAGCTAGAATCGTTCATATTGACTAAGTTGACAAAGCACTTCATCCCCGTCAACTTAGTAGGCCCACAAGTCAGCCTCCCACCAAGCTGGGTCCCAACCAGCAGGGGGAGTATTCATTTTTTGTGCGTAATAAGGAGGCACTTCCGGTGGGTCCGAGCTGACAGCAGGGAGACCGTTTTTTTCGCGCAATACGGTGGCCCGTCCGATGGGTCCCAGCAGTCAGGGGCAAACATTTTTTTCATGAAATACGGTGGCCCGTCCGGTGGGTCCCTGCTGTCAGGTGGAGGAATCATTATTTTCCGCGTAATAAGGAGGCACTTCCTTGATGCCGTCGTGGACCCAGCTGTCAGCCTCTCCACGTACAATCCACGTCCGATGGAAGCTGTTCCTTGACCACGTTGACCACATCGCGCCGAGAGCACCAGGGCGGTGGACAACGACGAGGCCTAGGAAGGGGACGACGCGGAGCTGGGGAAGACGCGGCGGTGGAAGCCAGCAGAGAGGAGTACGAGGGGTCACCGTTCATTGCGGTGTGAGGATCGCGTCGCTGCAGGGCCTGGCCAGCGGTGGGAATAGTAGGGGGCGGTGAGGCCTCTGCGGTAGCACAGCCGGCCACGGGAGGCAGGAGCATGCGGCACGACCGGCACTGCTTTGGGCGGCTGGGGCAAGAAGTGTGACGCCCGGATAATCAAGCTACAGTGACCCTCAACTAATGAAGCCACGTCACCTCCATTACGGTTACTAATCTTGCGTTAGTTCGAAACCGGTTCAAAATTAAACTTCATAATAAAGTCGATCGGTGAATTTTTGAAACAATAAAACTAAAATGTTCGGAGAGAGCCAAATAATGCATAAGTAATAATGGTGGAGAAACCAACCTCTTTGAAAGTGTTTGATTGTCCTAAAGTATATAAAATAGTAGTAAAACAATTAATCAAATGCTTTTCACAATTAATAAATTATTAAACTATTCTATCTAGCTGCCCAAACTTATGTGGCCGTAGTATAATTATTTTGTCTAAGTTACAGACTACTTTTGTAAGTCAAATATCTAAAATAAAAGTGAAACTAAAAGTCACAGAAAAGAAATAAAGAAAAATAACAAAAGGAAAATAAAACAAACAAGAGGAGAAAACCTCCCCTCCCGTTGGGCCCCGGCCCAGCCGCCCCCCATCTCTGGCCTACAAGGCCACTACCCCCCAGAAAACCTAACCCGTTGCCCCCGTCGTCCCACTCCCCCCACCTTTCCCCTCGTCCCCTCACCCGCCGCCACCACACGCAACACACGCACACACACTCACGCACGCATCGTGCCTGGGGAAGGGGTGCCCCTGCTCGATCCCCTCCTCCCGCACGGCCGCGCCCGATGCAAACCGTCACTCCGCTACGGCCATCGCAGCCGGCGCCGGCGCTGCCACTCAGGGCCGCCTCTGCGCCCCTCCTCTACCTCGCGCGGCGCCCGCCTGACGCAGCGGCCTCGCCTCGTCCCCGACCCGCCGACGCCGATGGCCACCCCACGCCACGGCCTCCTCCTCGCGGCTCCCTGCCCTGCTCCGACCCCCTCGCATCGCCGCCTCCTCCTTCGACCTGCACGGTTGCCGACCCCGCCTCTTTCGCACGCTCCTGCCGCCCGCGCCTCCCATGGCTGCACCAGGCCGTGGCCGGCGCCTGCCGGCGCTTGTGGGCGCTCTCCTGCAGCTCGCCATTGCTCCTCTGTGTGCCCCGCCGATGTTGGTCGCCCTACCGGACCGCTTCGTCATCGACGGCCCGCACCTCGTCGACCACCTCTCTGACTCTGGCCACCCCGAGCCTCCATCGAGCACGCTGCCCGAACCCTACGGCCCCAGTGAGCACCTCCCCCCTTCTCCTCTCGGTCTCCCTCGCGCAGCTCACGCGCCTTGTCGCGTCAATGTCGGGCTCGCTACCCCGTGTACTGCTGTAGCTGCTGCCGACCGCGGCCTCCCCTGTGTGCGCCCGGCCATGGTCATAACCCCCCACTGCCGCGCCGTCCTTCCCCCCCTCTCACTCCATCACGCATCGCCCTGCCGCCGCAACCTCGCGCCGGCCTACGCCCGTCGCCGCCCCCCCCCACACCGTTCGCCTAGGCCAGTGCCCAATAGGGTTGGGGCTTCACCGGCAGCGCCCGAACCCACTTTGGCCATGGGCCAATGGCACAAGGGGCCCACGCCCCTGGAACAATTTTTTTAAAAGAAGTTAATAAAATAAATAAATAAGTAATTATTAATTAAATAATTAGTTGATTAAATAAGTTAATTAGTTCTGTTTAGCTAAGCTAATTAAAATTAGTTAACCTAATCAATGAAATTAAGCTAATTAACATGTTTAATCTAAGTCAATGACATATGGGACCCACGCGTCAGCTTGACCCAGTCAACACATCTGTTGACTGGTGATGTCATCTTGACGTCATCTTGATCTTGATAATACCATTTTCAATTAAATTAATAATAATAATTTATAAATTGAATAAAATCTACGAAAATTAATAATAAATAAACCGTAGTTGGATGGAAAAACTTTGTACGAAAGTTGCTCGAGCGAGCGAGGCGACTCGGATACACAGCCCGTTCATCCGCCACACACCCCTAACATATCAAACTCGCAACTTTCCCCCCTCAAACCACCGAACGCGAAACACCGGGAATACTTTCCCGGATGTTTCCCCCCTTCACCGGTATCACCTCATACCGTGTTAGGGCACGCCCAGCATCACGCTTTGCTTTGTCATGCATCTTCATGCATATGTTTGCATTGTATTCATTGTTTCTTCCCCCTCTTCTTCCGCTAGACACCGAGACCGACGCCGCTGCTATCCAGTACGACTATGGAGTTGACGACCCCTCTCTCTTGCCAGAGCAACCAGGCAAGCCCCCCCCCTGATCACCAGATATCGCCTATTCTTCTCTATGCTGCTTGCATTAGCATAGTGTAGCATGTTACTGCTTTTCGTTAATCCTATCCTGAAGCATAGCTTTGTCCTTGCTACTCAGTTGTTACCTTTACCTGCTATCCTCTTGCTTAGTATAGGATGCTAGTGTTCCATCGGTGGCCCTACACTCTTGTCCGTCCGCCATGCTATACTCTTTGGGTTGTGATCACTTGGGAGGTGATCACGGGCATACTATATACTTTACACTATTACATTACAC
Source organism: Aegilops longissima (assembly GCA_021605205.1). NCBI lineage: Eukaryota > Viridiplantae > Streptophyta > Magnoliopsida > Poales > Poaceae > Aegilops > Aegilops longissima. The sequence continues at coordinate 167,045,010 of CM038681.1, read as the reverse complement.
GTGATATCTGTTCGGAGATGGGGTGAAAGGACGGTGGCTCCATCCCGTAGAGGTGGGCCTGGGTTCCCGACGGCCCCATTGTTACTTTGTGGCGGAGCGGCAGGCAGGTTGAGACCACCTAGGAGAGAGGTGGGCCTGGCCTGGTCGGCGTTCAGCGGATACTTAACACGCTTAACGAGATCTTGGTATTTGATCCGAGTGCGCTCTTGGCCTATAAGCACTAACCAACACGTGGGAAAGATATGGGCACTCGGCGTCGTGGTATCACCAAGCCTTCGTGACGTCGGCCGATCGAAAGCGCGCGCCGGATTGGGCGTAAGCTTAGGCGCGTTCATAACGTGCAGGTGTGCTAAGGCGATGGGCCTGACCTCATGCGCTTAGGTTTAGACCGGCGTCTTGACCTCTTTGTTGGCCTAGGTGGGGTTGCGGCGTGTTGATCTTCCGCGGCGGGCATGATCCGAAAAGTGTGTCCGCCAAATGGGATCAAGCGTGTTGGGTTATGTGGTGCACCCTGCAGGGAAGTTAATCTATTGAATAGCCGTGATCTTGATGAGACGACTTGGAGTTGTACCTTGACCTTATGACAACTAGAACCGGATACTTAATAAAACACACCCTTCCAAGTGCGGATACAACCCGAGATCGCTCTCTAACAGGCGACGAAGAGGGGATCGCTGGGTAGGATTATGCTATGTGATGCTACTTGGAGGACTTTGATCTACTCTCTTCTACATCTTTGCAAGGCGAGGCTGCGAGCGTAGTCTTGACGTGATTAGCTATCCCCTCTTATTCTAGCATTCTGCGATTCGGTCCATCGATATGGCCCTTTACACATATATCCATGCATATGTAGTGTAGCTCCTTGCTTGAGTACTTTGGATGAGTACTCACGGTTGCCTTGTTCCCCTTTTCCCCTTTCTTTACCCGATTGCTGCGACGGACAATGGAGCCTAGGAGCGACGCCACCGTCGATGGCGACTCCTACTACGTTGGAGGTGCCTACTACTACGTGCAGCCCGGCGACGACGACCGAGAGTAGTTTAGGAGGATCGAGGCGGGAGGCTGCGCCTCTTCGTCTGTATCGGTTTGTGCTAGCCTTCTTAAGGCAAACTTGTTTAACTTATGTACGTACTCAGATATTGTTGCTTCCGCTGACTTCGTCTATGATCGAGCACTTGTATTCGAGCCCTCGAGGCCCTGGCTTGTATTATGATGCTTGTATGACTTATTTATGTTTTAGAGTTGTGTTGTGATATCTTCCGTGAGTCCACGATCTTGATCATACACATTTGCGTGCATGATTAGTGTACGATTGAATCGGCGTCACAAGTTGGTATCGAGCC
>CM038681.1:166814998-167043567 GCA_021605205.1 Aegilops longissima | reverse complement strand
TAAACCCCGAGCCCCCTCTCTCACCCCCAACCCACGGAGCAGCCCGCCCGAGCCCGACGCTGCCGCCGCCGCCAGGACGCCGCCGCGCCGCCGTGGACGCCGCCGCCGACGCCGACCCGCCGCCCTCTCCCCGAGCCCCGGAGAACCCTGCCGGCGATCGCCGGAGGTAGCCACCGCCGCCCCGCGCCGATTCGGTTTTTCCCCCTTGAACCGATCCGGTTTATTTTGAAAAAAAAATATGTTCGGTTTTTTAAAAACCTAGATTGGTTTTTTTTTTGGTTTTCTTATTTAACGAACGTTCACCGAACCGTTCGTTTTAATGAACACGTTCGTTGGATTCGTTCTGTTAACGAACGTCCGCTTTTTAACCCGTTCGTTGTTTTTCTTTTTAATCGGATTTAATCCGTTATTTTTCTGATTTGATTTCAGATCCGATTTTCAAAACTGTTTTATTTCTCGCTCGTTTATCGGAATCAGTGATTCAAGCGCTGGAGTTTCAGAATATGAAACCGCCGTTCGACTACCCTACTTTCACAGAGCTTTGCCACTGTGAAATTTTGACCTAATTTCAGATCGCTAAACCGAGTCGTTCTCTCTCGAGTTTCGACTTTCGGAGTTTATTTTGATTCGATTCTTTTGCAACCAGGGTTCTTAAGTTGAACTCTCTGGTTAGATCTTTTATTCGAGATTTCCCCGTGCATTAGGTGAATACTTATTGTATGCTTGTTGTTTGTCTGCGTTAGATCACCCGGAGTGCGCCGCTTGTTACTTCGAATCTCTAGGACTCGCGGATCATCAGCAAGGCAAGTAACACTTTGATCATACCTTTTCTACTACCCAGTTTTATTGCATTAGATCTATTCCTCAAACACTTGCATGATTAGGATCTAATTAAATTGTGGGTTTGGGAAGTAGATTGAGGTAGTACCTATTACCTGTTTTACTTATGAAACCTTGGGAGTTACTTCTACGTTTGCTTGTTCATGCCATGCTATGCTAGTAGACGTGGATTGGGTGAGTGAATATCCATGACAGATGTGAGATTTTTAATTAATGGTTTATCTAAGGTGGCAACCTAAACACACATCTGGGTGGATTGAGGCACCTGGTTTCCATCAGACTTGCTCAGATTTCTCGGACCGCCACCTGTGCTCTAAGGGATCATAAGATTATTCAAACTGAAACTTCCGTGCAGCCACAAGCCAATTATGGGCTCATGCGTAGTTGACTAAGTCGTCATGAACTCTTACGGTAGGCTAGCTGATGTAGGGGATGTAGGTTGGTACCGCCTACCCACATGTAAGGTGCTAGCGCTTCGAAAGACTATGTCTCGGTCATCCGCTTCTCAAACACCATGAAGTGCGAGAACCAAGCGGAGGCGATCGAGTCTTGTGGGGAAAAGTGCAAAACCTCTGCAGAGTGTAAAACTAATCATGATTAGCCGTGTCCCGGTTATGGACAATTTGAGTATCCTGTAATTGAATATCATGTGAATCTCAACATGTTACTTCTAAATAAAAGTTATTGGGTTTTGATGAGTACTTTTTAATTGGGATTGAGAATGTCACAACCATTCTCAATGTTTAACAACCACCATGATAGTTAAATAAAATTATTCCTTTGATGTAGGGAAAATCAGCTTTATGCAAATGTAATCAGAGAGCCTTACCACCAGCCATATATGCATGTAGTATAGGCTTATTCATTCATTGCTCTTATGTGTTACATTGCCAAGATATTCCATGTGTCACCCGTTTTGGCTGCAACTTTTCACGCTATGCACTTTTCGCATTTATTTAGTAAGGTGTTAGGTCGTGGTTCTATACTCGATGATGCCGTTGGAGTTGATGGACTCGCTTATCTTCCAAGCCTTCCGCTGTTATTATTAGATGGCCTTAAGCCATATTATTGTATTCAGTTCCCTTGTGGACAACGATGTAATAAGTGTGTGATTGCTACTCGCAATAAATCCTTCGGCATCTTGTGTGGTGTCAAGATTATCGATCCAGGATGACATCGAGCACGAGACTTGATCCATTTGGGTCTGGTCGCTACACAGATGCTGAAGAAAACGGATAACTTCGTCTGGAGTGACGCCGCTAATGAAGCATTTGAGGACTTAAAACGGCAGCTGGCTAATCCGCCAGTTCTTGCTGCTCCGGTTGACAAAGAGCCATTGTTGCTATACGTGGCAGCTAACGCTCGGGCTGTTAGTGTGGCTATTGTGGTGGAGCGCAAAGAGACATGAAAGGAATATCCGGTTCAGCGGCCGGTTTACTAATATCAGTGAGGTACTTATCGAGTCCAAGCAGAGGTATCCACATTGGCAAAAATTGGTGTATGGAGTTTTTATGGCGAGACGGAAGCTTAACCAGTATTTCCAGGGTCATCCCATCACGGTGGTTAGTTCTGCTCCTTTGGGGGATATAATACAGAACAGAGAAGCCACTGGCCGGATTGCTAAGTGGCCTATCGAACTCGGGCCTCACGGGATGAAATACATACCCCGAACGACGATCAAATATCAGGCACTTGTGGATTTCATCAATGATTGGACAGAATTACAAGCGCCCGAGAGAAGTGGATCATACTTATTGGACTATTCATTTTGATGGGTCCAGTAATTGAGGGCTCGGGGGCTGGAGTCGTATTAACTTCCCCACGAGGTGATAAGTTTTGTTATGTTCTCCGTTTAATGTTCCCTTGCACTAACAATGCAGCTGAATATGAGGCTTTACTCCATGGTCTTCGGATGGCTAAGGAGATGAACCTAAGACGAGTTAAGTGCTTCAGTGACTCGGATCTGGTGGCTCAACAAGTGTCCGGCACTTGGGATTCCAAGGACCCACTCATGGCAGCATATCGTCGTGAGGTCGATAGTGTTGTAGGTCACTTTAAAGGTTATCAGGTGGATCATGTGGACCGGCGGAAGAATGAATCGGCGGACGCTTTAAGCTGCCTGGGCTCCCAGCGTAAACCGGTTCCACCTAATGTCTTCCTGGATGTTCTGCATAATCCGTCCGTCAAGCTCCCTGGTGAAGAGGATTTGGTTGTTCCTGATTCGGAAGCTCAGTTGGCGGCGGCTCTTCACGTTATCCCGGATTGGACAGTTCCATATCTGGCGTATATGAACCGGTGCGAGTTACCAAAGGATTAAACTTTGGCCAGGCAGATAATCCGGTGGTCCAAGTCCATGACCATTATCAATGGAGAGTTGCATCATTGCAGTGTGACAGGGGTGTTTCAACGTTGTGTGTCTCCTGAAGAAGGTTGTGAAATTTTGCGTGAGATCCACGAAGGAGACTGTGGTCACCACGCCGGTTCAAAATATTTGGTGGCCAAGGCGTTTCGTCATGGTTTTTATTGGTTGACAGCTCATGCTGATGCAGAGGACTTGGTCAAAAGATGTGATGGCTATCAGAAATTCTCAAGGCGCGCTCATGTACCGGCTCAAGAATTGAGGATGATCCCAATCACCTGGCCGTTTGCGACTTTGGGGCTGGATATGGTTGGGCCTTTCAAGAGGTCCAAAGACAAGAAGACCCACCTTTTGGTGGCGTTTGATAAGTTCATGAAGTGGGTGGAGGCGGAGCCTGTTAGTAAGTGTGATGCAGCCACGGCGGTTCAATTCATCAAAAAGGTGATCTTCCGGTTTGGCTTTCCACACAGGATTATAACAGACAATGGTACCAACCTGTCAAAGGGTGCCATGAAGGAGTTCTGTCAATGTGAGCACATCCGGCTTGACGTATCATCAGTGGCTCACCCCCAATCCAATGGTCAAGTGGAGAGGGCCAATCAAGAGATCTTGAGAGGCATCAAACCCCGGCTTATGGTTCCTTTACAACGTACGCCGGGTTGTTGGGTGGAGGAGCTACCCTCAGTATTATGGAGCATCAATACCACGCCCAACAGATCGACAGGATACACACCGTTCTTCATGGTTTATGGAGCGGAAGCTTTTCTTCCTAGTGACATCCGTCATGACTTACCGCGTGCAGTGGCATACGTTGAGGCTGACAACGAGAAGGCACGGCAGGAAGCTCTTGACCTGTTAGATGAGGAGCGTGACATGGCGGCAGCTCGTTCAACGTTTTATCAGCAAGATCTGCGCCGTTATCATAGCCGCCGGGTTAGAACCAGAACCTTTCAAGAAGGAGATTTGGTGCTTCGACTCATCCAGGATCAGATGGATATGCACAAGCTATCCCCCCCTTGGGAAGGACCCTTTGTGGTCAGCAAGAATCTACACAACGGATCATACTACCTAATCGATGTTCGAGAGCGCAAAGACTCACGTAAATCAGAGGAGGAGACCAACCGGCCGTGGAATATTGCTCATCTTCGGCCTTATTATACTTGAGCTATAGGCTCTGCTTATGTACATATTATGACAATGTATATATTATGATCAATATAATAAACCGAACCTCACTAAAGCGGGTATCTGTTGTTTTTAATCATGTGTGGTTACATGGAGCTTCGCTTTCTAAACGGCGTCCGGTTTACCCTTTGATTTAGCTTCTCAAAGCTTTATATTACATCACTTGGGGGCTTGGTCGATCCAACCATAGCTACACCTCTTGATAGGCGCAATGCCATAGCATCACTTGGGGCTTAGTTGTATTCAACCATAGTCACACCTCTTGATCGGCTCAAAGCCAAAACAATCTGGGCTAAAGAGAGTGTTGTAAAACAACAACTCAAACATAGGCACCCATCGAGCACAGCTCAAAACATTACTTGGGGATTCTTTGCTATCGCAATGAACTTAGAATCTACACTTGTAATGGGCTATCAAGCCATGGCTTGGAAGCCCGTGTATACACCTAAAACCCCGGGTTAACTCTGCCTCTTTAAGTAAGTTACTCGCCTGTAAATCTGGTATGACCCTTCGAACTTTGACAAGTTACTCTAAAATACAGACCCTGAACTTGTCAAGTTAAAACGATGATTGGTTAAGGATTGAGGACCATCTTAAAAGGCTTTGCAAAAATGGTTTAACTCACTGGCCTGGCAGCCCATGAAAAGCCTCGAATTTGGGGCCTGGCAGCCCGTGAAAAGCCTCGACTACAACGGTTTTTATTTGCCTTTGCTAAGTTTTCTTTGTTTTCATAAGATTTATGATATTTTCAAACCGGTGTTTGTCAACCCGGTTAGACTGTCAACTACCAGTTGTCAGTACATGATCAAAATATAATCCGGAGACTCTCAGCCCGGTTTGGTTTGACTCAAAGTCACCAGTATGGAATAAACCAGTGTTTATCACAACCCGGAACGCTTTTATTGTAAACCGGCATCATATACCGGGAGTTACTTATCCTTCAGAGTAGGGTTATGGCCCTCACTACAAAGTTGGTCAACCAACATCATGCCTAAAGGTCACAGGTATTCTATATTTCCATATTTGGTTATCTTTTACAACCTTGGTTACAAACCTTGGTCATATATATATTTGGGTATCATGACCCGCCCAGGGGTAAACCGCCAGGGCACTTTAAGTTTCTTATCTGCAGGAATAGCTTGAATAAGTGGCTATGGGCTATGAATATCATCTCTTAAGCATACCGGATTAAGCAGGCATCAGTTGCAGATAAATATGCACGAAGGCATACCAGATAGTATTTTTCTAGCCTATTACAAGGCGTTTCCTTGCCCAAAAGGATAATTGTTTTCACAAAATGTTGCACCATGTAGAAGACTAAACCGGCTTCCAGTTCATGACTGGTCACCAGCTCGGCCGGACGGTTGAGGATCATCTTGCGCCGGTTCAACTCCCTCATCTCTACCCAGTGGCTGGAAGTCAACAATTTCCCAGTTGACCCCAGTTAGGGCTTGGAATACAGCTTCATCGCTTATCAGCGTGGAAAGTTCAATATCAGGGGCATAAGTGTGCTTACGGATGGGTGGGATAAGACTTTGCGCTCGCTGGAATTGGTGCAGCAACCCGTTTGTTCTTGTCATCATAACTCGCCTGATAGTATGAAAGATCCGCTTCTTCAACCAATTGACAAGACAATGGGCGTACTTCCCGGTTTATGATTCGGAGATCATCATTGCTAAATTATGTTCCCTCTTCCTTCAAGCTGGGATAACCTTGGGCTGCTTCCACCGGATCAAAGTCAGGCACCCATGCTTTTGCCCGGGTCAGTGCGGCCAAAGCGCCCGTTCTAGCGGCAGACTTTTTTAGTTCGTCCACCCAGGCAGGAAGCATAGAAAACCTTTCTAAGGTATCTTTGATCAAGGTAGGAGGAGGATTATTGTGTGAAGCAGTATAGATTATTCGCTGGGCACCGGTATACGGCTGCTCTATCAGAGTATAGGCTGCTTTCAACTTCTTCTGTACATCAAAGCCAAGATGGCTAATACGAGTTCCTACATCATTACAAGCATTAGTAAACCGGCAATGCACGAAAGCATATGTTGAAAGCATGAAATCAAGTATGCTTACCAAACACAGCAGCAGTCATGGCAAGAATCTGCCGCTTTACGCCAGTCAGTTCATCAACCACCAGTTTACGAGCTGCTTCTGCATCTTTGACCCTTTTTATCAAAGCGGATTTTTCAGTCTCCCAATCCGCCCGCTCTTTGTTGAAGCCTTCTTTCAGTTTCTCCATAGCGCCTAGAGTGCTGGTCAATTCTTCCTTCGCTTTGGAGGTTTCAGCTTGTTGGGACTTGAGGTTCTCTTGCAGATCAGCGGTTTGGCTTTCTTTCTTCTTGCTCAGTTCAGACTATAAAGAGACAGATATATAATGAGTTGACAATGCATATTTGAAGTACCAAGCATATAACAAGTTATACCCTTAGTACTTGGGGGCTAATGCGTATTTGCTCTTTATCAAAAAAATTTACAAGTCCCAAGCACAATACAAGTATTAAACTTGGCACTTGGGGGCTAATGTGTATTTGCTCATAAATTGCTGATATGGGAATTCATCTACGAAGTCCCGGTTCATCTCTATAAAGTTAAACCGGCCCTTGGGGGTTACATCAGTAAAGTTAAAGATGCATTGTCACAAACATGAAATTGTTACTAAGTCCCGGTTTAGATTGGTATCTTAAACCTTCACTTGGGGGCTACTGGAAGCTGATGAATGATACGTCTCCAACGTATCTATAATTTTTGATTTCTCCATGCTATATTATCTATTGTTTTGGACTATATTGGGCTTTATTTTCCACTTTTATATTACTTTTGGGACTAACCTATTAACCGGAGGCCCAGCCCAGAATTGCTGTTTTTTTTTTGCCTATTTCAAGATTTCAAGAAATGGAATATCAAACGGAGTCCAAACGGAATGAAATCTTCAGAACGTGATTTTCTCATCGATAAGATCCGGAGACTTGGACCTCAAGAAGAAAGGAGGAGGCGGCCACGAGGGTGGAGGGCGCCCCTAGGCGCGCCCCGCCTCGTGGGCCCCTCAAGATCCACCGACGCATTCTTCCTCCTATATATACCTCACGCACTTCAACAGATCAGATACGGAGCCAAAACCTAATTCCGCCGCCGCAACTTTCTGTATCCACGAGATCCCATCTTGGGGCCTGTTCTGGAGCTCCGCCGGAAGGGGATTCCACCACGGAGGGCTTCTACATCATCACCATATCCTCTCCGATGAAGTGTGAGTAGTTTACTATAGACCTTCGGGTCCTTAGTTAGTAGCTAGATGGCTTCTTCTCTCTTTTTGGATCTCAATACAATGTTCTCCCCCTCTCTCGTGGAGATCTATTCGATGTAATCATCTTTTTACGGTGTGTTTGTTGAGACCGATGAATTGTGGGTTTATGATCAAGATTATCTATAAGCAATATTTGAATCTTCTCTGAATTCTTTTATGTATGATTGAGTTATCTTTGCAAGTCTCTTTGAATTATCCGTTTGGTTTGGCCAACTAGATTGGTAGTTCTTGCAATGGGAGAAGTGTTTAGCTTTGGGTTCAATCTTGCGTGTCCTTACCCGATGTGATGTGAAGGGTTGCAAGGCACGATTGTATTGTTGCCATCGAGGATAACAAGATGGGGTATTTATCATATTGCATGAATTTATTCCTCTACATCATGTCATCTTGCTTAATGCGTTACTCTGTTTTTATTAAGTTAATACTCTAGATGCATGCTGGATAGCGGTCGATGAGTGGAGTAATAGTAGTAGATTGTAGCGACAAGACCTCAAATAGTCGATCTCTCGTGCATCGTTGTCATCCTCGGATCAAGAATGCTTTGACACGCATAAGATTTTGAAGGATTTATAACAGAGTAGCAATCACACACTTATTACAACGAATGTCTCAGAAGAGAACTTATTACAATAAATATGGCTTAAGGCCATCTAATAACGATAACATCGGAAGGCTTAGAAGATAAGCGAGTCCATCAACTCCAACGGCATCACTGAGTATAGAACCATGACCTAAGGCACCTTACTCGTCGTCTGAAAGGTCTGCAACATGAACATTGCAGCCCGAAAATGGGTCAACACATGGAATATGCTGGCAATGTAACACATAGAGAGTAGTATGCAAGAGTAATACTGTACTACATGCATATATGGCTGGTGGAAAGCTCCATGGTTACAGTTTTGCATAAAGCCAAATTTTCCCTACTGCAAAGGAATAAATTTTATTTAACTATCATGGTGGTTGTTAAACATTGAGAATGGTTGACAGCATTCTCAATCCCAATTAAGCATCATCATTAAAACCCAACAATATTAATTAAAGTAACAGGATGATATTCACATGATATCCAAGTACTAGATACTCAAGATGTCCATAACCGGGGACACGGCTAACCATGATTAGTTTGATACACTCTACAGAGGTTTGTGCACTTTTCCCACAAGACTCAATCTCCTCCGTTGGGATTCTCGCACTACATGGTGTTTGAGAAACGGATGACCGAGACATAGTCTTTCAGAAGCGCTAGCACCTTACGAACGGGTAGACCGTACCAACCTACATCCCCTACATCAGCTAGTCTACCACTGTAAGAGTTCGCACGACTTAGTCAACTATGCTAGAGCCCATAGTAGCTTGTGCCTGCACACGGAAGTTTCTAGCATGAATAATCTCATGATCCCTTTGAGCCTTGGTGGCGGTCCATAAAGAAAAACAGGCAATCCTGGAATACCCAGGTACCTCAATCCACCCAGATGTGTGTTTAAGTTGCCACCTTAGATAAACCATTAATTAACAATCTCACATCTGTCATGGATAAACTCACCCAATCCACGTCTACTATCATAGCATGGCATAATAAGCAAACGTAAAAGTAACTCCCAAGGGTTTGATAATAAAACAGGTAATAGGTACTACCTCAACTACTTTCCCAAAACCCACAGTTTAATTAGATCCTAATCATGCAATGTTTGAGGATTGATCTAATGCATAAAAACTGGGTATGAAAAAGGTATGATCAAAGTGTTACTTGCCTTGCTGATGATCCACGAAACCTAGAGATTCAAAGTAGCAAGCGGCGCACTCCCGGTACTCTATCGCAAACAAACAAGCATACAATAAGTACTCATCTAATGCACAGGTAAAACTCAAATAAAAGATCTAACCAGAAAGTTCAACTTAAGAACTCCGGTTTGCAAAAAGAATCAAATCAAACGAAGCAACGGAAGTCAAACAGCGAAAGAAACAAGCTTCGTTTACTAATCTGGACCTAAGTAAAATTTTATAGAGGCAAATACTTGTTTGAGTTGATTATTCGGAATGAGGGTTTCGAGATGAAACTCCAGGCGCTTGAATCGCCTGATTCCGATAAACGAGCGAAAAGTTATACTAGATCGAAAATCGGATCAGAAATCGCGATCAGAAAAACCGCGGAATAAATCCGAGAAAAAGAAAAACGACGAACAGATTAACGAACGAACGTTCTTTATCTGGATATAAACGATGAATGTGTTCGTTAAAACGAACGAACGAGCGAACGCTCGCTAATTAACCTAAACCGAAAAAAACCGATCTAAATAAAAAAAGGATCTAAAAAACCGACGGAAAAACCTGAAACGCCCCGGATTCGATGCGCCAGGTGTCCGTCAGTTATTCGCCGTCTTTGCCATGTCTTTTGCTTGCGTGTTGCACTTTGCCATGTCATCATCTGCATTCTTATCATGTCATCATGTGCATCGTAGTTGCATACGTGTTCGTCTCATGCATCCGAGCATTTTCCCGCTGTCCGCTTTTGCAATCCGCACTCCTATGTCTCCGGCGCCCCTTTTACCTCTTTTTCGTAAAGGGTGTTAAACGGTCTCGAATGGACCGAGGTTTGTCAAGCGGCCTTGGTATATCACCGTAGACCGCTGTCAAGTTTCGTGCCATTTGGAGGTCGTTTGGTACTCCAACGGTTAACCGGTAACCGCAAAGCCCTCTTTGTTGCAGCCCAACTCCCTTTCTAAGTGGCCCAAAACCCAGCAAACTCCCTCCATGCTCTCGGTCGTTCGATCACGATCGCGTGGCAAAACCGCACCTCATTTGACTCTCCTAGCTCCCTCTACCTATATATTTGTGGCCTCCCCAAAATCCGCAGATCAAACCCTAGCCCTCTCCTCTCACCACGGACATGTCCACGTCGCGTCGGACATGTCCAGCCGCCCCACGCCCTTCCGGCGAATCGAAGTCACACTCAGCTCCGCCGCCACGTGGCGCCTCCTGATCGCCGCCACCTCGCGCCCACTTCCCACACCACAAGCCCGAGGCAACCCGCCCGAGCGAAGGCTGGCCCAGCCGCCGCCCGAAGCCCGTCGCCCGCCCGCCCGCCCGGTCATTGCTGCCGCCGCCCACTTCGCCTGGCCGCCAGGAAGCCATAGCCAGCCGCCCCGCCACGCCATGGTTCGCCTCCGCCCGGGCCCTCCGCCCTCGCCGCCTCCTCGGGCACACGCATCGCCTTTTCGCGGAGGTGCTCGCCCACTTCGCCACCGCCCACGGCGCCTCCCCGCGCCCTCCGGCCATCGGCGTCGCGCCCGGCCGCCTCCTCGCCGCCGCCGCCGGATCCGCCGGATCCGTCCGGGCCACCTCCCCGTGCTCGGCGAGCTCTCCCTCCTCTCCGTTCATCTCCGGCGAGATCTCCCGACGATCCTCGAATCCGTGCACGAGGGTTGACTTCCCTTATTTTCCTAAGTCTTTTACCTGTGATCATTTTCATGCATTTTCATCATGCCATATCTCTGCATCCGTAGCTCCGTTTTGCGCGTGTAATATGTCAAAATGTTCGCCTCGAAGAGTAGATCATTTCATCTCATTGCATCATTTTCATTTGAGCTCATATTGATGCCCGAAATGCTGTTGGAAGAGTGCTATGTGATGTTAGTTTCGATTCTTATCGTAACATGCACTTTTGTCATTTTGCCATGATTGATGTGTGCATCCTATGACCTTGAGTCCTACATGTGTTTTGTAATATGCCATGCCATCTTTCCAGGGGTGTATGCCATGTATTTTTGTGATCAATGTGGTGACTAGCACAAGCATGCAAACTAGGTGTCCTGATGTTGCTGATTTCAGCCCTGTTTTGCTGATATTTTTATGCCATGTTAACTTGATGCTACAGAGAGATCCATGCATATTTTGAGATACTTCAGTAAGGATGTTTTGTTCTACATGTCTTGATCTATCCATCCATGGCCTTGTTTGCAATTATGGAGTGCCATAGCTTGAGTCAATCGAGCTCTACTTTTGCTATAAAATGTTTCCTGGCAGATTGTTTACATGTTATTCAATTTTGCCAAGGTTGTTGTAGTTGATCCGTGTATGCTATGATGTTGTTCTTGCCATGTATAGCTTCTATGCCATGTCTTCTTGATGGATGTATGCTTAGTTTACCATGTATTGCTCTGTGGTGAGTGGTTCAAGCTCACCAACATGCCTACTCATTGTTGTTCCTGCCATGTTCAAATCTGTAATATAACTTGCCATGTTTACATGGGTGCCATCATATTTTCTGATCCTTTTTGGCTCATGGTCAGTAAGGGACTTTTGTTCTATGCAATTAGTAGATTCATTCCATGCCTTTGTTTGACATTATAAGTTCCTGTAACATGTTGTTTGATAGCTCTAAACATTGCAACCTGATGTTATTTCTGCCAATGCCTGAAACTGTTATTATTTGCAATCTTGCCATGTCATTTGGAGCATGTTCTAGTGGTTTCTGGAGATAGCTCAGTGTTCATGTTTTGTCATTCTTTACCTGTACATCATGCCCATGCCTTTTGTTTTCATGTTGAGGTCCTGTAGCATGTTGTTTTGATGCTTGCAATATGCCTAGTTGCTGTTTTGGACAGATTGTTGCTATAACTTGTATAGGGTGTATGTGTTGAACCGTTGCTCCGTTTTGAGTGTGCTCTATATGAAACTTGCTTGATTTTGCATGTAGCTTCATATTATCATGTTTCATCCATGTTTTGAGGTGTTTGCTTGATGTTTGTATGCATTTTGCATCAATGCCATGCTTATCTTGTTTTGCTCATATCTTCTAAGCCGTAGCTCCGAATCTAATGAACTTTATATGTAACTTGACTAGAATTTCATGTAGATCATCGTGGTGCATCTTAACTTGCTGTTTAACAACTTTAACATAATGTTTATTCAGATCTGGACCAATTTTGAAATTTGCATATGAGGACTTACCGGAATTGTTATATGTTGTTCCCGGCCTCATTTAAAATTGCCTTGATGTGTTGCTCTTGTTTGCATCATACCTTGCCATGAGTAGCCTCATCCTAGCTTCGTCATGCATCATGTTTGTTGTGCATCATGTCTTGTTCATGTGTGGTGTGTTTACATTTGTTGTGTGCTTCTTCTTGTTAGTTCCTGTTTCGTTGCGATCGTGAGGATTCGTTCGTCTACGCTTGGTTCGGCTACATCCGTTCGTCTTCTTCATGGACTCGTTCTTCTTCCGTGCGGGATTTCAGGCAAGATGACCGCTACCCTGGATCTCACTACTATCATTGCTATGCTAGTTGCATCGTTCTATCGCTATGCTGCGCTACCTATTACCTGTTTATCAAGTCATCCCAAATTGCCATGTCAGCCTCTAACCTTTTGCACCCTTCCTAGCAAACCGTTGTTTGGCTATGTTACCGCTTTGCTCAGCCCTCTTATAGCGTTGTTAGTTGCAGGTGAAGATGAAGTTTGTTCCTTGTTGAACATGGAGATGTTGTTCCTGTTGGAACATGTTTACTTGTTGGGATATCACAATATATCTTATATTATTAATGCATCTATATACTTGGTAAAGGGTGGAAGGCTCGGCCTTATGCCTGTGTTTTGTTCCACTCTTGCCGCCCTAGTTTCCGCTATATCGGTATTATGTTCCCGGATTTTGCGTCCCTAACGCGGTCGGGTGATTTATGGGACCCCTTGACAGTTCGCTTTGAATAAGACTCGTCCAGCAAGGCCCAACATTGGTTTTACCATTTTCCTCACCGCCACCTACCTTTTCCCTTGGGAGTCGCTCTCTCGAGGGTCATCTTTATTCAGCCCCCCGACTAGTGCTTCTCTAAGTGTTGGCCCGAACCGAGCTGCTGCAGGCCACCTTGAGGCAACCCGAGGGTTGGTTTTACTCGTAGCTAGTCTCATCCGGTGTTGCCACGAGAACGAGATATGTGCAGCTCCTATCGGGATTGTCGGCGATCGGGCGGCTTTGCTGGTCTTGTTTTATTACTTGTCGAAATGTCTTGTAGCCGGATTCCGAGACTGATCGGGTCTTCCGGGAGAAGGAATATCCTTCGTTGATCGCGAGAGCTTATCATGGGCTAAGTTGGGACACCCTGCAGGTATAAACTTTCAAAGCCGTGCTCGGTTATGTGGCGATGGGAATTTGTTAATATCCGGTTGTAGTAAACTTGAAGCAAACTCTCCTAAAATACACCAACCGTAAAGCGTATCGTGAGTGTCTCTTTTAGGGGTTGATCGAGAGGAGAACACGGTTTCTGGGTTATGTTTGACGTAAGTAGGAGTTCAGGATCACTTCTTGATCATTACTAGTTGACGACCGTTCCTTTGTTTCTCTTCTCGCTCTCATTTGCGTATGTTAGCCACCATATATGCTTAGTCGCTGCTGCAACCTCACCACTCTACCCCTTCCTTCCCATTTAAGCTTTGCTAGTCTTGATACCCATGGTAATGGGATTGCTGAGTCCTCGTGGCTCACAGATTACTACACCACCAGTTGCAGGTACAGGTTGCGATGCTCATGACGTGAGAGCGATGTTTACTTGTGTTGGAGTTTCTTCTTCTGCTTCTTCTTCGATCAGGGGATAGGTTCCAGGTCGGCATCCTGGGCTAGCAGGGTGGATATTGTTTGAGTTTCTGTTTATGTTTCATCCGTAGTCGGATGTTGTTCTATTGTATATGATGTTGATGTATTCTTGTGGCATTTGTGCCTTATGTATGTATCCCCATCTATTATGTAATGTTGATGTAATGATATCCACCTTGCAAAAGCGTTTCAATATGCGGGTCTATCCTTGGTGGGACCGTCGAGTTCCTTTTGGATAGGGTCGCATATTGGGTGTGTCAAGTTGGTATCAGAGCCTCGACCGACCCTAGGAGCCCCCTTGATTGATCGTGTAGTTTGGCCGATGTCGAGTCTAGAAAAACTGGTTTCGGAGTCTAGTTATATCGGAGAGTAGGAATTCTTTTTACTCCTCCGCCCCTTCGTCGCTCTGGTGACAAATCTTGACGTAGGTGTTTTGAATTACTTCTCTTCCCCTTCAAATTTTTCTTTAGGATCACGCAGTTGGTTTTCCGATCGTTGGTTCTCATCTCTTTTCATCCGGCGCATTTCTCTTCGAGTGATTCGACCCTCTCCGTTTTTGCAAGTTCTATCCTCAGTTGTTTTCTTTTCCCACCCGCCCTCCCTTCTTCTTCTCGGAACCGGAGTCCGTAATCGAGTATCCATCCTACTCGTGCGAAGTCATTGCTTTCTTTCCTCAATGATTTCAACCGGTGTTTTCTCTTCAAGATATTCGTCGGTTTCCCCTTCCAAGTTGTCTTTGTTTTCCCGCCCTCCCACCCTATTATTCCCGGAGTTCGAGTTTCTTCCGACCATCAATTCCATTCGTGTGGAGCCTCTTCAGTCTTCCCTCAATCTTTTCAACCGGTGAATTCTCGTCTCGTTCGTCATTCTTCATCCCTTTCTTTTTCCGACGCACTCAATTCAAGTTTTTCGTTGTCGATCGTATTCTTTCCCTCAGCTCAAATATCCCCCTTTGCTCGTTCGCCTCTCGCCAGTTTATCATTCCGGAGTTCGTAAGATATCTCAGGAGATTCGTCTGTGTTCCAATCAATTCGAGGTTGTCACCTCATTCAAATATTTAATTGTTCCGGTGCATCACCTATCTATGCAACATCCTTTCCAACGGTGTTTTTCTTTTAGTGGGCCCTAACCCATAGGTCTTTTCCCAGGATCTTACCTGACTCTTCTAATTTCCCCGGAGTTATTCTCAATTCTTTTCGGAGTTTGACGTAAGTATGAATTTCATCAGTCAGATCTTTTCCAAGATCAATTTCAAATCATTTTCATCGTCGGCTCAACCCCTTTGTTTTCATTCTCCCGGAGTACCTCAGTAATTTTGGTGGTTTTTCTCGTCATCATGTGAAGACCGTCGTAGATTTTTTCTCTTAAATCTTGCCCGTTCTCCCGGAGTTTCGTGGTGCTAGCTCGATGTTATCCTATCTATTTGTTTCCAGTCATGCAAATTCTTTTCATCCATCCGGAGTATTTCAGGAGTTGTTTTCCGTCTCGATCATCCGGAGGTCATCTTTTCGGAATATTTCTTCGTTCCAAGTTTTCAGCTTCGTTCTCTCAGTTATTCTATATTCGTGCCCCTTCGTTCGTCTCAATATTCTTCCGGTGCTGCGTTCAAGCATTCGTTAATCAGTTTGCGATCTCTTCAATCTCTTTTCTCTAAATTCCCTCAAGTATCTTTGTGCTTTTCTAATTCTTCCCGATGATTCATTCTCTTGCATCAGTCATTTCCAAATTCTTACGGTGGTTCGTTCAAGATTCTTTTCTTTGTTATCATATTAATTCATTCGTTCTTTCCAATCCTATCGGTGGTTCATGAAGATTTTCTCAAGTTTTGTGCCATACCCCATTTAATCCTTTTCAAGAAGAATAAGTAGTAGGCGAAATCCATTGCTTGTCATCAATTTAATTTGATGAAGGATAAGCATACAATAAATCTTATTCTTATTTCATCCAAGTGATTAATCTTTTTCTTCGGAGTTTGTTCTTGAGGAATAAATTCTAGTTCCAAGTCTTTTCATCTTTTCTTTTCCGGAGTTCAATTATTTTTTCCTCGGCTATTTTGTCGGAAACCTCCATCTAAATCATCGCAATGCTCATCTTATTCTTTCATCCTTCAATTTTATCTCATCATCCTTTTGGTACCGGAGTTTTCATGGTGGTTCTTCATGATTTATTTCATTCTTGAAGTTTTCGTCAAGATTTAGTTGCTGGAGTTCAAGTATCTTTTCTTCCTGCATCTCGAAGTGCAATTAATTCTCCATATTCTTTTGAAGTGGAGTTTTGCATTTCTTCGTCCTTCTCAGCTATCCAATCATTTCCGTTTGTGGCCGGTTATCACCTCTTGATTTTGGGATGTTTCCATAATTCCACAACAAGCTTATTCTTTCGTTGTTGATTTTCTCAACAACTCCAGTCAATCCTTCCTTCTAAGTTCTTTCCATTAAATTTTTCCAATTCTTCCGGAGGCATTGCGTTGTTTATCTCGTCAAGTGTCATTCCATCCTCTCTAGTTCAGTTCTATTCCTCCATGTTTCAGCCGGAGTGCTGCCTAAATCCTTTCAGCCTTATTCGTTTCTTTTCTCATCCTAACCACTCCGGTTAGAACGAGTGCTTTCATAGTCTTTCTGATTCCGTGAGCTTTCTATTCTCGTCATTCTCGTCGTTCCTCTCTTCTTCTCGAGTGCTCTCGATTCTCTGCTTCTTCTCTGGAGTTCTTGTTCGCCTCATCCATTTTCTCTTCCGTCTCGGTCCTAAGATCTCGGGACGAGATCTCTTGTTAGTGGAGGAGTGTTGTAACGCCCCGGATTCGATGCGCCAGGTGTCCGTCAGTTATTCGCTGTCTTTGCCATGTCTTTTGCTTGCGTGTTGCACTTTGCCATGTCATCATCTGCATCCTTATCATGTCATCATGTGCATCGCAGTTGCATACGTGTTCGTCTCATGCATCCGAGCATTTTCCCCGTTGTCCGTTTTGCAATCCGTCACTCCTATGTCTCCCGGCGCCCCCTTTTACCTCTTTTCGTGTGCGGGTGTTAAACGGTCTTGGAATGGACCGAGGTTTGTCAAGCGGCCTTGGTATAGCACCGGTAGACCGCCTGTCAAGTTTCGTGCCATTTGGAGGTCGTTTGGTACTCCAACGGTTAACCGGGTAACCGCAAAGCCCTCTTTTGTTGCAGCCCAACTCCCCTTTCTAAGTGGCCCAAAACCCAGCAAACTCCCCTCCATGCTCTCGGTCGTTCGATCACGATCGCGTGGCCGAAAACCGCACCTCATTTGGACTCTCCTAGCTCCCTCTACCTATATATTTGTGGCCTCCCCCGAAAATCCGCGCAGATCAAACCCTAGCCCTCTCCCTCTCAGCCGCCGGACATGTCCGCGTCGCGCCGGACATGTCCAGCCGCCGCCACGCCCTCCCGGGCGAATCGAAGCCGCCACCTCAGCTCCGCCGCCACGTGGCGCCTCTGATCGCCGCCGCCTCGCGCCACTTCCCGTGCCGCCGCGGCCCGCCCGCCGAGGCGCCCCACTGAGCAAGCCAGCCCGCGCCGCCTGAAGGCCGCCGCCCGCGCCGCCGCCCTGCTTCGCCGCCCGCCCGCCGCCGCCCGCCGCCCGCCAGGCGCGCCCGCCACCCGCCCGCCATGGCTCCGCCTCCGCGCCCGGGCCCCTCCACCTCGCCGCCTCCCTCGGGCATGGCCACCGGACTCGCCGGAGGTGCTCGCCCTTCGCCACGCGCCTCAGCGCCTCCCGCGCCCTCCGCCCGGCGTCGCCCGGCCAGCGCCTCCCTCGCCGCCGCCGGCCGGATCCGGCCGGATCCGATCCGGGGCCACCTTCCCCGTGCTCCGGCGAGCCCTCCCTCCTCTCCGGTTCATCTCCGGCGAGATCTCCCCGGCGATCCTCGTAATCCGTGCATGAGGGTTGACTTCTTCCCCCGTTATTTTCCTAAGTCTTTTACCTGTGATCATTTCCATGCATTTTCATCATGCCATATCTCTGCATCCGTAGCTCCGTTTTGCGCGTGTAATATGTCAAAATGTTAGTCTCGAAGAGTAGATCATCTCATCTCATTGCATCATTTTCATTTGAGCTCATCTTGATGCCCGAAATGCTGTTGGAAGAGTGCTATGTGATGTTAGTTTCTGATTCTTATCAGAACATGCACTTTTGTCATTTTTGCCATGATTGATGTGTGCATCCTATGACCTTGAGTCCTACATGTGTTTTGTAATATGCCATGCCATCTTTCCAGGGGTGTATGCCATGTATTTTTGTGATCAATGTGGTGACTAGCACAAGCATGCAAACTAGGTGTCCTGATGTTGCTGATTTCAGCCCTGTTTTGCTAATATTTTTATGCCATGTTAACTTGATGCTACAGAGAGATCCATGCATATTTTGAGATACTTCAGTAAGGATGTTTTGTTCTACATGTCTTTCTCTATCCATCCATGCCCTTGTTTGCAATTATGGAGTGCCATAGCTTGAGTCAATCGAGCTCTACTTTTGCTATAAAATGTTTCCTGGCAGATTGTTTACATGTTATTCAATTTTGCCAAGGTTGTTGTAGTTGATCCGTGTATGCTATGATGTTGTTCTTGCCATGTATAGCTTCTATGCCATGTCTTCTTGATGGATGTATGCTTAGTTTACCATGTATTGCTCTGTGGTGAGTGGTTCAAGCTCACCAACATGCCTACTCATTGTTGTTCCTGCCATGTTCAAATCTGTAATATAACTTGCCATGTTTACATGGGTGCCATCATATTTTCTCGATCCTTTTGGCTCATGGTCAGTAAGGGACTTTTGTTCTATGCAATTAGTAGATTCATGCCATGCCTTTGTTTGCCATTATAAGTTCCTGTAACATGTTTTTGATAGCTCTAAACATTGCAACTTTGATGTTATTTCGCCAATGCCTGAAACTGTTATTATTTGCAATCTTGCCATGTCATTTGGAGCATGTTCTAGTGGTTTCTGGTGATAGCTCAGTGATCATGATTTGTCATGCTTTACCTGTACATCATGCCCATGCCTTTTGTTTTCATGTTGAGGTCCTGTAGCATGTTGTTTTGATGCTTGCAATATGCCTAGTTGCTGTTTTGGACAGATTGTTGCTATAACTTGTATAGGGTGTATGTGTTGAACCGCTGTTCCGCTTTTGAGTGTGCTCTATATGAAACTTGCTTGATTTTGCATGTAGCTTCATATTATCATGTTGCATCCATGTTTTGAGGTGTTTGCTTGATGTTTGTATGCATTTTTCATCAATGCCATGCTTATCTTGTTTTGCTCATATCTTCTAAGCCGTAGCTCCGAATCTAATGAACTTTATATGTAACTTGACTAGAATTTCGTGTAGATCATCGTGGTGCATCTTAACTTGCTGTTTAAAAACTTGAACATAATGTTTATTCAGATCTGGACCAATTTTGAAATTTGCATATGAGGACTTACCGGAATTGTTATATGTTGTTCCCGGCCTCATTTAAACTTGCCTTGATGTGTTGCTCTTGTTTGCATCATCCCTTGCCATGAGTAGCCTCATCCTAGCTTCGTCATGCATCATGTTTGTTGTGCATCATGTCTTGTTCATGTGTGGTGTGTTTACCTTTGTTGTGTGCTTCTTCTTGTTAGTTCCTGTTTCGTTGCGATCGTGAGGATTCATTCGTCTACGCTTGGTTCGGCTACATCCGTTCGTCTTCTTCATGGACTCGTTCTTCTTCCTTGCGGGATTTCAGGCAAGATGACCGCTACCCTGGATCTCACTACTATCATTGCTATGCTAGTTGCATCGTTCTATCGCTATGTTGCGCTACCTATTACCTGTTTATCAAGCCATCCCAAATTGCCATGTCAGCCTCTAACCTTTTGCACCCTTCCTAGCAAACCGTTGTTTGGCTATGTTACCGCTTTGCTCAGCCCTCTTATAGCGTTGTTAGTTGCAGTGAAGATGAAGTTTGTTCCTTGTTGAACATGGAGATGTTGTTCCTCATTGGAACATGTTTACTTGTTGGGATATCACAATATATCTTATATTATTAATGCATCTATATACTTGGTAAAGGGTGGAAGGCGGCCTTATGCCTGGTGTTTTGTTCCACTCTTGCCGCCTAGTTTCCGCCATATCGGTATTATGTTCCCGGATTTTGCGTCCCTAACGCGGTCGGGTGATTTATGGGACCCCTTGACAGTTCGCTTTGAATAAGACTCGTCCAAAGAAGGCCCAACATTGGTTTTACCATTTTCCTCACCACCACCTACCTTTTCCCTTGGGAGTCGCTCTCTCGAGGGTCATCTTTATTCAGCCCCCCGACCAAAGCTTCTCTAAGTGCTGGCCCGAACCGAAATACTGCGGGGCCACCTTGAGGCAACCCGAGGGTTGGTTTTACTCGTAGCTAGTCTCATCCGGTGTTGCCTCGAGAACGAGATATGTGCAGCTCCTATCGGGATTGTCGGCGATCGGGCGGCTTTGCTGGTCTTGTTTTATTATCTTGTCGAAATGTCTTGTAGCCGGATTCCGAGACTGATCGGGTCTTCCCGGGAGAAGGAATATCCTTCGTTGATCGCGAGAGCTTATCATGGGCTAAGTTGGGACACCCCGCAGGTATAAACTTCCAAAAGCCGTGCCATGGTTATGTGGCGATGGGAATTTGTTAATATCCGTTGTAGTAAACTTGAGGCAAACTCTCCTAAAATACACCAACTGTAGCGTAATCGTGAGTGTCTCTTTTCGGGTTGATCGAGAGGAGAACACGGTTTCGGGTTATGTTTGACGTAAGTAGGAGGTCAGGATCACTTCTTGATCATTACTAGTTGACGACTGCCTTTGTTTCTCTTCTCGCCTCATTTGCGTATGTTAGCCACCATATATGCTTAGTCGCTGCTGCAACCTCACCACTCTACCCCTTCCTTCCCATTTAAGCTTTGCTAGTCTTGATACCCATGGTAATGGGATTGCTGAGTCCTCGTGGCTCACAGATTACTACACCACCAGTTGCAAGTACAGGTTGCGATGCTCATGACGTGAGAGCGATGTTTACTTGTGTTGGAGTTTCTTCTTCTGCTTCTTCTTCGATCAGGGGATAGGTTCCAGGTCGGCAGCCTGGGCTAGCAGGGTGGATATTGTATGAGTTTCTGTTTATGTTTCATCCGTAGTCGGATGTTGTTCTATTGTATATGATGTTGATGTATTCTTGTGGCATTTGTGCCTTATGTATGTATCCCCATCTATTATGTAATGTTGATGTAATGATATCCACCTTGCAAAAGCGTTTCAATATGCGGGTCTATCCTTGGTGGGACCGTCGAGTTCCTTTTGGATAGGGTCGCATATTGGGCGTGACAAAACCGAACGGTTTTCAAAAAAAAATCGGCGGCGGGGGTCAACCTCGGCGGGCGGCGGTCGGTGGCGGTTCGGCGGCTGCACGGGCGGCTCCTGGCAATGGCAAAGCAATGGCGGCGGCAAGCAAGGGCGGCGCTTCAAGGGTTAGGGTTAGGCGGCGGGGGCTGGTGGGCTGGGCGCTGGCGGGCGCTATTTAAAGACCCTGCCAAAGTAGTCTGGCTGGTTACGGCCCATAGGTCGGTTCGCTATTTTTTAAAATAATTAGCACAGAAAAACTAACGAAAGAAATACTAAACGGACTCCAAAAATCCCGAAATAAAATTTCCCCGGCTTCTAAAATCAAGCTGGACAAGATGAACATTTATTTGGGGCCTAAATGCAATTTTGAAAACCGCGTATTTTCCTAAATTCAAATAAAATAGCGAAAAAACTCCAAATAAAAAATCTTATTTGATTTTTTTTATTAAATCTTCAATATTTCTTTATTTGGGAAAGTCATTTTATTCCCTCTCTCATATTTTGATAATAGAAATAATTGAAGATAAAATAAATAAAACCAAATGATCCTATTTTCAAAATTTGAGAAAACTCAAATATGAAAATAACGAAATCTCCAACTCTCTCCGTGGGTCCTTGAGTTGCGTGAAATTTCTAGGATCGAGCCAAAATGCAATAAAATATGATATGAAAATGATGATCTATGTATAACATCCCAAATTGAAAATTTGGGATGTTACAAACCTACCCCCCTTAAGATGAATCTCGCCCTTGAGATTCGGGTTGGCTAGAAAATAGGTGAGGGTGGTCCTTCAACAGGTCTTCTTCTCGCTCCCAGGTGGCTTCATCCTCGGTGTGGTGGCTCACTGAACTTTGCAAAACTTAATAACCTTGCTGCGGGTGACTCGGCTGGCAAACTCAAGAATTTTGACTGGTTTCTCCTCGTAGGTCAAATCATTACCCAACTGAATTGCTTCCAGCGGCACAGTATCCCTTAGAGGTATATCAGCCATCCCTGCGTGGCACTTCTTCAACTGGGAAACGTGGAACACGTCGTGAACTCCTGCCAATCCTTCGGGCAATTCTAACTTGTAAGCAACTTCTCCCATGCGCTCCAAAACTTTGTATGGTCCCACAAAACGTGGTGCTAACTTTCCTTTAACTCCAAAGCGCTTAACTCCTCGAAGTGGAGATACTCGAAGATAGACTCTATCTCCGACTTCGAAAACTGTCTCCTTACGTTTAGAATCCGCATAGCTCTTCTGCCTAGACTGGGCTACCTTGAGCCTATCGCGAATCAACTTCACCTTCCGTTCAGATTCCTTAATCAAATCTGGTCCAAACAACTGGCGGTCTCCAACTTCATCCCACAATAGAGGGGTTCTGCACCTCCTTCCGTACAAGGCTTCGAAAGGGGCCATCTTCAAACTAGATTGATAACTGTTGTTATAAGAGAACTCTGCATACGGCAAATTGTCGTCCCAACTAGATCCATAATCTAGTGCACAAGCTCTCAAAGATATCCTCCAAAATCTGATTGATTCTCTCGGTGCATCCATCATCTCATGGATGAAAAGTTGTATCAACTCTAGCTCGGTACCCAAAGTTTTGTGCAACCGATTCCGAACTTTGAGGTAAACCGGTTCCTCTATCTGATACGATACTCCTCGGAACTCCATGCAGACATACGATCCTGGTCATGTATATCTTAGCCAACTTGGCACTGCTGTAGGTGGTCTTCACTGGGATGAAATGAGCTACCTTCGTCAAACGATCGACTACCACCCAAATCGCGTCATAGCCTGAACGAGTCCTGGGCAATCCCGTGATAAAGTCCATGCCTAATTTTCCCACTCCATTTGGATATCAGCAATGGCTGTAACAAACCTGCTGGCTTCTGATGTTCTGCCTTCACTCTCTGACATACATCACAAACTGCTACAAACTCCGCAATATCCTTCTTCATTCTGGTCCACCAGAAAGTGTCCTTCAAATCCAGATACATCTTGGTATTTCCTGGGTGAATTGAGTACGACGAATCATGGGCCTCTTGCAAAATCAACTTCCTGATCTCTGGATCATTAGGCACATAAACGCGGTCCTCAAACCATAGTGTTGGGGAGATAACTACTGAGTGTGAACCGCCCTGGAGGGGCCGGGTTACCCTCGTCCAAGATCAGGGCCCACGGAGGAGGCCCAGAGCCCAGAGGCGAATTAAGGGTCCGTGATGTAAACCGCCTTAGTATTGTAACTTGTGCTGTAAGATTAGAGAGAAGAGACCGAGCCGGACACTTGTATGAGCTGGTCGGGACTCAGAGACCGCCAAGGCCAACCCGTGTATATAAGGGGCGACCAAGGCGGTTTAGGGACAGAGAATTGAGGCTTAGGCGGCTATTGCTCCCTAGTCGCCGAAACCACATCAATCCCATCACAACTAGACGTAGGCCTTTCCTTCATCGAAGGGGCCGAACTAGTATAACTCCCGTGTCTTTGTGTCCACCTTAATCCCTCTAAGTTAACCCGTACAATGGCCCTGCGACTAAGTCCTTTCACGAGGACATCTGCCGTGACAATTCCACGACACATAGGGTATCGTGCTCATCCTCACGAAATCCCTTAGCTTTTCCCTTGCTCATTTTCTCTTTAATAGAGGCAATCTCCTTACCAGTTTTCTGAGATTCTCTGATCTTATCCATCAAGGTAGATTGTATCTCCAATGCTGCTACATAGCCTCTCGGAACTATCTCTAAACATAGCTCTCGAAATTCCTCGGCTAACTCCTTTGGTAAACCTCCGGTCATTAGTGTGTTGACATGGCTCTTGCGGCTCAATGCATCTGCTACTACGTTAGCCTTTCCGGGGTGATAATGCAATCTCATATCATAATCCTTGATGAGCTCCAACCATCTCCTTTGCCTGAGATTCAACTCCTTCTGCGTGAAGATGTACTTCAAACTCTTGTGATCCGTGTACACCTCACAATGGTTTCCAATGAGAAAATGTCTCCAAGTCTTCAATGTGTGTACTACGGCTGCTAACTCCAAATCATGTGTAGCATAATTCAACTCATGGGCCTTAAGTTGTCGTGAAGCATACGAAACAACTCTTCCCTCCCGCATAAGCACTGCTCCAAGTCCTCGACGTGAAGCGTCGCAATACACCTCATAATCCTTGCGCTGATCTGGAAGGATCAACACTGGTGATGTAACCAAGCGTTTCTTCAACTCCTGGAAACTAGCCTCACATTCCTCAGTCCAATTGAACTTGGTATCCTTCTTTAATAACTCTGTCATAGGCTTCGCAATCTTCGAGAAATTCTTAATGAATCTCTGGTAGTATCCTGCTAGTCCAAGGAAACTCCGGATTTCTCCAACTGTCGTTGGTGCTTCCAGTTTGTCACAGTGACAACCTTAGTGGGATCTACTGTTATACCTTCTCCGGATATAACATGTCCGAGAAATCCAACTTCCTTCAACCAAAACTCACATTTGCTGAACTTGGCATATAATTGATGTTCTCTGAGCTTCTCAAGTACAAAACGCAAATGCTCCTTATGCTCTTCTTCATTCTTCGAGTAAACCAAAATATCATCAATGAACACTACGGCGAACTTATCCAAAAACTCCATAAACATCTTGTTCATCATGTTCATGAAATAGGCAGGTGCGTTAGTCAGCCCAAATGACATAACGGTATACTCATACAGCCCGTACCTGGTGGTAAAAGCCGTCTTGGGTATATCCTGCTCCTGTATCTTTAACTGATGGTATCCTGATCGCAAATCGATCTTGGAAAATACCTTAGCTCCTTGCAATTGGTCAACAAGTCGTTGATCATCGACAACGGGTACTTATTCTTAATAGTCACTTCATTCAATCCTCGATAATCAACAACCATTCTCAATGATCCATCCTTCTTTTCCACTAGAAGTACTAGCGATCCCCAAGGCAAAGAACTTGGGTGAATAAAACCTTTATCCAGTAACTCCTTAATCTGCTTCTTAATTTCTTCCAAATCTTGTGCGGGCATCCGGTACGGTCTCTTAGATATCGGCCCTGTGCCTGGCAACAGCTCAATCAAAAACTCAATGTCTCTATCTGGTGGCATGCCTGGCAACTCCTCTGGGAACACGTATGGGTAATCCTTCACCACTGGTACTTCCTCCTGCACAACTCCTGATAAGGAATTTACTTCTGTCCTCCTCGGCTCATGCCGTGACACATACTTGATTCTTCTTCCTTCTGGGGTGGTAAGCAAAATCGAATTACTGGCGCAATCAATGTTCCCTCCATACTTTCATAACCAATCCATACCTAATATCACATCCAATCCTTGCGATTCCAATACTATTAGGTCCGAGGGAAACACGTAGTTACCAATCCTTAATGGTAATCGATCACACCATAGACTAGCCATATATTCTGCTCCAGGCGAGGTTACTAACATGGGTGACCTAAGGGCTTGGGTTGGCAATTTATACTTATCCACAAATCCCCTTGATATGTATGAACGCGATGCACCAGTATAAAAAAGAACGAATGCAGTAAATGTCTTAACCAAAAACTTACCTATTACTGCATCTGGCTGAGCTTCAACCTCCTCCACGATAACGTGGTTCACCTGTCCCCTATTGAAAGGGTTTAGATTCTTCCCTGAGCTTCCATTGCCATTTCCATTCCGGGCTTCAGGACATTCATTGGCATAATGTCCAGTCTTCTGACACTTAAAGCGAGTGACTTGGCTCAGGTCTCTCTTGGCTGGGGTTGACGGGTTGGTGCGGTTTTGTCCGTTACTTCCTCCATTCCCGTTTCCATTCTTGGAACCATTATGATTGTGCGAGCTACCTCCTCCATGGCTATGCTAAAATTGTCCTCCTGGTTTCGGGGTAAAGCGTAGCTTCTGCTGAGCTCCTGAATTGTACTTCCCTTGACCATACTTCTTCTTGCGGTTTTCAATCTGTTGCTGCTTCCCTTCAATCATAAGAGCACGATCTACCATCTCCTGGTAGTTGTTGAAGGTTGCTACCATCAACTGCATGCTCAGCTCATCATTAAGCCCTTCCAGAAACTTCTCCTGCTTAGCTGCATCTGTAGCAACGTCATCTGGGGCATAACGTGCTAACTTACTAAAGTCCTCCACATATTGGCTTACAGTGCGTCCTCCTTGGCGTAAGTTGCGAAACTCACGCTTCTTCATGGCCATAGCTCCTGCTGAAACGTGGGCGGTACGGAAAGCTTGCTAAAACTGATCCCATGTGACAGTGTCAATAGGGTGTGTGGCTGTGTAATTCTCCCACCATGATGCTGCGGGTCCATCAAGCTGATGTGCGGCAAAACGCACTCTCTGTGCATCTGTGCATCCTGCAGTGGTCAGCTCCCTTCCAACCTTGAGGAGCCAATCATCTGCAACAATCGGCTCAGTGCTACTGGAAAACACCGGCGGATTTAGCCTCAAGAAACGAGTCAAATGGTCAACAGGTGGTGGTGGTGGTGGGTTGTTGTTGTTGTTGTTGTTGTTGTTGTTGTTGTTGTTGTTGTTGTTGTTGTTGTTGTTGTTATTGTTGTTGCCTTGGTTCTGTACTAGTGCTTGCATCAAGGCATTCTGCTGCTGAATCAACTGAGTGATCTCCGGTGGGAAAACAAATCCAGTGTCGCGTCTCGGAGGCATCTGAGGGTTTAGAGAAGACGAGAATATAGAATAGAATGAGGTCTAGTGAGAAAACACTACCCATATGCACATGAGAAAAATTCAATCAATATCACTCCAATCAATTCAAACAAGGGCAAACAACGGTCTATCTATCGTTACAAAAGTGCTCGGACTATACTAGATACATGGGGGTAATACTACTACTGTTATGGTGGTCAACTAGAAAAACTGCTCCGATGAAGACTCCATGATATCTGCTCGAGCTTCATCAACATAGTCATCATCGCTGTCGCCGGGTCCGAGTCGGTGTCGCCGATGATGATATAGTTATTCGTGCAAGTGGAATCGTCGATTCTCCGCTCGGTGCGGGTCTCCCATGAAGACTCCTAGCTTCCTGGTTAAGTCGTCATTCTTCTCCACTAGCACTTCAATTTCCTCCATGTAATCTTCACGTGTAGCCTTGAGTTCCTCCTCTAGCTCCGTGATCTTGGTCAAGGCCTTCTGCAGATCCTCCATGCCTGCGCACATCTGATTCTCCTGGCGTCGGATGTGCTGGTTTAACTCCTGGATATATGCTGCGATTGATCTATCCCTCCTGGTGCTAATCGTCTCCCATTGCTCATCTCGGCGCCCACAAATCTGGTAGATAGTATCCTTGAGATCATTGCGGTAGACTTCTCCAATACGTCCCATGGTGATGTGGGCTGCCATGCTCTTTCCTAGATTCCAGGTTGGTGCATCAAAAGAAAACTCTATGGGCTCCGCGACTGGTGCGAATGTCCTTCCTGGAACTTGAACTTGAATCATCCAGCGCTCCTCTTCGGGTAAAGTGGCGTTGTAGGTCCCGGTGAAGCTTGGTACTCCGATGTTCAGGTATCTAGTGACTTCCTTCAAGTGACGTCCAAAGGGTGTATCTTCATCCAGTTGTGTGAACTTGTTCCTTGCATCCACCATCCTAAAAGAGTAGAAAAGATGAGGAGTCAGAAATGAGAAGAAAGAGTAGCGATCTAGGGCTGTAGCTTAGTGGTCGTTTCCTACAGTCAGCATGTGCTCTAATACCATCTTGTAGTGACCAGACCTCAAACAATCGATCTCGTGCATCGTTGTCATCCTGGATCAAGAATGCTTGACACGCATACAAGATTTGAAGGATTTATAACAGAGTAGCAATCACACACTTATTACAACGAATGTCTCAAAAGAGAACTTATTACAATAAATATGGCTTAAGGCCATCTAATAACGATAACAACGGAAGGCTTGGAAGATAAGCGAGTCCATCAACTCCAACGGCATCATCGAGTATAGAACCACGACCTAAGGCACCTTACTGTCAGTTCTAAAAGTCTACAACATGAACGTTGCAGCCCAAAATGGGTCAAGACATGGAATATGCTGGCAATGTAACACATAGAGAGTAGTATGAAAGAGTAATACTGTACTACATGCATATATGGCTGGTGGAAAGCTCTATGGTTACAGTTTTGCATAAAGCCAATTTTTCCCTACTGCAAAGGAATAAATTTTATTTAACTATCGTGGTGGTTGTTAAACATTGAGAATGGTTGACAGCATTCTCAATCCCAATTAAGCATCATCATTAAAACCCAACAATATTAATTAAAGTAACATGATGAGATTCACATGATATCCAAGTACTAGATACTCAAGATGTCCATAACCGGGGACACGGCTAACCATGATTAGTTTGATACACTCTACAGAGGTTTGTGCACTTTTCCCCACAAGACTCAATCTCCTCCGTTGAGATTCTCGCACTACATGGTGTTTGAGAAACAGATGACCGAGACATAGTCTTTCAGAAGCGCTAGCACCTTACGAACGGGTAGACCGTACCAACCTACATCCCCTACATCAACTAGTCTGCCACTGTAAGAGTTCGCACGACTTAGTCAACTATGCTAGAGCCCATAGTAGCTTGTGGCTGCACACGGAAGTTTCTAGCATGAATAATCTCATGACCCCTTTGAGCCTGGGTGGCTGTCCATAAAGAAAAACAGGCAATCCTGGAACACCCATGTACCTCAATCCACCCAGATGTGTGTTTAAGTTGCCACCTTAGATAAACCATTAATTAACAATCTCACATCTGTCATGGATACACTCACCCAATCCACGTCTACTTGCATAGCATGGCATAATAAGCAAAAGTAGAAGTAACTCCCAAGGGTTTGATAATAAAACAGGTAATAGGTACTACCTCAACTACTTTTCCAAAACCCACAGTTTAATTAGATCATAATCATGCAATGTTTGAGGATTGATCTAATGCATAAAAACTGGGTATGAAAAATGTATGATCAAAGTGTTACTTGCCTTGCTGATGATCCACGAAACCAAGAGATTCAAAGTAGCAAGCGGCACACTCCGGGTACTCTATCGCAAACAAACAAGCATACAATAAGTACTCATCTAATGCACAGGTAAAACTCAAATAAAAGATCTAACCAGAAATTTCAACTTAAGAACTCCGGTTTGCAAAAAGAATCAAATCAAACGAAGCAACGAAAGTCAAACGGCGAACGAAACAAGCTTCATTTACTAATCTGGACCTAAGTCAAATTTTACAGAGGCAAAAACTTATTTGAGTTGATTATTCGGAATGAGGGTTTCGAGATGAAACTCTAGGCGCTTGAATCGCCTGATTCAGATAAACGAGCGAAAAGTTATACTAGATCGAAAATCGGATCAGAAATCGCGATCAGAAAAATCGCGGAATAAATCCGAGAAAAAGCAAAACGATGAACAGATTAACGAAGGAACGTTCGTTATCTGGATCTAAACGATGAATGCGTTCGTTAAAACGAACGAACGAGCGAACGCTCGCTAGTTAACCTAAACCGAAAAAAACGGATCTAAATAAAAAAAGGATCTAAATAATCGACGAAAAACTGACGGAAAAACTGAACGGTTTTAAAAAACCGCGGCGGCGGGTCAACCTCGGCGGCGGCGGCGGTCGGCAATGGCTCCGGCGAACGGCGGCGGCTCGGCGGCAAGGCGGCGGCGCGGCGGCATGGCGACGGCGCTGGCGGCTAGGGTTAGGCGGCGGCTTGGGCCGGGCGGCGGCTGGGCGCTATTTAAAGACCCCGGCCAGGCGTAGTCCCGATTCGGTTACGCCCATAGGTCGGGTCGCTGTTTTTTTAAATAATTACGCGCGGAAAAACTAACGAAATAAATACTAAACGGACTCCAAAAATCCCGAAATAAATTTTCCCCGGCTTAAATGCAATTTTGAAAAACGCGCATTTTTCCTAAATTCAAATAAAATAGCGAAAAAACTCCAAATAAAAAAATCTTATTTGATTTTTTTATTAAATCTTCAATATTTCTTTATTTTGGGAAAGTCATTTTATTCCCTCTCTCATATTTTGATAATAGAAATAATTGAAGATAAAATAAATAAAACCAAATGATCCTATTTTCAAAATTTGAGAAAACTCAAATATGAAAATAACGAAATCTCCAACTCTCTCAGTGGGTCCTTGAGTTGCGTGAAATTTCTAGGATCGAGCCAAAATGCAATAAAATATGATATGCAAATGATGATCTATGTATAACATTCCAAATTGAAAATTTGGGATGTTACATAGATGCAGGCAGGAGTCGGTCTACTTGTCTCGGACGTGATGCCTATATACATGATCATACCTAGATACTCTCATAACTATGCTCAATTCTCACAATTGCTCAACAGAATTGCTCACCCACCGTAAAATACCTATGCTCTTGAGAGAAGCCACTAGTGAAATCTATGGCCCCCGGGTCTATTTTCATCATATTAATCTTCCTATGCTTTATTATTGCTTTGCTTTTTTACTTTGCCTTTTATTTTACTTTGCATCTTTATACCAAAAATACCAATTATCTATCATCTCTATCAGATCTCACTCTCGTAAGTGACCGTGAAGGGATTGACAACCCCTATTCGTATTGGTTGCGAGGAGTTATTTGCTTTGTGTAGGTACGAGGGACTTGCGCGTGGCCTCCTACTGGATTGATACCTTGGTTCTCAAAAACTGAGGGAAATACTTACGCTACTCTGCTGCATCATCCTCTCCTCTTTGGGGAAAACCAACGCAAGCTGAAGACGTAGCAAGAAGGATTTCTGGCGCCGTTGCCGGGGAGTCTACGCAAAATCCAACATACCAAGTACCCATCACAATCCCTTATCTCTCGCATTACATTATTTGACATTTGCCTCTCGTTTTCCTCTCCCCCACTTCACCCTTGCCGTTTTATTTGCCCTCTCTTTCCCAATCTCCTCCTCTCTTTTCCGTTTGCCTTTTTCTTGCTTGCTCGTCGTTATGTCTGAAATTGGGGAAATTATTGACGATATGGACAATAATAATAACATGAAAAATTCTGATGCTCCGGCTGAAGAACCCCTACCTTGCATACAAAAAGATTTCGAATTGGTAGTGGTAATATTATTGGAAAAGGAGTTATTCAAGACTTCTTTACTTGTGCCGGTGCTTTGCCTTCTATGGGCAGTTCTATTCTCCATAGAACTAGTAGTCTTGCAGACGTTGTTGCCATGCTTATCGTTGAACTTGAAAGGCAATTTATGCATATGCATCCTTCCATACAAAGGATTTTCCTAGAATTTTCTAATATCGAGCATTCCTCTATTAAGTGTGCCGCTACAATCTTTTTGGCTCATGAATTCAGATTTATAATAAAAGAGGCCAAAGAAATCTTTGCGCATTATAGGGTGGATGTTGGCCCACCTCCCATAGAATCTATCCTCTTCGATCAATAAGAAATAATGCATTTTCAATCTATTGACTATGTCGCTTTCAATGAAAATCTTAGAAAAAAGGTGCTTACCAATATTTTAATTGATAGAATCCCTGAACTTAACGATGATTTGGCTATTCGAAATAATGAGCTAGGATACTCTCTTGAGTATAGGCTCACAAGGTTCTGTCAAAAGAATGCTTATAATGATGAATTGGTTGTGCAATACGAAGGGCCGAAATAGGAACCTATACCTCCTAAAATTGAT
Organism: Aegilops longissima; assembly: GCA_021605205.1. Lineage (NCBI taxonomy): Eukaryota > Viridiplantae > Streptophyta > Magnoliopsida > Poales > Poaceae > Aegilops > Aegilops longissima. The sequence continues at coordinate 167,011,303 of CM038681.1, read as the reverse complement.
CTTGGGAATTTTTGCCCTATTAAATTTGGCCCATTTGAATACTCTTGCTTGCCTCAAAGAAAACTTGCTGCCGAACGTAGGGAGTATGAAATGAGTTTCACTGATCTATCTTATTATTACGTCACAACCTAGATCTATCCTTGCTTTTATGCCTTGCTAGGGGCGTTAAACGATAGCGCTTGTTGGGAGGCAACCTAATTTTATTTTTAGTTTTTTGTTTTTGTTTCTGTTTAGGAATAAATAATCCATCTACCTTCTGTTTAGATGTGGTTTTATGTTTTAATTAGTGTTTGTGCCAAGTTAAACCTATAGGATCTTCTTGGGTAATAGTTATTTGATCTTGCTGTAATTTCCAGAAACTTTCGGTTCACGAAAACAATTGTTAAAAATCACCAGAATGCGATAAAATAGTGATTCCAATTGCTGCTGATCAATAAACAAAGTGCCTAGGCCGTCCTATTTTTTCTGAATATTTGGAGTTCCAGAAGTTTGCGTTAGTTACAGATTACTACAGACTGTTCTGTTTTTGACAGATTCTGTTTTTCGTGTGTTGTTTGCTTATTTTGATGAATCTATGGATAGTAAAATAGTTTATAATCCATAAAGAAGTTGGAATACAGTAGGTTTAATACCAATATAAATAAATAATGAGTTCATTACAGTACCTTGAAGTGGTCTTTTGTTTTCTTTCGCTAACGGAGCTCACGAGATTTCTGTTGAGTTTTGTGTTGTGAAGTTTTCAAGTTTTGGGTGATTTTTTTTTGATGGATTATGGAACAAGGAGTGGCAAGAGCCTAAGCTTGGGGATGCCCATGGCACCCCCAAGATAATCCAAGGACACCAAAAAGTCAAAGCTTGGGGATGCCCTGAAGGCATCCCTCTTTAAATCCACTTCCATCGGTAACTTTACTTGGAGTTATATTTTTATTCACCACATGACATGTGTTTTGCTTGGAGCGTCTTGTATTATTTGCATCTTTGCTTGTTAGTTTACCACAATCATCCTTGATGTACACACCTTTTGAGAGAGCCATACATGAATTGGAATTTGTTAGAATACTCTATGTGCTTCACTTATATCTTTTGAGCTTTATAGTTTTGCTCTATGTGCTTCACTTATATCTTTTGAGCTTTATAGTTTTTCTCTAGTACTTCCCTTATATCTTTTAGAGCACGGTGGTGGATTTGTTTTAAAGAAACTATTTATCTCTCATGCTTCACTTATATTATTTAGAGAGTCTTAAATAGCATGGTAATTTGCTTAAAATAATAATATGCTTTGTATTCAAGATTTGTAAAACTTTATTCTGAGTGCGTTGAATACTAAGAAAAGTTTGATGCTTGATAATTGTTTTGAGATATGGAGGTGATAATATTAGAGTCATGCTAGTTGAGTAATTGTGAATTTGAGGAATACTTGTGTTAAAGTTTGTGATTCCCGTAGCATGCACGTATGGTGAACCGTTATGTGATGAAGTTGGAGCATGATTTATGTATTGATTGTCTTCCTTATGAGTGGCGGTCGGGGACGAGCGATGGTATTTTCCTACCAATCTATCACCCTAGGAGCATGCGCGTAATACTTTGCTTTGATAACTTGTAGATTTTTGCAATAAGTATACTAGTTCTTTATGACTAATGTTGAGTCCATGGATTATACGCACTTTTCTCACCCTTCCACCATTGCTAGCCTTTCTAATACCGCGCACTTTTCGCCGGTATCATACACCCACCATAAAACCTTCCTCAAAACAGCCACAATACCTACCTATCATGGCATTTCCATAGCCATTCCGAGATATATTTCCATGCAACTTTCCACCGTTCAGTTTATTATGACACACTCCATCATTGTCATATTGCTTAGCATGATCATTTAGTTGACATTGTATTTGTGGCAAAGCCACCATTCATAATTCTTTCATACATGTCACTTATGAATCATTGCATATCCTGCACACACGAGGCATACACATAGAGTCATATTTTGTTCTAAGTATTGAGTTGTAATTGTTGAGTTGTAAGAAAAATAAAAGTGTGATGATCATCATTTTTAGAGCATTGTCCCAAGTGAGGAAAGGATGATGGAGACTATGATTCCCCCATAAGTCGGGATGAGACTCCGGACAAAAAAAAAGAAAAGAGGCCATAAAAAAAAGAGAAAAGGCCCAAAAAATGAGAGAAAAAGAGAGAAGGGACAATGTTACTATCCTTTTGCCACACTTGTGCTTCAAAGTAGCACCATGATCTTCATGATAGAGAGTCTCCTATTTTGTCACTTTCATATACTATTGGGAATTTTTCATTATAGAACTTGGCTTGTATATTCCAATGATGGGCTTCCTCAAAATGCCCTAGGTCTTCGTGAGCAAGCGAGTTGGATGCACACCCACTTAGTTTATTTTGTTGAGATTTCATATGCTTATAGCTCTAGTGCATCCGTTTCATGGCAATCCCTACTCACTCACATTGATATCTATTGATGGGCATCTCCATAGCTCGTTGATACGCCTAGTTGATGTGAGACTATCTTCTCCTTTTTGTCTTCTCCACAACCACCATTCCATTCCACATATAGTGCTATATCTATGGCTCACGCTCATGTATTGCATGAAGATTGAAAAAGTTTTGAAAATGTCGAAACTTTGAAACAATTGCTTGGCTTGTCATCGGGGTTGTGCATGATTTAAATACTTTGTGTGGTGAAGATAGAGCATAGCTAGACTATATGATTTTGTAGGGATAACTTTCTTTGGCCATGTTATTTTGAGAAGACATGATTGCTTTGTTAGTATGCTTGAAGTATTATTATTTTTATGTCAATATGAACTTTTGTCTTGAATCTTTCGGATCTGAATATTCATACCACAATTAAGAAGAATTACATTGAAATTATATCAAGTAGCACTCCGCATCAAAATTCTCTTTTATCATTTACCTACCGAGGACGACCAGGAATTAAGCTTGGGATGCCCGATACGTCTCCAACGTATCTATAATTTTGATTGCTCCATGCTATATTATCTATTGTTTTGGACTATATTGGGCTTTATTTTCCACTTTTATATTACTTTTGGGACTAACCTTTTAACGGAGGCCCAGCCTGTAATTGTTGTTTTTTGCCTATTTCAGATTTCAAGAAACGGAATATCAAACGGAATCCAAACGGAATGAAATCTTCGAACGTGATTTTCTCATCGATAAGATCCAGAGACTTGGACCCTCGGTCAAGAAAGGAGGAGGCGGCCACGAGGTGGAGGGCGCCCCTAGGCGCGCCCCGCCTCGTGGGCCCCAAGCTCCACCGACGCATTCCTTCCTCCTATATATACCTACCTACCCCAAGAGATCGACACTGAGCCAAAACCTAATTCCACCACCGCAACTTTCTCAGATCCACGAGATCCCATCTTGGGGCATGTTCCGAGTTCACGGAAGGGGATTCCACCACGGAGGGCTTCTACATCATCACCATAGTCTCTCCGATGAAGTGTGAGTAGTTTACTTCAGACCTTCGGGTCCATAGTTAGTCGCTAGATGGCTTCTTCTCTCTTTTTGGATCTCAATACAATGTTCTCCCCCTCTCTCATGGAGATCTATTCGATGTAATCTTCTTTTTGTGGTGTGTTTGTTGAGACCGATGAATTGTGGGTTTATGATCAAGATTATTTATGAGCAATATTTGAATCTTCTCTGAATTCTTTTATGTATGATTGAGTTATCTTTGCAAGTCTCTTCGAATTATCCGTTTGGTTTGGCCAACTAGATTGGTAGTTCTTGCAATGGGAGAAGTGTTTAGCTTTGGGTTCAATCTTGCGTGTCCTTACCCAAAGGATGTAAAGGGTTGCAAGGCACGATTGTATTGTTGCCATCGAGGATAACAAGATGGGGTATTTATCATATTGCATGAATTTATTCCTCTACATCATGTCATCTTGCTTAAGCGCTACTCTATTTTTATTAACTTAATACTCTAGATGCATGCTTTGGATAGCGGTCGATGAGTGGAGTAATAGTAGTATATGCAAGGTGAGTCGGTCTACTTGTCTCGGACGTGATGCCTATATACATGATCATACCTAGATACTCTCATAACTATGCTCAATTCAGTCAATTGCTCAACAGTAATTCGTTCACCCACCATAAAATACCTATGCTCTTGAGAGAAGCCACTAGTGAAATCTATGGCCCCCGGGTCTATTTTCATCATAATAATCTTCCTACGCTTTATTATTGCTTTGATTTTTTACTTTGCCTTTTATTTTACTTTGTATCTTTATACCAAAAATACCAAAAATATTATCTATCATCTCTATCAGATCTCACTCTCGTAAGTGACCGTGAAGGGATTGACAACCCCTATTCGCGTTGGTTGCGAGGAGTTATTTGCTTTGTGGTAGGTACAAGGGACTTGCGTGTGGCCTCCTACTGGATTGATACCTTGGTTCTCAAAAACTGAGGGAAATACTTACGCTACTCTGCTGCATCATCCTCTCGTGTTCGGGGAAAACCAACGCAAGCTCAAGACGTAGCAATGAACTGCAATTGAATATAATATAAGAGAGAAACACTTATGAAGTTACCTCATATCGCTCCTTCATCATATTTACCAAACCAGCTTCATAGTCACGGCTGGTGTACAGACGGTTCAGGAAACCAGAGTGAAGATCTTGAACATTCAGATGGGCATTATTTGACAAATCGGTGTTCCATTTTCCTTTGCCAATTGCAGAGAGTTCATCCTTGGCAGTATGCTTTGACAAAGCGACAGGATTGCCCGGAGCGGTATGGCCAGTGCCAGTAATCATAACGTCATCATCTTTTTCCTCAGCATCCCTTACTGGAGTTGGCGGTTTGTCAGTATCTTTTACTAGACTGGCCGTTTTGTCAGTCCGGATAGGGCTGGTTGGCTGGTCAGCATGGCCTGTGGTGTCAACTTCTACTTGCGCAGCAACAAAGTCATGATCTTGAAGTGGTGGGTCATTTAGTATGGCATCAATGTTGGTCTCTTCAGGATCTGGAGTTTTCTCCGGATCAACAACCACGTCTTCATCAGCCGGTTTATTCAACCGAGCCTTCTTGCTTGGTCTGGGCTTAGCACTGAGAAAAGTAAAACATGAAGGTCAGTATAGCGTATAAAATACATGTCAAGGATAAAACAAGTGTATGGCTCACCCAAGAACCGTTTTGAGGGGTGGAAGTTTGGTGGCTGACGACTCGCCAGAAGATGAGTGAGAGGTACCCTGATAATTTGAATCAAATGGATTAAGAGGTTGACGAAAACAACCCGCTTTGGGGCGTGAAGTGTCAAGGGGATAAGAGACCTCTGGTCGGCGTTTCCGAACCGGAGTGTTCGGTAAACCGCCGGAGGTAACTACCTGGCCGCTATGTCGGGTTGTGCGGCGAGCCTCGTGCTGTTGTGTCTTCACAAGAAAGTTCGGATCCAAGTAAGCAAGAGGATGAGAAAATTTTACTTTCCGGTTTGCTCGACGGATTTTTAGTGTTGGCAAAGGATTTGAATCGGAGGAAAGAACGATTACCTCTACAGCATCGGCTTGGCTGCCTTCATCGTCATCCTGGCAATAATCATCATCAATAAGGCGTACGAAAAATGAACCAAGAGAGTCAAGTTCTACCTCTAATTCCGGGTTACCCACATCATCATCAGCTGGTAGATCGGAGGATGCAATAGTCCTTTTCTTGGCAGGTTTTTTAATGACCTTGGTCTTTGGACGAACTGGCTTGACTGGTTTGTCTTTCGGCTTCGCCGGTTTGTCTAGTGGTGGTTACTTGTTCCAGAATGGATCATCACCCTGTCAAAAAACAATCACACTTTCAGAGAATATTTGGACAGAAGCAACTTTAGATAAAAAGATTATATGATTCTTACAGCTGGCGGTTTGTTGAAGGTGCAGAAAGAGAGTAGTCCAGTTTGAGCGCGATAGCCTCCGGTTCGTTCAAGATTTTCTTTACAGCCTCAGTGACTTCTGCATCTGTAAGCTGAATGTCAATGTGCCGCTGAGCATCCTTCAAACTTCCCGTATACTCACACATCAAACCGGAGCGTCGGCTTAAGGGCAGAATACTCCAGCTTATCCAACAACGAGCAAGATCAACTCCTGTCAAACCGTTCGCCATAAAGGCTTTAAGTTTTGATAATTGAGGAGCATAGTTGGCCCTTTCTTTTGTCGTCAACCTCTGAGGAAAAGGATGTGTGTTGCTAAGGCATTCAGGGCGGTAACCCGGCAGGGGGTTTTCATCAGGAGGAGATCTATCCTTGCAATAAAACCAAGTAGCGTTCCACTCTTTGGGGTGACTGTGAAGCTTAGGATGAGGAAAAGTAGCTTCCTTCCTCTTCTGAACCGCCATTCCGCCCAATTCAGTGTTGGGTCCATCTGTGAATTTTGTGCGGCGGTTTAAGTGAAAGAAATCTCTAAACAGTTCTACTGTAGGTTCCTCTTGTAAATAAACCTCACAGAAAACTTGGAAGTGGCAGATGTTGGTCACAGAATTTGGACCAATGTCTTGAGGGTGCAATTGAAAGCTGGCCAGTACATCCCAGAATTTTTTTGAACCGGGAGGGCTGAAACCTCGGCCTAAGTGATCAGCAAACACAACTACCTCTCCATCTTTGGGTGTAGGAGGATTTTCTGGGCCAGGGACTCTCCAATGGATGACATCTTTCTTTGCTAAAATGCCCGTTTTAACGCAGTTGTTTAATTTTTCTTCAGTCACTCGAGAAGGAGCCCAATTACATTCATAGACTTGCTTGGCCATGGCAAGGAAAATCTGAAACATTGTTATTGCCGGATTAAGATTTACAGTGGACAATTATGCAGCGATATAAGGGTGCAGGCAGATTATTAAACCGGAGTTGGCTTTTCGTAAACCGGAGTTTACTAAAGGAGACAGCATAATGATGAAATAGATTGGTGGTTCAACAAGGGGACTAATGGTATCTACCGGGTCGTCCTTTCTCTAAAGGAGTTAAACCGCCTAATCTGATGTTGAAGATACAAGTCCAAAGATGCGTAAGTGAAGGAAAAACAGGTTTCACACTTTGGCATTATAATTTTGGATCTACTGCATATCAGAAAAGGAAAATATATCCAAGACCTAAATATTAGTACCGGAACAGTTGATGAAGGTTCAGATGGGATCTTCTACTTAAACGGGGTGAATGGATGGAAAGAAAAGCTATGGCTATCACTATACAGAGTAATATCCAGGTTTGAATCAAAGAGTTATTACACAAATGATGAACACCGACGAACACCGACGAACACCAAAGAACACTGAAACCCTAGAGATAGATCTATGGCGGAGAACAAAGAGCTTACCGATGCTGATGGAAGAGCGGGGAAGCGCCGCGATTCTCTGGTATGTTCAGGGTGATGCAGCGGCCGGAGTTGAGGGAAGCGACGGTCTACGATGGCGGCGGAGCTCCAGAGGTCGAGCAGCGCGAGGAAGACGATGACGCGAAGAGGCACGAGGGGGAAAAGTGAAAGTGACCCCTCGGCTCTATTTATAAGAGGAATGGACAAAAGGCAGGCGTGAGAATCGAGGAGCCCAAAAAATGGGGTGTGTGACAGCTTTGTTGCCTCGATCGCCGGAGGCCCATTAATGAAGATGGGTATACACAGTTTAAAATAACAGATGATGTCATGGCGGTTTACCATGGTTCTGAAAGATGACATCATGGCGGTTTACAGATTGTGTGAAGATATTGAAGAAGAAATTTTATTTAGTACTCAGGACTGACATGAACCAGTTCAAATCAGTCCGGGGCCTAATGTTGGGGATATTACCACTGGGCGTAAACCGGCCAGGAGTGGCCGAGTTAACTCTATTAGTAGTTCATTATATCTGAATCCCATGAAGATAGACGGTGACGCTTTAAGAAGGCCCAGGGCCCAAAACCGGTTTAAGGCCTGTAGACATAAACTGGTATTGATATGTAAACTTGTGTTGTAAGATAGAAATAGCGGAGACCGAGCCGGGCACACTTATGAGCCTGCCTCAGGATTCTGTAAACCGACGGGCGTCGACCCATGTATATAAGGGGACGACCCGACGACGGTTCAAGGACAACAGACAACAACTCGAGACTCAGGCAAAGCGTATTCGCTCCCTGGTCATCGAAACCCCAGCAATTCCATCACAACTAGACGTAGGCTTTTACCTTCATCGTAAGGGGCCGAACTAGTATAAAACTCTCTTGTGTCCCTTGTCCGCTTTAACCCCTTTAAGCTAACCCGTAGCGATGGCTCCATGACTAAGTCCTTTCATGAGGACATCTGCCGTGACAAAACCACGACATAGAGTCTTGTGCTTTGAGCTTGAGCCAATCCTTTGTCCTTAGCATTTTGAAGGGTCCACTTTCTAATCCGTGCCATGTCAATCATTGAGCTTTCCTGAAATATTTATCTTCGAATAGCATTAGCTCAATGAGCTATATGTTGTTAGGAATTACCAAAACCACCCAGGGATAGTTGCACTTTCAATCTCCCCTTTTTTGGTAATTGATGACAATATATAGATCAAAGCTTCGACAAATGATAAATAGAATTGAAAAACACCGTCGCTTTGAGAAGTATGTGATAAGCAAGAGCTCCCCCTAAATTTGTGCTTTATTTAAGATTTGCTTTTGAATGCAAATGCACAATCGATTAGGATCATGGGTTACTCTTCCATGTCACATACATCTTGGTGGAGTGCTCAAAATGATAGAGATTAAAAACATGCACTCATCACCAAGCAAAGTGAATGATCATAATAGGATATGAAAGATAGCATTATCCAAGAAGCATTAAGGGTAGCATATTATCAAACACATGATCAAATAAGTATCTCACAAGGACACAACGTAGTATCACACAAGCACGCAATAGTTTCAAAACAAACCAAATAAGTGCAAAGAGAGATAAAAGGCAACACACTCTCTCTTGAAGCCTATGATCTATACATTTTTCTCCCCCTTTGGCAACAAGTTACCAAATTTTTTGAAAATGCATAGTGCTAAACGACTCTCAGGCTTGATCTTCGGGAGGTGGTGTTGAGAGAACTCCAAGGACGAAGGCTTCTGATGAAGTAGCTGGAGCTGGTGGAGTAGCTGCTAGAGTTGGAACTGGAGCTGTAGCTGCTGGTGCTGATGCTGTAGCTCTGGTGTCAGTCACTGGCACTGCAGTAGACCTCTGTCCTCTGGGCACTCTAGATAATGCATCTGTGGTAGACTTGCCCTTTTTCTCCTCTTCTTCCTCCTGAAGTTGCTCACTGCAGTTTGGATTTCAGTTACCTTGACATCAAGGTCATAGAATTTTGTCTCAATAATCCTTTCCAAGCTCTCCTGGTTCTTGGTCAGGGTGGCCAAGCCCAGCTCAATCCTCAGAGTGGATTGGATAAGATATCCAAGCTGGTCTTGCTTGATCTTCAAGAATACCTGAGATGCCTCTTCCACAGTTGGCATCTTTGCAGCCTTCTCAGCTTTAGCTTTGGCTTTCTTCTCTTGTGCTTGCACAGATGATGGTTCATTCTCAGTCATGACAACTGTGTTGTCCTCAAATTCAGGGTAGATGGGCAGGTGCTCCTTGTCCAAGATGTACTTGCCTTTGCCCATCTTTGAGTTGATGAGCTCCTAGATGTGTGGGGCATATCCACAACTTCTCTTCTGATCAACTGCAGTCCTCTTGATTGTTTCCACAATCAGGCTCATAACCTTGAACTTTTGTGGGACATCAAATATGTGCAGCAAGTTGATAGCATGTCCTCTGATCATCTTGTGATCACCTGAAATGGGTAGCAGTGTCTGCCTTAAGATCCAGTTGATTGTTGGCAAACCAGACAACAGGTAATGGACAGATCCAAACTTATGTGTATCCAGAGCATCATCTGGGATCTCCTTGTACATGTTGGCCATAGAGTTGTGGTCTTTCTTCTTCTTTACATAGATATCCAAGTCATCCTCATGTTCTTCAGAAGCATTGATCAATTGAGCCCATTCTTCAACTGTAGACTGGTACCTAGTACCCTCAGACATCCGCACAATCCTTCCATCTAGATAGAAGTGGGTAGTGGAGTAAAACTGCATAATGAGCTCATCATTCCACTTGGTGAACTTCTGAGCCACAAACTTATCAACTCCACATGCCTTGAAGCTGTCAAGCACGCCAGGGAAGTGATCCTCATTCTCCTTAATGAATTCCCAGTCAACCCATCTCATGTCACACACTATGGGCTTATTGTCAAGCAGAATTGTCTCATAGAAGTCCTAATGTTCCTTAGTGTGGAATCTGTAGTCCACAGCAGTCCTTCTCCTGGTAGCATATGGATCAGAGTCTCTCCATAGTCTCAATCCTGAATCTTTCCTGATTTTCATATTCTCTGGAACTGGGTGTGCATCATTGTGATCAGGGATCTTGGGCTTCAACTTTCTCAAAACAACAGAATCATCATCTTCTTCTTCTTCAGCAGCTTGAGGCACTGGGGCCTTGTTTTTCTCTTCACCAGGTATGTTCCTAGTGCTCCTCTTGGGTTTTGGCTTTGGAGCTGGAGCAGCAGCCTTGGGAGCAGCTTTGGGCTTTGACGGAGCAGCCCCTGCCTTGATTGCATCTCCCATAAGCTTTTGAGCTTTGGGTGCTGGTGCAACATCCTCTTCCTCTTCCTCTTCTTCAGAATCTCTCATCATTGATGGTTTGGCAATAACTCTGGCAATGGTCTTCTTGACCCTTTCTTTCCTCTTCTTGCCATCTCCAGTTTCCTTGGGTTCAAGAGTGAACTCCATTTTTTCTCTTGTGGCAACTTTTCTTGGCTTAGACATGGGCTGTCTCCTTGCAGGCATCTTTGTTTTCAGACTGGCTTAGTTGCAAGAATGAGCCATACTCTTTCTTCAAAGACTTTCTTCTTTGAAGTGGCTTCATCTTCAACAGCCACATAATCTTCATCTTCAGAGTCAGAAGTCCTCTTCTTCCTTGTCCTGGTAGCAGCCTTTGGTAGATTGCTTGGAGTGCTCCTGCTACCTTCATCATAGCTGCTAGAGGGACTAGTGCCCTCACTTAACTGAGCCTGTTCCTCTGACTTGTTCTGGCTGTCACTTTGGTCAGACATCTTGCAGGCAAACTGTTAGCAGACCCTGTGAATAGGATATAGAAGAGGTAGGGTAGATGAGCATCACAAAGTACAGGAGTTTTTGCAAAACGGATGACTTAAAAACTTAGTTTTAGTTCTTCAAAGAAAGCATTTCGGATCTACCGATTTGTAAACTCGGTGATACCGAAGCAGATTTTGGAACCTGAACTAGTGAACTCGGTCAGACTGAGTCACAGTTTGGTGGTACCGAGACTGCTATGGTTTCACAGAGAATCGAACTTGGTCACACCGATTTGCAATTTTCGGTCAGACCGAAAACGCGTGTGCTCTGGCCTAAGCCAAAATCGGTGAGACCGATTTCTACAACTCGGTTGGTCCGAGATGAATTAGGCAGAGACCTAACCCTAAATTTTCAAATCAAAACTATTCTACGAGATGTTTTCGCTGGAAAAGATGATTTCAATCATGGCAAGAATCATGGCAAAGCAATGTGCTAAGAATCGGAGTTAAGGATTAGCACAATGATCAAGTTCGTACCCTAATTAGGCGACGAACTTGCTACGGCGGCAACGGTGGTGGAGATTTACGTTGACGGAGGCGGAGACCAGCGGCGGGAGGTCGCTGGCGACGAGAGGACGATCCGGAGACCAGAGGAGGCAGTGTAGATTACGCGCGGGCGAATAGGTTCGGAGAAATTTCCAAAATTTGGCCCGGCGGTATATATAACTTGACCCTGTCGGTGTGACCGAGTGGAACGACTCGGTGGCACCGAGATGCAAAACTGCAAGCAGTTACTACAACTCGGTGTGACCAAAAGGTTCTAATCGGTTGCACCGAGATTGAAAACCCTAGATCAACTTGGTGACTCGGTAGGACCGAAAAGGATGAATCGGTCAGACCAAGATGCACAAAGAGGTTTTGGAGGTTTAAGTCCATGACGAATTGGGATCTCCGAGTGCTCCTCACACAGAGTGGTTCGAATCTGACTTGATCAAACTTTGTGATGTAGCATGAATAGATTTTGAGACGAGAAAAGCATAGATAGCTAGAGGGTGTTCTTAGGCATTCTTGTCCATCCATTTGGCAAAAAGAAAGAAAAAACCAAACAATCAAAGCAACAAATGGATGTCCTCGAATGAGTAAAATATGCAACCAACATTCTCACACAATAAAATGGCAAATGAAATATGTGACAAAGCATGCACAAACATTCTAGCATCTATCAAGCAATTGGCAATGACTAGGTCATCTATATATGAGTATATTGACTTAGGAGTCAAATGAGAACACTTGATCATAGGTCATACTCATCGTTTAAGCACAAGTGGGGTTACCACTTTTACATAAAGCATTGTTGTGATCACACCATTAGAGTTGATTTAGCTCATTGATTTGAGTAAAGCTCCCTCTAGATGTGATATCCCCCCTAAGAGGGATGAACTAACCTTGGGTTTTGTCGATGATGACTTCATGTAGGTGTTGAAGATGTAGATGCTCAAAGTTGATGTAGATCATTCAGAGCAATCCTTTGGAGCGAGTTTCACTTTCAATACCTACACGGGTTAGTCCCACAAGGAACAAACAAGGATATCCATAGACATAGAGTGATGCATGCACAAGATGATGTCCATGAAAGCATTAGGTTACCTTGTCCCTTGTCTTACCAATAAGAGGGTTTGTGACTCCTTGAACTTGTGCAAGATATGGAAGTTGTTTGCACTTGTCCTCGCCAAAATGATAAGAGTGAAGTATGCTGGAGGAGTCACCCTCAAGAACTCTCTAGTTCTTCTTCTTCGGGATCCACATCATCTTGATGGGAATCCTTGGAATCGTATTTGTGCTTGATGAAGTAGAACTTTATGTGGTCTTGGGAACCCACTTGACCAAAGCCTTAGGTGCTTCTTCAAATGCATCAATTTCCTCTTGAAGCTTGTCCTTCCCTTTTTGCTTGTGGTCTTGTGGTGGAAGATCATCTTGAGCTTGTGTTCCTTTGAAGATGTAGGATCATACTTCTCTTGTTGAGGAACAAACTTCGTCTTGGGGTGTTGATCTTCTTCCCACTCAACTCCATTGGCATTGAACTTTCATTCAAAACCAACACCTTGATTCTTCCGGTGTCTTCCTTGTTTGCGCACAATTTCCTCAAATTGCTTACTCCCGGCAAGACTCTTGTAAACACCTTTCTCTATGATTCCCTTTGGACCTTTGGCCATGAAGCATCTTCCAATTCCTTCATTTGGTGAGTCAAATATGTCATAGGAGTTGGTTGACACAAGTGCTAGACCAGCAACACCTTCATCTTGAGTATATTCTGAGTCGGAGTGATAACTTCTTTCGGAGTGATTGTCGGAGTCAGAGCCGGATACCCATTCACCAACATGAGCTTGATGTCTTCTTTTTGTGTAGCTCCTTGATGACTTTTCCTTCCTTTCTGAATCCTTGCTTCTCCGAGAGGGTCTTCGTTCATAACGATCATCCCTACTCCTCCTTTCTCTTGGTGGTGATTCTTCTCTTCTACTTCTTCTTTTGGGAGTATCTTCTCTTCTTTTGTAGGGGGCCGTACACTCATTGGAGTAGTGTCCGGGTCTTCCACAATTGTAACAATTTCGCTCACGACTAGAAGATCTTTTGTCATTGTAGGACCTTGACTTGGAGCTTCTTTCTTTTCTTCTACTCTTGTAGAACTTGTTGAAGTTCTTCACCATTAAGCTCAATTATTCATTTAAGGTTTGCTTCTCACTTGATGATGTGGGAGCATCACATGAGGCTTTGTAAGCACCACTTGACTTGTTGTGAAGCTCTTCCTTATCCTTGAGTGACATCTCATGAGCAACAATTCTTCCAATGACTTCTGTTGGCTTGAGATCTTTGTAATTGGGCATCATTTGGATCAATGTGCACACAGTATCATATTTTCCATCCAAGGCTCTTAGGATCTTCTTGATGATGAATCTATCGGTCATCTCTTCACTTGCTAAGCCGGCAATCTCATTTGTGATGAGAGCAAGCCTAGAGTACATTTCAGCGACACCTTCACCATCCTTCATTTTGAACTTGTCAAGTTGACTTTGAAGCACATCCATTTTGGATTCCTTGACGGAGTCGGTACCTTCGTGCATATCAATCAAAGTATCCCAAATTTCCTTTGCGTTCTCAAGACAACCGATTTGGTAGAATTCTTCGGGGCACAATCCGATGAAGAGAATATCACAAGCTTGAGCATTATATTGTAGCATCTTCAATTCTTCCACGGTAGCTTCACGGTTTGGTTCTCTCCCATCAAAGAATTCACCTTGCAAGACAATACACACAATGGCCCAAACGGCGGGGTTATGTCCAAGAATATGCATTTTCATCTTATGCTTCCAACTAGCAAAATTAGTACCATCAAAGTAAGGACCTCTACGGTGGTAATTTCCCTCGCTAGACGCCATACTCTCCTAGGTTGTGAAACCAAGGCTATGACCACCAAAATCTATGGAAATAAAAGCAAATGGGGACCAAAGCTCTCATACCACTTGTAGGATCGGAAGTATGTCTAGAGGGGGGGTGATTAGACTACTTGACCAAATAAAAATCTAGCCTTTTCCCAATTTTAGTTCTTGGCAGATTTTAGCAACTTAGCACAAGTCAAGTAATCAACCTACACGTGCAATTCTAAGAGTATTGCAGCGGAATGTAAAACAATTGCATATGAAGGTAAAGAGGATGAGATTTAGGGAGCAAACGCAATGTTGACATGGAGATTTTTTATCCGTGGTTCCGATAGGTGGTGCTATCGTACATCCACGTTGATGGAGACTTCAACCCACGAAGGGTAACGGTTGCGCGAGTCCACGGAGGGCTCCACCCACGAACGGTCCACGAAGAAGCAACCTTGTCTATCCCACCATGGTCGTCGCCCACGAAGGACTTGCCTCACTTAGGTAGATCTTCACAAAGTAGGCGATCTCCTTGCCCTTACAAACTCCTTGGTTCAACTCCACAATCTTGACGGAGGCTCCCAAGTGACACCTAGCCAATCTAGGAGACACCGCTCTCCAAGAAGTAACAAATGGTGTGTTGATGATGAACTCCTTGCTCTTGTGCTTCAAATGATAGTCTCCCCAACACTCAACTCTCTCTCACAATATTTGGATTTGGTGGAAAGAAGATTTGAGTGGAAAGCAACTTGGGGAAGGCTAGAGATCAAGATTCATGTGGTTGGAATGGAATATCTTGACCTCAACACAAGTGTAGGTGGTTCTCTCTCATAAAATATGTGTTGGAAGTGTAGGCATGTTCTGATGGCTCTCTCCACGAATGAAGAGTGGGTGGAGGGGTATATATAGCCTCCACACAAAATCTAACCGTTACACACAAATCACCAAACTCGGTGGGACCGAATCATGAAACTCGGTCGGACCGATTTAGTTCAAAATGTGAACGTTAGGATTCTCGGTGGAACCGACTGGATCAACTCGGTGGGACCGATGTCATTAGGGTTAGGGCATAACGTAATCTCGGTGAGACCGATTACACAAACTCGGTGAGACCGATTTTGGTAATAGTCAAACAGAGAGTTGGTCAGGCAAACTCGGTGGGACCGATTCGCTCATCTCGGTTGGACCGAAATGTTACGAAAGGGAAACAAAGAGTTTGCATTGCAATCTCGGTGGGACCATCGCTCATCTTGGTTTGACCGAAACGTTATGAAAAGGAAACAGGGAGATTACAACCCCATCTCGGTGGGACCGAGATCCCTATCGGTGAGACCAAATTGATTAGGGTTTCTGGCAGTGGCTATGACAAATGAACTCGGTGGCTCCGGATATGAAATTTCGGTGGGGCCGAGTTGGACTTTTTGGTTTGGGACATATGTGGATATGAGAAAGTAGTGGAGGGTTTTGGAGCATATCACTAAGCATTTTGAGAAAGATCCTCATTAAGCAACACCTCATCCCTTCTTAATAGTATTGGCTTTTCCTATAGACTCAATGTGATCTTGGATCACTAAAATAGAAAATGTAGAGTCTTGTGCTTTGAGCTTGAGCCAATCCTTTGTCCTTAGCATTTTGAAGGGTCCACTTTCTAATCCGTGCCATGCCAATCATTGAGCTTTCCTGAAATATTTATCTTGGAATAGCATTAGCTCAATGATCTATATGTTGTTAGGAATTACCAAAACCACCCAGGGATAGTTGCACTTTCAGGTTCCATGTTAGTCGGAACGAGTTTGTTAACAAGACCTGATCAACCTTGTTAGTAGATTCCTTTTGATGAGCATGGGATGGATGAAGTTAGAAGGCACAACCTTCTGTACCCTCCTTTTACTTTCTGTTATGCAAAAATAGTTTTTTCCTGTCTGTTTTCTGAATTATCCGTGCAATATAAAAATACCCCAAAAATAGAAGTTCTCCAAATGCTCTGCCAATTTAATATGATTTTTTCTGTAATATTTGAGAACATTTGGCACTGAAAACACAGCAGGGGGAGCAAGCACCTGGCCACGAGGGTCTAGGACGCGCCCACCCCTACAGGGCGCTCCCCCCTTTCTCGTGGGCCCATGGTGTCTCCCCTCCACTTATTCCTGCACCCACACACTTCTTCTTCCTCCCAAAAAAATCACCATCCAGCTCAAGCACGAGTTCTAGCTCATTTTGCTGCGATTTTCGATCTCCTTGCTCAAAGCGCTTCTCACAAAACTGCTTGGGGGATTGTTCCTTGGTATGTGGCTCCTCCATTGGTCCAATTAGTTTTTGTTCTAGTGCTTTATTCATTGCAAATTTGTGCTGCCTAGGTGAACATGTTCTTGAGCTTCCATGTCAAATTTATATGGTTCCAAGTAGTTCTAATGCATGATATAGTCTCTAGGCACTTGTAGGAGTAGTTGCTATCAATTTTGTTGAGCTTGGTTCACTTTTATTTGAAGTTACTAAAAATTTCAGAATTATTCAGAAAATAATGAAGAGATTATTGAGGGGCTCATCGAGCCGAAGCTCGAAGGAAAAGCGAAGTGAAGAAGCAGAGAGGCCCAAATATAATCTGCCTCACACCGCGGAGGTTCGGCCGTGTGAATGACCTTCCGATGATTTCTTGAGAGCAGTCGGGATTTATGATGATTCTTATGAATTGGCTGAGAATGCAGGCCTCACCGATTTCCTCCGCGACCAACGCGAACAGTATCTCTTACTCACCAATACTTTTGTGCAAAACTTCTACTATTATCCTAAGGAATCACCTCCTTCAGTAGAGTTTCATTTATATGACGTGGTTAAGAAGATGTCACTAGATGAATTTTGCAAGGTTTGCAAAATACCTTTCGAGGGTAGCTTAGAGGAGCCACATCGTAAAGATGTGGACGGGTTTATTGATACTATTACTGTAGGGGAAACTAGGAAGGTTTCCGGTGCAAGAATCACTAGCATACATTTTCCTGTTTTACGCTACTTTGCAATATTTGCTAGTCGTTGCTTAATTGGTCGCGGAAACCGTGGAAACCTTAGTGTTCCTGATATTATTATTTTGTTCCATGGTTTATTCCACGATGACTCTTTTAGTATGGGCGGTATTATTGCCAAACGGTTAAGTTTGAACCGTACAAAGGGACCCATCTTTGGAGGTGTCTATGCTTCACGCCTTGCTGCATATTGTAACATACCTATTAGGCACTATGAAAAAGAAGAAAAATTGATGCCCACTGTTTATTTAGATTATAAGAGTATGGTAGCGCATGATTTTATTGTTAAGAATAGGGAAAGGGCGCTTAAATACAAATTGTTCTTTGATAAACATCACCCTGAGACTATTACCTTGCCTGCTCCTTCCTTGTTTGATTTATCTGCAGGCCAGTATCTCGTTCCGCTGGCGGCCATTCACGCCTACCGGAACCCTATGTCAGCCACAGAGCCACAGCCAGAACCACAATTTGATCCTCCACGACAGTCTAATTATCAGTGGGATCCGGAGATGATTGCCAACCAGTGGCAATGAGAGTCTTCTTCATCTCAGTACGACCCCAACTACAACTTTGGATATCCGCCAGGCCATCCGTGGCAATAAACCAACTTAGGCCAAAAGCCTAAGCTTGGGGGAGTATGTATTTCTCACTGACATTACATTTATGTTTACACACTCATTGCTAGATGTCGGTGCTCATACTCTTTCACTGTATTATCCATGCTAGTTTACTTTCTTTTACGCTTTGTTCTTGTGTGTTTAATAAACCTTAAGAAAAACCCAAAAAATTAGTTGTAGCTTTTAGTTAGTTTACCTTTCTTGCTGTAGTAATAATAATTAAAAAGAAAACCCAAAAAGATTTCCCGTTCTCCTTTTGCTTGTTGGGAGCTTTCCCGCGTAAATAGTTTTATTTCTTTCCTTTTCTTTGGGGGTCGATAGGAGAAGACCATAATGAAATTGTTGAAGTGGCTCTTATATGCATTATTGTTGAATTACCCAAGAGCCCATATTGCCTTGTCTTCTCCTATTTATTGAATGCTTGCAGATTCCAGCTTAGTCCAATGCACGTGCACTCTTATTATTATTCACATCGTTCGTTCATGCAAGTGAAAGGCAATTATGACGATATATGATGGACTGATTGAGATGAGAGAAGCTGGTATGAACTCGACCTCTTTTGTTTTTGTAAATATGATTAGTTCATCGTTCCTGATTCAGCCTATTATGAATAAACATGTTTGCAATGACAATTAGACATCATAGTTGCTCGTGCCATGCTTGATTAGCTATGAGTTATAATGGTTTACCTTGCGTGCCACATGCTATTAAAATGGTTGTGATGTGGTATGATGGGGTGGTATCCTCCTTTGAATGATTTAAGTGACTCGATGTCGGTGTCAAAACCGGCGGATCTCGGGTAGGGGGTCCCGAACTGTGCGTCTAAGGCGGATGGTAACAGGAAGCGGGGGGCACGATTTTTACCCAGGTTCGGGCCCTCTCGATGGAGGTAATACCCTACTTCCTTCTTGATTGATCTTGATGATATGAGTATTACAAGAGTTGATCTACCACGAGATCGTAGAGGCTAAACCCTAGAAGCTAGCCTATGGTATGATTGTTCTTGTCCTACGGACTAAACCCTCCGGTTTATATAGACATCAGAGGGGGCTAGGGTTACACAGAGTCGGTTACAAGGGAGGAGATCTACATATCCGTATTGCCAAGCTTGCCTTCCATGCCAAGGAGAGTCCCATCCGGACATGGGACGAAGTCTTCAATCTTGTATCTTCATAGTCCAACAGTCCGGCCAAAGAATATAGTCCGGCTGTCAGGAGACCCCCTAATCCAGGACTCCCTCAGTAGCCCCTGAACTAGGCTTCAATGACGATGAGTCCGGCGTGCAGATTGTCTTCGGCATTGCAAGGAGGGTTCCTCCTCCAAATACTCCATAGAAGATTTTGAACACAAGGATAGTGTCCGGCTCTGCAAAACAAATTCCACATACCACCGTAGAGAGAATAATATTTCCACACATCTAATCTGCCGACCGTTTTTTCATAATGTGACGTATTGCCGCGGTCTGGCCATGACGAACCGTATTTCTCAACCAGCCTGCCACTGCATGTTTTGCGAGGCGATTTATTTGGCACGTCTTGTCGAAGCAGAGATCGTGTCCCCCTTATCACGGGATTCTCATCAATACGGATGTGGGTAACCCAATCGTGCCCGTTGGTATGACTCCTTGATTTTAGGCAAGTCCCAAACGGCCACGCGGAGGACGCTTGATATTCATCCCCTTTATAAAGAGGCCTAGGCCTGTCCTTTTTCTTCTTGCACTCAATCGAATCCTTCCCCCCACCTCGAGTTCCAACACCCAAGGCTCAGGTCAGGCGCTTCGGACCTTCAACCATGTCCGGATCTAACCTTAAAGATTGGTGGATGCCTTCCTCTGTCATAGAGGAAGACATCAAGAAGCTAAGAGAGGCCAGGTATTTGACCGGCGAAATCTCGCACAGGTTGCCTGCTCGAGGGCAGGTCATTCCCACTCCCGAACCCGGCGAGAGCGTTGTATTCATCTCTCATTTCCTCCGAGGGCTAGGCCTTGCTCTAGATCCCTTCGTTAGGGGGCTCATGTTCTATTATGGGCTGGATTTCCATGACCTGGCCCCAGATTCCCTCCTTCACATCTCGTCGTTCATCGTCGTGTGTGAAGCCTTCCTCCGCATTACCCCACACTTCGGTTTATGGCTCAAGACCTTCAATGTGAAGCCGAAGATGATTGAGGGGTGACACACAGAGTGCGGAGGTGCCGCAATAAGCAAAGGCGCCGATGTTCCATGGCCAGAGGGTTCCTTCCCGGAGGTGTTCAGTTTATGGCAATGGGAGTGGTTTTATATCACAGCTCCCCGGGGCACCAAGTGGGTGGCCGCCCCTGCCTTCCGCTCGGGCCCCCCTCCACAACTGACGTCATGGATCACCAAGGGGCTGGACTAGGGGCCAGTAAACGACGTGCCGATATTGCAAAGTCGCATCCGAGATCTCCTCGAGAGAGATGCCGGCCTGGTAACGGTAATGCAAGTCATGCTAGTTCGTCGAGTCCTGCCTTGCAAACGTCGACCCCTCCGAATGTGGGAGTTCAACCCGGAAGGACCGCGAGCTATTCAACACTTCCTCGGCATGACGCTCGAAGAGATGTACAAATTGTTCTTCGGAACACAAATAAGGTGTCCGGACCTCACCGAGGATGCGGGTCTAAGCTGCAATCGTCCAGATACCCAAGTAAGTAATTCCATGGCCGAACATGTTGTCTTTTTATTTATCACAACATCATTCTGAAAAATCGCTCTTTGACCAGGACTGGGTAACAAAGGCAAAGATGATCAGGTGATTGGCGCCCCTTCCCGAGGGCTCAGCAAATCCAGTACTAGCCAGAATGATCGAGCCGGTGCCTTATCAGGCGCCCTCAGGGGAAGATAAAGGGGGAATAAAGAGGCTGAAAGCGGGCCTCACTCATTGTTCATCCAAACCGGGGGAATTAGCACCTCGGCGAAGGAGGATAACCGGGGAGAAGGATCTGAAATTCCATCTCCCCAAAGAAGGAAGAGGACCGCCTCTGAGGACCCGGAAACAAAAGTTTCCAAACGGGGGAAGAAATCTTCGCTAAAGGGTCCTGCCCCGGGGGGTATCCTTGCCGCATAGTGTCTTCAAGGGGATCAACCTTCCACCAAGATGTAAGTAATCAAGAAGTGCTAAGTAGTAAGAATATCCTGCTTTACCTCTAAGTACAATAACCGAAGCATATATCTTGTAGTTCAGATCGTAGCCTGATGTCTACTACGCAACCTTCTCCTTGTAGACGTTGTTGGGCCTGCAAGTGCACTGGTTTGTAGGACAGTAGCAAATTTCCCTCAAGTGGATGACCTAAGGTTTATCAATCCGTAGGAGGCGTAGGATGAAGATGGTCTCTCTCAAGCAACCCTGCAACCAAATAACAAAGAGTCTCTTGTGTCCCCAACACACCCAATACAATGGTAAATTGTATAGGTGCACTAGTTCGGCGAAGAGATGGTGATACAAGTGCAATATGGATGGTAGATATATGTTTTTGTAATCTGAAAATATAAAAACAGAAAGGTAACTAATGATAAAAGTGAGCGTAAACGGTATTGCAATGCTAGGAAACAAGGCCTAGCGTTCATACTTTCACTAGTGCAAGTTCTCTCAACAATAATAACATAATTGGGTCATATAACTATCCCTCAACATGCAACAAAGAGTCACTCCAAAGTCACTAATAGTGGAGAACAAACGAAGAGATTATGGTAGGGTACGAAACCACCTCAAAGTTATTCTTTCCAATCAATCCGTTGGGCTATTCCTATAAGTGTCAAAAACAGCCCTAGAGTTCGTACTAGAATAACACCTTAAGACACAAATCAACCAAAACCCTAATGTCACCTAGATACTCCAATGTCACCTCAAGTATCCATGGGCATGATTATACGATATGCATCACAAAATCTCAATTCATCTATTCAAACCAACACATAGAACCTCAAAGAGTGCCCCAAAGTTTCTACCGGAGAATCACGACGAAAACGTGTGCCAACCCCTATGCATAGGTTCATGGGCGGAACCCGCAAGTTGATCACCAAGACATACATCAAGTGAATCACGTGATATCCCATTGTCACCATAGATACGCACGGCAAGACATACATCAAGTGTTCTCAAATCTTTAAAGACTCAATCCGATAAGATTACTTCAAGGGGAAAACTCAATTCATTACAAGAGAGTAGACGGGGAGAAGAAACATAAGATCCAACTATAATAGCAAAGCTCGCGATACATCAAGATCGTGCTAAATCAAGAACACGGGAGAGAGAGAGATATCAAGCACATAGCTACTGGTACATACCCTCAGCCCCGAGGGTGAACTACTCCCTCCTCGTCATGGAGAGCGCCGGGATGATGAAGATGGCCACAGGTGAGGGTTCCCCCCTCCGGCAGGGTGCCAGAACAGGGTCCCAATTGGTTTTTGGTGGCTACAGAGGCTTGCGGTGGCGGAACTCCCAATCTATTCTCTTTTCTGGAAGTTCTAGGGTACGTGAAGTTATATAAGCGGAAGAAGCACGTCAGGGGAGCCACCAGGGCCCCACGAGGCAGGGGGCGCGCCCTAGGGGGTGGGCGCCCCCCCCCCACCCTCATGGCTTCCTCGTTCCTTCCTTGACGTGGGGTCCAAGTCCGTCTGGTAGCTTTCTTTCCAATAATAACTTCTCCAGTTGATTTCGTTCCGTTTTGACTTTGTTTGATATTCCTTTTCTTCGAAATACTGAAATAGGCAAAAAACAGTAAATCTGGCTGGGCCTCCGGTTAATAGGTTAGTCCCAAAAGTAATATAAAATTGGAAAATAAAGCCCAATACTGCCCAAAACAGTAGATAATATAGCATAGAGCAATCAAAAATTATAGATACGTTGGAGACGTATCAAGCATCCCCAAGCTTAATTCCTGCTCGTCCTCGAGTAGGTAAATGATAAAAAGATAATTTTTGATGCGGAGTGCTACTTGACATAATTTCATTGTAATTCTTCTTAATTGTGATATGAATATTCAGATCCGAAAGATTCAACACAAAAGTTCATATTGACATAAAAATAATAATACTTCAATCATACTAACTAAGCAATTATGTCTTCTCAAAATAACATGGCCAAAGAAAGTTCATCCCCACAAAATCATATAGTTTAGTCATGCTCCATTTTCGTCACACAAGAATGCTCTCGTCATGCGCAACCCCGATGACAAGCCAAGCAATTGTTTCATACTTTAGTAATCTCAAACCTATAAACTTTCACGCAATATATGAGCGCGAGCCATGGACATAGCACTATGGGTGGAATAGAATATGATGATGGGGGTTATGTGGAGAAGACAAGAAAGGAGAAGATCTCACATCAACGAGGCTAATCAATGGGATATGGAGATGCCCATCGATTGATGATAATGCGAGGAGTAGGGATTGCCATGCAACGGATGCACTAGAGCTATAAATGTATGAAAGCTCAACAAAAGAAACTAAGTGGGTGTGCATCCAACTTGCTTGCTCACGAAGACTTAGGGCACTTGAGGAGGCCCATTGTTGGAATATACAAGCCAAGTTCTATAATGAAAAATTCCCACTAGTATATGAAAGTGACAACATATGAAACTCTCTATATGAAAAACATGGTGCTACTTTGAAGCACAAGTGTGGAAAAAGAGATAGTAACATTGCCCATTTTTATTTCTTTTTTTGGGCCTTCTTTTTTTTTCTTTGGCCTTTCTCTTTTTTTTGGGACAGTGTTCTATTAAATGATGATCATCACATTTCTATTTATTTACAACTCAATGATTACAAATCGATACTAGAACAAAGTATGACTCTATATGAATGCCTCCGGCGGTGTACCGGGATATGCAATGAATCAAGAGTGACATGTATGAAAGAATTATGAACGGTGGCTTTGCCACAAATACTATGTCCACTACATGATCATGCTAAGCAATATGACAATGATGAAGCGTGTCATAATAAACGGAATGGTGGAAAGTTGCATGGCAATATATCTCGAAATGGCTATGGAAATGCCATAATAGGTAGGTATGGTGGCTGTTTTGAGGAAGATATAAGGAGGTTTATGTGTGAAAGAGGGTATCATATCACGGGGTTTGGATGCACCGGCGAAGTTTGCACAAACTCTCAATGTGAGAAAGGGCAATGCACGGTACCAAAGAGGCTAGCAATGATGGAAGGGTGAGAGTGCGTATAATCCATGGACTCAACATTAGTCATAAAGAACTTACATACTTATTGCAAAAATCTACAAGCCATCAAAAACCAAAGCACTACGTGCATGCTCCTAGGGGGATAGATTGGTAGGAAAAGACCATCGCTCGTCCCCGACCGCCACTCATAAGGAGGACAATCAAAGAACACCTCATGTTTCAAATTTGTTACATAACGTTTACCATACGTGCATGCTACGGGACTTGCAAACTCCAACACAAGCATTTCTCAAATTCACAACTACTCAACTAGCACGACTTTGATATTATTACCTCCATATCTCAAAACAATTATCAAGCGTCAAACTTTTCTTAGTATTCAACACACTCATAAGAAAGTTTTACTATTTTTGTATACCTAGCATATTAGGATTGTTTAAGCAAATTACCATGCTATTTAAGACTCTCAAAATAATCTAAGTGAAGCATGAGAGTTCATCTATTTCTTCAAAATATAACCACCATTGTGCTCTAAAAGATATAAGTGAAGCACTAGAGCAAATGACAAACTACTCCGAAAGATATAAGTGAAGATCAATGAGTAGTTGAATAATTATGCAACTATGTGAAGACTCTCCCATTTAATAATTTCAGATCTTGGTACTTTATTCAAAAATCAAGCAAAACAAAATAAAATGACATGACGCACCAAGCAAAACACATATCATGTGAAAAATATAGCTCCAAGTAAAGTTACCGATGAACATAGACGAAAGAGGGGATGCCTTACGGGGCATCCCCAAGCTTGGGCTTTTGGCCACTCTTGAATATTACCTTGGGGTGCCTTGGCCATCCCAAAGCTTAGGCTCTTGCCACTCCTTATTCCATAGTCCATCAAATCTTTACCCAAAACTTGAAAACTTCACAACACAAAACTTAACAGAAAACTCGCGAGCTCCATTAGCAAAAGAAAACAAAACACCACTTCATGGTACTGTAATGAACTAATTCTTTATTTGTATTCGTTTTAAACCTACTGTATTCCACCTTCTCTATGGTTTATAAACTATTTTACTATCCATAGATTCAACAAAATAAGCAAACAACACACGAAAAACAGAATCTGTCAAAAACAGAACAGTCTGTAGTAATCTGTAACTAACGCAAACTTCTGGAACTCCAAAAATTTTAAAATAAATTGATGGACCTGGGGAATTTTACTAGTAATCATATTCAAAAAGAATCAACTAAATATCACTCTCCAGTAAAAAGTTCTAGCTAATCTCGTGAGCGCTAAAGTTTCTGTTTTTTACAGCATGATCATAAAGACTTCACCCAAGTCTTCCCAAAGGTTCTACTTGGCACAAACACTAACTAAAACACAAAACCACATCTAAACAGAAGCTAGATGGATTATTTATTACTAGACAGAACCAAAAAGCAAGAAACTAAAATAAATTTGGGTTGCCTCCCAACAAGCGCTATTGTTTAACGCCCCTAGCTAGGCATGATGATTTCAATGATGCTCACATAAAAGATAAGAATTGAAACATAAAGAGAGCATCATGAAGAATATGACTAGCATATTTAAGTCTAACCCACTTCCTATGCATAGGGATTTTGTGAGCAAACAATTTATGGAAACAAGAACCAACTTGCATAGGAAGGTGAAACAAGCACAACTTCAAGATTTTAAGCACATAGAGAGGAAACTTGATATTATTGCAATTCCTACAAGCATATATTCCTCCCTAATAATAATTTTCAGTAGCATCATGAATGAATTCAACAATATAACCAGCACCTAAAGCATTCTTTTCATGATCTACTTGCATAGAAATTTTACTACTCTCCACATAGGCAAATTTCTTCTCATGAATAATAGTGGGAGTTTCATAAGAGACTTGAATACTATAAATTGTTTCCACATTAAAAGAGTAATGTTCAGAAAAATGGTAATCATAATCATGAAAATTTTTATAAATATAATCGTCACTACTTCTTATAGCATAAGTTTCATCACAATAATCATCATAAGTTGCAACTTTGTTCTCATCATAATCAATTGAAACCGCTTCCGAAATAGTGGATACATCACTAAATAAAGTCATGACCTCTCCAAATCCACTTTCATAAATATTATAAGATTCAACATCCTCCAAAATAGTGGGATTATTACTTCCTAAAGTTGACACTCTTCCAAACCCACTTTCATCAATATAATCATCACAGGTAGAAGGCATGCTATCATCATAACAACTTTGCATATCATATTCTTCCAAGCAAGTGCCAAAAATATTTTCAAGGTCATAAGAAGTATCATTATCTTCCCAATCATCATCATCACAACAAGCAATAGGCATAACGAGATCATCATCAAGTGCATCATCTTCCACAATTATTTTTGATTCATTTTCATGAGGCACAACAATAATAGGAGCAACCATATTTGGGAGAGATACCCTTTTACCTCTCTTCCTTTTTATTTTCTTCTTCTTCACCTCATGTGTGGGTTCAATCCTCTTTTTCGAGCTCCTTATTAATGAGATTGTTTGAATAGAAGGCTCCTCCCCGTTACCAGATTCATCATAAGAAATAATAGGAGGATATTGGGAAGTATCCTCCCTTTCATTAGTATTCTCTTCGTCCTCTATTTGTTTTATTTTCTTTATGTAATTGTCAATATAAGGATTTTCAATACAATTCACCGCACAATACATATAGATCTTTTCTAGATCAAAATCAAGAATTCTATTAATTTTGGAATACCCTCAGTTATACGTTTCATTTCTTCATAACCCAAAAGGAGGCTAAGCTCTTTATGATGCTCAAGGGTAATCAAATTATCACAATATTTGGACATGACTTGATCATGAAACAAATAGCATTGGAGCTTTAAATGACCATGTTCATTGCAAAGTTCACAAGGGGCGCGAAAAATATTGAATCTTTCAGCGCAATCATCAAGACTTTCTTGCACCAATTTAGTTTCTAAATACTTATGCCTCTTGCAATATCTATATTCCCTATTTGGTGTGTACTTGCAAACCCAATGTACTCCACAAAAATTAACATGTTTATAGGAGACATTTTCATCATAACTAGTGCAATCATCATTAGTATCATGGATATTCAAAGAATTCGTACTAACAACATTGCAATCATGCTCATCATTCACATATTTTATGCCAAGCATTCTATGTAATTCTTCTTCTAGTACTTGAGCACAGTTTTCCTTTCATCATACTCACGAAAGATATAAAAAAGATGAAGCGTATGAGACAAACTCAATTCCATTTTTTGATAGTTTTCTTTTATAAACTAAACTAGTGCTAAAACAAGAAACAAAAAGATTTTATTGCAAGATCTAAAGATATACCTTCAAGCACTCACCTCCCCGGCAACGGTGCCAGAAAAGAGCTTGATGTCTACTATGCAACCTTCTCCTTGTAGACGTTGTTGGGCCTGAAAGTGCATAGGTTTGTAGGACAGTAGCAAATTTCCCTCAAGTGGATGACCTAAGGTTTATCAATCCGTAGGAGGCGTAGGATGAAGATGGTGTCTCTCAAGCAACCCTGCAACCAAATAACAAAGCGTCTCTTGTGTCCCCAACACACCCAATACAATGGTAAATTGTATAGGTGCACTAGTTCGGTGAAGAGATGGTGATACAAGTGCAATATGGATGGTAGATATAGGTTTTTGTAATCTGAAAATATAAAAACAGCAAGGTAACTAATGATAAAAGTGAGCGTAAACGGTATTGCAATGCTAGGAAACAAGGCCTAGGGTTCATACTTTCACTAGTGCAAGTTCTCTCAACAATAATAACATAATTGGATCATATAACTATCCCTCAACATGCAACAAAGAGTCACTCCAAAGTCACTAGTGGAGAACAAATGAAGAGATTATGGTAGTGTACGAAACCACCTCAAAGTTATTATTTCCAATCAATCCGTTGGGCTATTCCTATAAGTGTCACAAACAGCCCTAGAGTTCGTACTAGAATAACACCTTAAGACACAAATCAACCAAAACCCTAATGTCACCTAGATACTGCAATGTCACCTCAAGTATCCGTGGGCATGATTATACGATATGCATCACACAATCTCAATTAATCTATTCAAACCAACACATAGAACCTCAAAGAGTGCCCCAAAGTTTCTACCAGAGAATCACAACGAAAACGTGTGCCAACCCCTATGCATAGGTTCATGGGCGGAACCCGCAAGTTGATCAACAAAACATATATCAAGTGAATCACGTGATATCCCATTGTCACCACTGATACGCACGGCAAGACATACATCAAGTGTTCTCAAATCTTTAAAGACTCAATCCGATAAGATTACTTCAAGGGGAAAACTCAATTCATTACAAGAGAGTAGACGGGGAGAAGAAACATAAGATCCAACTATAATAGCAAAGCTCGCGATACATCAAGATCGTGCCAAATCAAGAACACGAGAGAGAGAGAGAGAGAGAGAGAGAGAGAGAGAGAGATCAAACACATAGCTACTGGTACATACCCTCAGCCCCGAGGGTGAACTACTCCCTCCTCGTCATGGAGAGCGCCGGGATGATGAAGATGGCCACAGTGAGGGTCCCCCTCTGGCAGGTGCCTAACAGGGTCCCGATTGGTTTTGGTGGCTACAGAGGCTTGCGGCGGCGGAACTCCCGATCTATTCTCTGTTCTGGAAGTTTTAGGGTACGTGGAGTTATATAGGCGGAAGAAGCACGTCAGGGGAGCCACGAGGGCCCCACGAGGCAGGGGCGCGCCCTAGGTGGGTGGGCACGCCCCCCACCCTCGTGGCTTCCTCGTTCCTTCCTTGACATGGGGTCCAAGTCCATCCGGTAGCTTTCCTTCCAAAAATAACTTCTCCAGTTGATTTCGTTCCGTTTTGACTCCGTTTGATATTTCTTTTCTTCGAAATACTGAAATAGGCAAAAAAAACAGCAAATCTGGGCTGGGCCTCCGGTTAATAGGTTAGTCCCAAAAGTAATATAAAAGTGGAAAATAAAGCCCAATATTGCCCAAAACAGTAGATAATATAGCATGGAGCAATAAAAAATTATAGATACGTTGGAGACGTATCATAGCCCTTCTCGACAGAGTTCGTCTTCGGGGGATCTTCTTCCGGAGATGATGGAGAGTGAAACACCTCCCCAAGCCACCCCGCCTCACGAGGCGGGCGATGCTGAAGTGTCGTCGCGAAGGGTTTCTCCTGATCCGCGAAGGCCAGAGGGTAATCCCTCGGCCACCCGAAGTCCTCAGCATTCGGCTCCTAAGGAGAGTAACAGAAAGAGTCCGGAACCGTCCGGTGTGAGATCGGACGCACTGAAGGATCTTCTGGAGCAAGCGGCTATCTCAGAAGAGCATCGTACGCTAATGGGTACGATGATCCAGAGGATTTCATCCGCCGAAAGCGGGTTGCATGAAGCTTTTATGAGCCTGCTGAAAGGCTTTGAGGTACGTGAAATAGTGTATGTTTTTTACGGTACCGCACACGTTAGGTGTGCCCTATGGAGATAGTAGCCCCTGAGACTCTGGTTTCCGTCGAGAACGATGGTAAATAGAGGATCATAGACCCAGGTAATAATCAGGCTGCCTTTATGTGCAGGTGGTTGAAGGTCCGGTGGCTAGCCGGACTGGTGAGTTGACGAGCTGAAGCGGCAACTTGAGGCAGCAGATGCCGACATCGTGCTTGTCAACAAGCGGCTCGACGAGGCATAGGGTATGTGATTTCTCCGGTGATCAACACATAATAAGAGGAGCATGATGCTAGTATCTTTAATATGTTTGTGACTGCAGATGGAGCTGCCGCCGTGGAGACCCTTCGGGTGGAACTTGCCCGAGCCAAGGAACAAGCCCGGAAAAGTGATGCGGCCGCTCTGAAGGCGGTCGAAGAGCTGAGAGCCGAACAGGCTGCATTGCTGAAGCAAGGATGAGATAGCCAAGATGGCTGTGGAATCGAAGGATGCCGC
The DNA here is from genome assembly GCA_021605205.1 of Aegilops longissima. NCBI lineage: Eukaryota > Viridiplantae > Streptophyta > Magnoliopsida > Poales > Poaceae > Aegilops > Aegilops longissima. Next base: position 166,981,023 of record CM038681.1, on the reverse strand, counting down.
TGACTGTTATGAGCTTCTTGAAAATAAAAATCGAGCGAAGATGACGGACCTGGAAAAGGCCACGGTGGCAGCCAAAGACACCCGCTCTACAATCAGAGCGATGAAGGAGGAGCTGCGTCAAGCCGGGGATATCGCGGCTGGGAAGCCCTTTATGCTGCAGATGAAGTTCGGAGATCCTAAGTATGCTCCTCTTGATCAACTATGGAGTTCGGCGGACGCATATGTGGATTTGGCAGCAAGTGCTGCTGATGCGGCCAAATACTTCAAAGATCAGATCGTGAAGTGGAAAAGCTGTTCTGGTCACAATTCAATGTTCCAGTGCGTCCTCTTCTGTTGAATGAGCAGATGGCCGAGTGGGCCGAGCTCCATAGGTTGTCCGGTCTAGCCATGAGGTCTGTTGTGGATCATTTGTGGCCGGAAGGGCCAAGGCTGAACAACTATTTTAATTTAGTGCAACAGTTCCTTGGTGTTGTGCCGCATATCGATGCGATGAAGAGGTCGGCGTGCATAGAGGGTGCGCGGATGGCACTTGCCCGTGTCAAGACATATTGGGCAGAGATGGAGGCCACCGCTATTGCAACCCAGAGTTCGGCCGTAGGCCGAGTATCTGCCGAGCACTACTTTGAAGAAGTCCTTGAAGGCGCTCGTGCAATAGAGGCTCAGTGCTCAAAGAATATTATGTTCTAGTGACATGTATTCCCATGTTTTATTGAATTATAAAGGCTATGTTTTATACTTTTGCCTGAAAGTATTATGATGCCTCCTGTGCGGCCGTTTATGTATATATGGATATAACCTGAAAGTTTGGAGTCGTCAGCTTCATTCCCCACGCATATAATGCGGGGGTGTTTGCAAAAACGCGTATTCACACTTGATCCAACGTCTTGGTCCATTAAGGAGGTGGTAGCGCAGCGAACAGGCAATCGGACTATATTGCTTTAACACTTTCACTTAGCCATAGGAGTTTGACGGTGGGACTACTATATAGCCCCTGGTACCTCCTCGCTCGTCCGAATACGGGGCGCGTACGTACATGACCGGGAAACGGCCCTTCGTTAATGTGGAGTGCTACCTCTTGAGCTTGCGTTGGATTTTCCCGAAGAGGAGAGGATAATGCAGCAGAGTAGCGTAAGTATTTCCCTCAGTTTTTGAGAACCAAGGTATCAATCCAGTAGGAGGCCACACGCAAGTCCCTCGTACCTACACAAAACAAATAGCTCAACGCAACCAACGCGATTAGGGGTTGTCAATCCCTTCACGGTCACTTACGAGAGTGAGATCTGATAGAGATGATAGATAATATTTTTGGTATTTTTGGTATAAAGATGCAAAGTAAAATAAAAAGCAAAGCAATAATAAAGTGATGGAAATTGATATGATAGAGAATAGACCCGGGGGCCATAGATTTCACTAGTGACTTCTCTCAAGAGCATAGGTATTTTACGGTGGGTGAACGAATTACTGTTGAGCAATTGACAGAATTGACAATAGTTATGAGAGTATCTAGGTATGATCATGTATATAGGCATCACGTCCGAGACAAGTAGACCGACTCCTGCCTGCATCTACTACTATTACTCCACTCATCGACCGCTATCCAGCATGCATATAGAGTATTAAGTTAATGAAAACAGAATAACGCCTTAAGCAAGAAGACATGATGTAGAGGGATAAATTCTTGCAATATGATAAAAACCCCATCTTGTTATCCTCGATGGCAACAATACAATACGTGCCTTGCTGCCCCTTCTATCACTGGGAAAGGACACCGCAAGATTGAACCCAAAGCTAAGCACTTCTCCTATTGCAAGAACTACCAATCTAGTTGGCCAAACCAAACGGATAATTCGAAGATACTTGCAAAGATAACCAATCATACAAAAAAGAATTCAGAGAAGATTCAAATATTGCTCATAGATAATCTTGATCATAAACCCACAATTCATTGATCTCAACAAACACACCGCAAAAAGAAGATTACATCGAATAGATCTCCACGAGAGAGGGGGAGAACATTGTATTGAGATCCAAAAAGAGAGAAGAAGCCATCTAGCTACTAACTATGGACCCGAAGGTCTGAAGTAAACTACTCACACTTCATCGGAGAGGCTATGATGATGTAGAAGCCCTCCATGGTGGATTCCCCTTCCGGTGGAGCTCCGGAACAGGCCCCAAGATGGGATCTTGTGGATCTGAGAAAGTTGCGGCGGTGGAATTAGGTTTTTGCTCCGTGTCGATCGTTCGGTGCGTGAGGTATATAGGAGGAAGAAGTACGTCGGTGGAGCAACAGGGGCCCACGAGGGTGGAGGGCGCGCCCCCTACCTCGTGCCTTCCCAGTTGGTTGCTTGACGTAGGGTCCAAGTCTCCTGGATCATGTTCGGTGAGAAAATCACGTTCTGAAGGTTTCATTCCGTTTGGACTCCGTTTGATATTCCGTTTCTTGAAACTCAAATAGGCAAAAAACAACAATTACAGGTTGGGCCTCCGGTTAGTAGGTTAGTCCCAAAAATAATATAAAAGTGAATAATAAAGCCCAATATGGTCCAAAACAGTAGATAATATAGCATGGAGCAATAAAAAATTATAGATACGTTGGAGACGTATCAGGCATCCCCAAGCTTAATTCCTTCTCGTCCTCGAGTAGGTAAATGATAAAAAGATAATTTTTGATGCGGAGTGCTACTTGGCATAATTTCAATGTAATTCTTCTTAATTGTGGTATGAATATTCAGATTCGAAAGATTCAAGACAAAAGTTTAATATTGACATGAAAATAATAATACTTCAAGCATACTAACAAAGCAAACATGTCTTCTCAAAATAACATGGACAAAGATAGTTATCCCAACAAAATCATATAGTCTGGCTATGCTCTATCTTCACCACACAAAGTATTTAAATCATGCACAACCCCGATGACAAGCCAAGCAATTTTTTCATACTTTTGACATTCTCAAAACCTTTTCAATCTTCACGCAATACATGAGCGTGAGCCATGGATATAGCACTAGATGTGGAATAGAATGGTGGTTGTGGAGAAGACAAAAAGGGAGAAGATAGTCTCACATCAACTAGGCGTATCAACGGGCTATGGAGATGTGTGACGCCCTCGATTCAATCGTACACTAATCATGCACGCAAATGTGTACGATCAAGATCAAGGACTCACGGGAAGATATCACAACACAACTCTACAAATAAAATAAGTCATACAAGCATCATAATACAAGCCGAGGGCCTCGAGGGCTCGAATACAAGTGCTCGATCATAGGCGAGTCAGTGGAAGCAACAATATCTGAGTACGAGACATAAGTTAAACAAGGTGCCATAAGATGGCTAGCACAAAGCCGGGATCAGATCGAAGAGGAGCAGGCCTCCCACAGGATCCTCCTAGGTCACTCCCAGTCGTCGTCGCCGGGCTACACGTAGTAGTAGGCGCCTCGAGTAGTAGTCGCCGAGGCGGTGGCGTGCAGGTCCAGGCTCCAACGTCTGCATTGCAGCAATCGAGTAGAGATAGGAAAAAGGGGAACAAGGCAACCGTGAGTACTCATCCAAAGTACTGCAAGCAAGGAGCTACACTACATATGCATGGATATATGTGTAAAGGCCATATCGATGGACTGAATCGCAGAATGCCGTAATAAGAGGGGGTAGCTAGTCTTAACGAAGACTACGCTGCTGGACACCGGTCTTACAGCAATGCATGAAGAGGACAACGGAAGTCCTCCAAGTAACAACATATAGCAATAATCCTACCCGGCAATCCCTGCTCATAACCACGAGCGAGAGCGACCACCGTTGTATCCGGCACTTGGAAGGGTGTGTTTTATCAAGTATCCGGTTCTAGTTGTCATAAGCTCAAGGTACAACTCCAAGTCGTCCTGTTACAAGATCACGGCTATCCGAATAGATTAACTTCCTGCGGGGTGCACCATCTTACCCAAAGACGCTTGATCCCATTGGGCGGACACACTTTCCGGGTCATGCCCGACGCGTAAGATCAACACGTCGCAGCCCCACCTAGGCACAACAGAGAGGCCAACACGCCGGTCTAAACCTAAGCGCGCAGGGCAGGCCCATCGCCTCGAAAGCACACTGCACGTTCGCTGTGACGCGCCGAAGCATACCTAGCCCATCGAGCGTTCCAGTCCAATCCGGCGCGCGCCGCTCCGTCGTGACGTCTGAAGTATTTCGCTGATACCACGACGCGGGATACCCATAACTACTCCAGCGTAGATGGTTAGTGCGTATAAGCTCGTAGCCAACCCGGATCAAATACCAAGACCTCGTTAAGCGTGTTAAGTAACATGAACGCCGAACAGGCAGGCCCACCTCTCTCTAGGCGGTCTCAACCTGCCCCGCCGCTCCGCCATTAAAGTATCGATCGGGGCCGTGGGAACCTAGGCCCACCTCTACGGGATGGAGCCACCGTCCTTTCAGCCCCATCTCCAACAGTACCACGGTAATGTAATAGTGTACAAGATATAGTATATACCCGTGATCAACTCCCGAGTGATCACGGCCCGATAATATAGCACGGCGGATTTGACAAGTATGAAGGGCCACAGATGAATGTACTAGCATCCTATACTAAGCATATAGGATTGCGGTAAGGTAACAATGAAGTTACAAGGTCGCTATGCAGCAAAGATAGGAGTATCTCAAAACAAGAACATGCTATGCTACTCTAATGCAAGCAGTGTAGATAAGAGTAGGCGATATCTGGTGATCAAGGGGGTGCTTGCCTGGTTGCTCGGCAAGAGAGAGGGTCGCCGGTGGCGTAGTCGATCACAGGACATCGACATCGGTCTCGGGGTCTACCGGAGAGAAGAGGGCTAAGAACAGAAGTACATAGCGCAAGTGCATAACAGACAATGATGAGCTAGACGTGTTCTAACGTAGCGCTAGGCGATACCGGCGAAGGGGGAAACATCCGGGAAAGTTTTCCCGGTTCCGGACGTCTGTCAGACAGATGAACCGGAGAGGAAAGTTTGCAGGTTCGATAGGTTAGGGGTGTGTGGCGGACGAACGGACTGCGTATCCGGATTCGTCTCGTCGTTCTGAGCAACTTTCATGTTGAAATTATTTTAATCCGAGTTACGGATTAAAAGATATGATTTTCTAAAGTATTTATTAATTTCGGGAATTTAATTAATTATTTAATTAATTTGGAAATGTATTTATGACATCAGCATGATGTCATGCTGACGTCATCGGTCAACAGGGTTGACTTGGTCAACCCTGACATGTGGGTCCCGCATGTCATTCTCTCATATCTAGTTAACCTAATCAAAGTTAATTAACACTAGCTAATTAAGTTTAATTAGTTAATTAAGTTTAATTAGTGATTAAGTTTAATTAATCAGGTTTAATTAAGTTAATTAATTCTCTAATTAATTAATTAATTAATTAACATTTTAATTATTACTTTAATTATTTATTTTCGTTTTTTGTTACGGGGGTTAGGCCCACATGTCAATGGCCCTGAGGGGCCAAACGGCAATGACAGAACGCAGGCGTGGAGTGCCGAGGCAAACCCGAGTCTTGAGACAGAGTCCAGGCGCGCGGACCGGGCGTCGATCGATCGAGGCCGCCGCTCATGACAGCGCGGCGTGAGGGCAGCGTCGACGGCGCGTGCCCGAGGCCACCAAGGATCTTGATTCGGTAGGGGCCGACAACCGACCGGGAATGGGGGCCCACTGAAGGGCGCAACAGCGTTAGCGGTCGCGGCGAAGCGGCGCAGCGATGGGGGGAACGCGTGGTGGCAGCGGTGAGGGGGAGGGGCCTCACAGGGGAAGGTAGGGTCTATGCAATGGGGGTGAGGAGGACGTCGGGGCGACGGCGCGGCGAGAGGAAGGCCAGGCGGCGGACGAGGGCGATGAGTGGCGACATCGAAGTCGGCCCGATCCGACCTGGATCGGGGAGAGGGAGACGCGGCGCGGCGGCGTGGCGGCTCCGGTGACGGGAGGGCTTGGGCGGCGACGGCGTGGGTGGGAGCTCGGGCGACGGGGCGCTTGGGGGGGAAGGACGAGGAGGCGCCGGCAGGGACGGGCGGCGCCGTCCGGCGAGGGGGGAAATGGATGAGGCGGCGGGGGGTTCGGGGCGCCGATCCAGACGGGGGGGAGAGGAAGAGAGGTCGAGGGGGAGTGGGGATCGATCCGATCCGATCGGGCGAGGGGTGGGGGAGCGAGTGGGGATCGGGTGGGTTAGGGTTAGTGGGGTGGGGGTTATACGGGAGGCACCGGGTGGGCCGGCCTGAACGGTGGGCTGGCTGGCTGGGCCGCTTGGCCCAGTTGGCCAGGGGGTCTCCCTCCTTTGTTTCTTTTTTTTGTTTATATTGTTTTCCGTTTTCCTTTTTATATATTTTAATTCCTTTTTTCTTTTCTATTTTATTTTAGTTTTAGCAATTTACTAAAGTGGCACCTAATAGAATTTACAATTTATGCCACTGCCACATTAGTTTATTACTTAGAACCAATTAGTCTTGAAAATGTTTATTAATTCTAAAGCACTTATATAATTGCATTGCTACTGTTTTATTTTCCTTTGAGCATTTAAACATTTATAAAAATGTGGTTTCATCACCATAATTACCTATGTATTATTTGGTTCACTCCGAACATATAAAGTTTAATATTTGAAAACTTTTAATGTTTGACCTTGTTGAATTTGAATTTTGAATCTGATTTGAACTAACGCGAGATTTTCAACAGTAACCGAGGTGACGTGGCATCATTAGTGCGGATTACTGTAGCTTAATTACCCGGGCGTCACAATTCTCCTCCACTACAAGAAATCTCGTCCCGAGATTTAAGAGGGGAGCAAGGGGGAAAGGTCTGGTTACGATAATCTAACGGATCTTCTCGAAGAAGTTAATCCCCTTCGTTGATGTCCTCAATCCTTTATTCCGATGCAACATGATAAGCTGGTCATCATTTCTTCGGGAATTCCATCGTACTTACGAAAAGATAAGGGGCAGCTCACTACGACATAACGCTTTTGAGGGAAACAATCTGGGGTTAACCCATGAATTAGTATAGAATTATCTCTCGAGTTGAACATATGAAATACCTCGAGAGTAAGGTACGAAGGTACCATAATAGGCTCCAAGCGGGTAGGTAGCTGCTCGAAGCCTGAACCAGAGTGAGAAAGGGGTTCAGTAGCGAGAGTAAGTATCGCGTCGATACCGAATAGATCACTATGACGGTGGCCCGTGAATTACATACGGGTCCACGCGGAGGAATAACTTTGGGAACGAAGGGCAGGAGAGTCGGTTTCGATCTGTGAAACTGGGTTATGGGCCCACCATGTGGTTAAAGGTAGAAGGTTGGTGACATCTTGCACGATCCTGTAAGCAAGGCGGTCGGAGGAGAGTCGAGGTTCATGTCGGCAACAACATATGTACCAAGGCGAGGGACGAAGAGAACCATTTTCACCTTTCGTTGAGCGAGGCGGACCATTAGGCAAGGTTCTCGTCCATCGGTGGTCACCGGAATGTCATCAACAAATAGTAATAGGGTCTTACTTACAGTGGTACAACGAGGTGCTTACCTAAGCGAGGATTATCACTGCTAGATTATATATATCCCAAGAAAGGTTCAAACAACCAATGGAAAGTAAAATAGGATTATCATATTAAATGAACAATGGAAAGGAAAATGTGTTTAAACACATATTTCAAGGGCATATCCTTACCAAGGATAAGCGAGCATGATATCCATGACGGGATATATTGTAGAAAACCCTTTAGGTAAGGGAGAGAAATTTCATGACATTACCCATACAACGGTGTTCGGATAATTGAGCAAGAAACATTTAGCATTGGGCTTGAATGTTCTTGTTGAAAATCGAGTAACACGTACATGCTTTGAGATAGCATTGACATGGTCTTGGTGAAGATCAGAATTTGGAAACACGAAGGATTCATCAGAATAACTTGTAGAATAAGTCTTACAATTTCCTCATGGATGAACGGATAACCTTGCTGAAAAGGAATCTATAATGATAGGTCCTCCAGCGGGGGTGCTAGGCATGACATCATGCTACCGGTTCATCAAGGACCAATAACATAAACCTTGGAAAGTTGTCCCAACCATCATATCTGACCGAGTTTCAGATCCGATTGGTGTCAGGATACCTCAGACTTAGGATACCTGAGAAGACAAGGTGCAACGCAAATTGACGAGATGACATTGTAAGATTCTCGGGAAAATGAACTATGGAGTGATTTCCGTTATCAAAAGTCCATCATTAACCCAAGGAGAGGACAAGGAGGTTTCTGGTGAACTCAACGGTAATTCATCGAGATTCCCAAAAGATGGATCTCCACAATTAAGGGAACAAGGAGATAACATTTGTCAGCTCAAATGATATAAGGAAGTATGCTCGAGGAAAACATACACAATTAAACATTGGTTGAAAGGTGCGCCCGAAATATGGGTTGGGTTGCACGACCAATGTCAGAAGGGTGATTCAATAATCAATAACCTAGGAATGAACTTTCGATCGTTAACTTCAAAGCAATAGGGTTGCTAGAAGTCCAGAACTCAAACAACACCGTTCACTTGATGGTATTAACACGGGGACCAAGAAAGAAGGGTGATGGTGAGAAGTATTTCTATGTCAAGAATTCTCAAGAGGTGGAGCAATCTCAGAACATTCTTGACATAAAGGATGGTAATACTCCAAGGTAAAGAAGAACAATTGCTGGATAGCGAGGATCTCAAGGTATAACACCCAACATGAACAAGCTTGTGTTGGTGGGAAGGCAATAGCGTGGTCGGTGATTATACAAATCATCGAGGGCAAGGATGGTATTTCTCATCATGAATTCAATTGATATCCTGGATGAGCTCAGAATGTTGATGATCACGACACCTTTGTCGCGAGAGTTCATGAAGATGTAATCGATCGGCGACGACATCAAGTCAAAGTAATGATGAAGTGAAAGGTTATTGGAACCAAGGGTACTGCACAAACTTGAAACCAAGCCTGCTGTTCAAGGCGAAATGATATGACGATGAGGATCGACGTAAGGTTAATTCATCGTCGAACATTGTGCTCCGAGAAGAAGGACCGGGTAGCACAGTTAGAATCATCACGACAATGATATAGCCAAACAGGCTAGGAATGGCGTGATCGGTTACAAATTCATACTTAAAGAAGATTATCAAGTGTCGTTGAACCGTAAAGCAGACTCGGTTCAGTTATCGGTGTCTTTGAGTGTATAATATCTCAGAGCCCGTGAAAAACTGGAACCAGTGGGAAGGTAGCACTTGATGAAGAACTCATAAGAAGTTTATGTTGTTCCATGATAATCACGAGATACCAGGGGTAATACTCGATGACATATCAAAGTAGAGGTTGGGCGGGGGTTATTGCTCTACTGAAGACAAGTACTCTAACTTGTCTGAGAATTAGAATCAAGGAGAACAAACATGGTGGAACCACGGTTGCGTGGGATCAATTCACGATACCGATGATATTTACCAAGAAGTTACCATGACAGATCTACATCGTGTCCATGGGCATGAACACAAGTTCAAGGTCGACTCCACTTCTTCAATATATAACCTTCCATTCGCTTCTCGCTTTGATAAAGGCATTAGTGTTGAAAGTTGTACCTGGTGAAATACCAGATGAGTATGACTCGTGAAAACTTCTGAGTTCACACATATAAAGGAAGACATAGGTTCAACCCGGCAGGGTATCATGGAAACATATACCACAAGCTTCAATAGTAAATACCACAAGCTCGAAAGCGGAGCATGGTTGGTAAAAGGGAAGGACGCACTTTACCAAAGGCATTATGTATCAGGGAAGGTCTCACAAAGTTATTGAATATGAAGGATGCTGACGGATAAAATCCAACAATGGACCTGATGGCCCACAAGGGGTCTGACGTAAGCATCAGTACTTAACTAGAGGAAGAAGAATGCAAGGAGGTCAGTTTATAGAAACAACTGACTAACTCAATGGTCAAATGCAAATGAATTACGATTCCCAAATCAAGGGGTCAGAAGCAATGCTCTGATTAGGGATGGATAAGTTGAATAGCCTTAGGGTACAATCAACGACACTAGGATTGGTCGAGAACCAATTCCAGTTGAAAGAATGGCAGCTCAGCCAGAAAGGTAATTTATAAGGATCAATGATGATTGCGGGTGTTCGCAAACATATTGAGTCAACAGACTCAAAATGATAATGACAAGGAATGTCATTATGACTACGAGACTTATGGGATTAACCATAATACAAGCAAGCAAGAATTTCAAGAGCCAAAGGCTCCAGAGGGTTTTCGGAAGATCGAATAGTATTTTGAAGACTTTTGTGAAACACATGAACAAGCTGGGTTGAGCGGATACTCGACAAGTCGAGGGTTTATTTGAAGGGGTATTCATGTAGCAAAGAACTGCTAGTCAGTAGGCACAAAGTATTCTCGGAACAATAGAGAAAACTTCGGGGTATCTTGTAATAACAAGATCAATGGGGAATGATCGTATGAATGGCAAGTGTAAGTAGTTATCCATACGGATTTATCGGTGGTCAGGAATAGCAAAAGTGATGAGCACAAAGTCTCGAGAGGACATCAGAGAGTATCTTCGGAATCTTCCGATTAGCGATTTATCATCTCAAGTGAGGGCTCTCCGGGAGAAAGTACTCGCGAGATCCTAAAGTTAGTTTTGTTTTTAGAAAAATCGTTTAACCCGAATAGAAGAGAGTTCAGAATCCCAGAGTAAAGATCGAGGAGTAAAAGATCCTAATACCACCCAATGGCGACGTGGGCCCATAAGGCACACAGCCAAGTTAGTAAAAGTTTTTGCAATGTCTAGACTCGACTTTGGCCAAGGAGTGTGGAAGGGGGATTCCTACAGGCAGTCTGCTCTGATACCAACTTGTGACGCCCTCGATTCAATCGTACACTAATCATGCACGCAAATGTGTACGATCAAGATCAAGGACTCACGGGAAGATATCACAACACAACTCTACAAATAAAATAAGTCATACAAGCATCATAATACAAGCCAGGGGCCTCGAGGGCTCGAATACAAGTGCTCGATCATAGACGAGTCAGCGGAAGCAACAATATCTGAGTACGTATAAGTTAAACAAGGTGCCATAAGATGGCTAGCACAAACTGGGATACAGATCGAAGAGGAGCAGGCCTCCTGCCTCGATCCTCCTAGGTCACTCCCGGTGTAAATCGTCGGCGGGCTGCACGTAGTAGTAGGCGCCTCCAGTAGTAGTCGCCGAGGCGGTGGCGTGCAGGTCCAGGCTCCAACGTCTGTTGCAGCAATCGAGTAGAGATAGGAAAAAGGGGGAACAAGGCAACCGTGAGTACTCATCCAAAGTACTCGCAAGCAAGGAGCTACACTACATATGCATGGATATATGTGTAAAGGCCATATCAGTGGACTGAACTGCAGAATGCCAGAATAAGAGGGGGGTAGCTAGCCTTAACGAAGACTACGCTGCTGGACACCGGTCTTGCAACAGACAGAAGAGGACAACGGAAGTCCTCCAAGTAACAACATATAGCAATAATCCTACCCGGCAATCCCCTGCTCATAACCCTGAGCGAGAGCGACCACCGGTTGTATCTGGCACTTGGAAGGGTGTGTTTTATCAAGTATCCGGTTCTAGTTGTCATAAGCTCAAGGTACAACTCCAAGTCGTCCTGTTATCAAGATCACGGCTATCCGAATAGATTAACTTCCTGCAGGGTGCACCATCTTACCCAAAGACGCTTGATCCCATTTGGCGGACACACTTTCCGGGTCATGCCCGCCAGCGTAAGATCAACACGCCGCAGCCCCACCTAGGCACAACAGAGGCCAACACACCGGTCTAAACCTAAGCGCCGCAGGGTCAGGCCCATCGCCTCGAGCACACCTGCACGTTATGTCGCGGCCGAAGCGCAGACCTAGCCCATCAGCGTTCCAGTCCAATCCGGCCAGCGCGCTCCGTCGTGACGTCTGAAGTATTTCGGCCGATACCACGACGCGGGATACCCATAACTACTCCCGCGTAGATGGTTAGTGCGATAAGCTCGTAGCCAACCCAGATCAAATACCAAGACCTCGTTAAGCGTGTTAAGTAACATGAACGCCGAACAGGCCAGGCCCACCTCTCTCTAGGCGGTCTCAACCTGCCCCGCCGCCCGCCACAAAGTATCGGGCGGGGCCGTGGGGAACCTAGGCCCACCTCTACCGGGATGGAGCCACCGTCCTTTCAAATTTCCCCATCTCCAAACAGTACCACGGTAATGTAATAGTGTACAAGATATAGTATATACCGTGATCAACTCCCGAGTGATCACGGCCCGATAGTATAGCACGGCGAGACGGACAAGTATGAAGGGCCACAGATGAATGTACTAGCATCCTATACTAAGCATATAGGATTGCGGTAAGGTAACAACGAAGTTACAAGGTCGCTATGCAGCGGATAGGAGTATCTCAAAAAAGAATATGCTATGCTACTCTAATGCAAGCAGTGTAGATAAGAGTAGGCGATATCCGGTGATCAAGGGGGCTTGCCTGGTTGCTCGGCAAGAGAGAGGGGTCGCCGGTGGCGTAGTCGATCACAGGACATCGACATCGGTCTCGGGGTCTCCGGAGAGAAGAGGCGAAGAACACGATAAGTACATAGCGAGCAAGTGCATAACAGACAACGATGCAGAGCTAGACGTGTTCTAACGCAGCGCTAGGCGATACCGGCGAAGGGGAAACATCCGGAAAGTTTTCCGGTTCGGACGTCTGTCGATGATGAACCGGAGAGGAAAGTTTGCAGGTTCGATAGGTTAGGGGTGTGTGGCGGACAAACGGATCGCGTATCCGGATTCGTCTCGCTGCTCGAGCAACTTTCATGTTGAAATTATTTTAATCCGAAGTTACGGATTAAAAGATATGATTTTCTAAAGTATTTATTAATTTTGGGAATTTAATTAATTATTTAATTAATTTGAAATGTATTTATGACATCGGCATGATGTCATCTTGGCGTCATCGGTCAACAGGGTTGACTTGGTCAACCCTGACATGTGGGTCCCGCATGTCATTCTCTCATATCTAGTTAACCTAATCAAAGTTAATTAACACTAGTTAATTAAGTTTAATTAGTTAATTAAGTTTAATTAGTGATTAAGTTTAATTAATCAGGTTTAATTAAGTTAATTAATTCTCTAATTAATTAATTAATTAACATTTTAATTATTACTTTAATTATTTATTTTCGTTTTTGTTCTGGGGGGGTTAGGCCCCACATGTCAATGGCCCTGTGGGGCAAACGAAGCTAACGGGCACGGGCGTGGGTGCCGCCGAGGCAAACCCGGTCGGCGACAGAGTCCAGGCGCCGGACCGGCGTCGACGATCGAGGCCGCCGTTCGCGGCACGGCGCGAAGGGACGGCGTCGCGCGGGCGCGTGCCCGAGGCCACCAAGGGATGCGGTTCGGCGCGGGGCGACAACCGACCGAGGAATGGGGGCCCGCCGAAAGAAGCGCAACCGCGTTAGCGGTCGCCGCCGCCAGCGGCAGCGTCTTGAAACGTGGTGGCTGCGGTGGCCTTGGCGGTCTTGGCAAGGAGGAAGAGAGGAGGAGGGGCCTCACAGGGGAAGGTAGGTTCTATCACGATGGGGGTGAGGAGGACGTCGGGGGACGGCGCCGCGGCGAGGAAGGCCGCCGGCGCTGCGGCGACGAGGGCGATGAGTGGCGACAGCTGGTCGGCCCGATCCGACCTGGATCGGGGAGAGGGGAGACGCGGGCGGGCGGCGTGGCGGCTCCGGTGTGGGGAGGGCTTGAGGCGGCACGGCGTGGGTGGGAGCTTCGGGCGACGGGCGCTTGGGGGAAGGACGAGGAGGCGCCAAGGATTTGGGAGCTGGCCCGTCCGGGGGGAAATGGATGAGGCGGGGGGGTTCGGCGCCGATCCAGACGGGGGAGAGGAAGAGAGTCGAGGGGAGTGGGGGATCGATCCGATCCGATCGGGCGAGGTGGGGGCGAGTGGGGATCGGGTGGGTTAGGGTTAGTGGGGTGGGGGTTATACGGGAGGCACCAGGTGGGCGGCTGAGAAGTGGGCTGGCTGGCTGGGCCGCTTGGCCCAGTTGGCCAGGGGGTCTCCCTCCTTTGTTTCTTTTTTTTTTGTTTATATTGTTTTCTGTTTTCCTTTTTATATATTTTAATTCCTTTTTACTTTTCTATTTTATTTTAGTTTTAGCAATTTACTAAAGTGGCACCTAATAGAATTTACAATTTATGCCACTGCCACATTAGTTTATTACTTAGAACCAATTAGTCTTGAAAATGTTTATTAATTCTAAAGCACTTATATAATTGCATTGCTACTGTTTTATTTTCCTTTGAGCATTTAAACATTTATAAAAATGTGGTTTCATCACCATAATTACCTATGTATTATTTGGTTCACTCCGAACATATAAAGTTTAATATTTGAAAACTTTTAATGTTTGACCTTGTTGAATTTGAATTTTGAATCTGATTTGAACTAACGCGAGATTTTCAACAGTAACCGAGGTGACGTGGCATCATTAGTGCGGATTACTGTAGCTTAATTACCCGGGCGTCACAAGATGCCCATCAATAGATATCAATGTGAGTGAGTAGAGATTGCCATGCAACGGATGCACTAGGGCTATAAGTATATGAAAGCTCAACAAAAGAAACTAAGTGGGTGTGCATCCAACTCGCTTGCTCACGAAGACCTAGGGCAATTTGAGGAAGACCATCATTGGAATATACAAGCCAAGTTCTATAATGAAAAATTCCCACTAGTATATGAAGGCGACAAAATGAGAGACTCTCTATCATGAAGATCATGGTGCTACTTTGAAGCACAAGTGTGGTAAAAGGATAGTAACATTGTCCCTTCTCTCTTTTCCTCTCATTTTTTTTATTGGGCCTTTTCTCTTTTTTATGGCCTCTTTTCTTTCCCCCTTTTATTTATTTATTTATTTATTTTTCATCCGGAGTCTCATCCCGACTTGTGGGGGAATCATAGTCTCCATCATCCTTTCCTCACTTGGGACAATGCTCTAAAAATTATGATCATCACACTTTTATTTACTTACGACTCAACAATTACAACTCGATACTTAGAACAAAATATGACTCTATGTGTATGCCTCCGGCGGTGTACCGAGATATGCAATGATTCATGAGTGACATGTATGAAAGAATTATTAATGGTGGCTTTGCCACAAATACGATGTCAACTACATGATCATGCTAAGCAATATGACAATGATGGAGCGTGTCATAATAAACGGAACAGTGGAAAGTTGCATGGCAATATATATCGGGATGGCTATGGAAATGCCATAGTAGGTAGGTGTGGTGGCTGTTTTGAGGAAGGTATATGGTGGGTATATGATACCGGCGAAAAGTGCGCGGTATTAGAAAGGCTAGCAATGGTGGAAAGGAGAGAAAAGTGCATATAATCCATGGACCCAACATTAGTCATAAAGAACTCATATACTTATTGCAAAAATCTACAAGTTATCAAAGCAAAGTATTACGCGCATGCTCCTAGGGGATAGATTGGTAGGAAAAGACCATCGCTCGTCCCCGACCGCCACTCATAAGGAATACAATCAATAAATAAATCATGCTCCGACTTCATCACATAACGGTTCACCATATGTGCATGCTACGGGAATCACAAACTTTAACACAAGTATTTCTCAAATTCACAACTACTCAACTAGCATGACTCTAATATTACTACCTCCATATCTCAAAACAATAATGAAGCATCAAACTTTTCTTAGTATTCAACGCACTCAAAAGAAAGTTTTACAAATCTTGAATACCAAGCATATTATTATTATTAAGCAAATTACCATGCTATTTAAGACTCTCAAAATAATCTAAGTGAAGTATGAGAGATCAATGGTTTCTATAAAACAAATCCACCGCCGTGCTCTAAAAGATATAAGTGAAGCACTAGAGCAAAACTATATAGCTCAAAAGATATAAGTGAAGCACATAGAGTATTCCATAAAATTCCAATTCATGTATGGCTCTCTCAAAAGGTGTGTACAGCAAGGATGATTGTGGTAAACTAAAAAGCAAAGACTCAAATTATACAAGACGCTCCAAGAAAAACACATATTATGTGGTGAATAAAAATATAGCTCCAAGTAAAGTTACCGATGGAAGTGGACGAAAGAGGGGATGCCTTCCGGGGGCATCCCCAAGCTTTCACTTTTTGGTGTCCTTGGATTATCTTGGGGGTGCCATGGTCATCCCCAAGCTTAGTCTCTTGCCACTCCTTGTTCCATAATCCATCAAAAAAATCACCCAAAACTTGAAAACTTCACAACACAAAACTCAACAAAAATTTCGTGAGCTCCGTTAGCGAAAGAAAACAAAAGACCACTTCAAGGTACTGTAATGAACTCATTCTTTATTTATATTGGTGTTAAACCTACTGTATTCCAACTTCTCTATAGATTATAAACTATTTTACTAGCCATAGATTCATCAAAATAATCAAACAACACACGAAAAACAGAATCTGTCAAAAACAGAACAGTCTGTATAATCTGTAACTAACGCATACTTCTGGAACTCCAAAACTTCAGCCAAAATAGGATGACCTAGGAAATTTGTTTATTGATCAGAAGCAATTGTAATCACTATTTTATCACATTCTGGTGATTTTTAACAATTGTTTTCGTGAACCGAAAGTTTCTGGAAATTACAGCAAGGTCAAATAACTATCATCCAAGAAGATCCTATAGGTTTAACTTGGCACAAACACTAATTAAAACATAAAACCACATCTAAGCAGAAGGTATATAGATTATTTATTCCTAAACAGAAACAAAAACAAAAAAACTAAAAATAAAATTGTGTTGCCTCCCAACAAGCGCTATCATTTAACGCCCCTAGCTAGGCATAAAAGCAAGGATAGATCTAGGTATTGCCATCTTTGGTAGGCAATCCATAAGTGGCTCTCATAATAGATTCATATGATAGTTTTATTTTCTTTCTAGGGAAGTGTTCCATGCCTTTCCTTAACGGAAATTGGAATCTAATATTCCCTTCCTTCATATCAATGATTGCACCAATCGTTCTAAGGAAAGGTCTACCAAGAATAATAGGACATGAATGATTGCAATCTATATCAAGAACGATAAAATCTATGGTCACATAATTCCTATTTGCAACAATAAGAACATCATTAATTCTTCCCATAGGTTTCTTAATAGTGGAATCCGCAAGGTGCAAGTTTAGAGAGCAATCATCAAAATCACGGAAATCTAGCAAATCACACAAAGTTTTGGGAATAGTGGAAACACTAGCACCCAAATGACATAAAGCATAAAATTCATGATCCTTAATCTTAATTTTAATAGTTGGTTCCCACTCATCATAAAGTTTTCTAGGGATGGAGACTTCCAACTCAAGTTTTTCCTCATAAGATTGCATCAAGGCATCAACGATATGTTTGGTAAACGCTTTATTTTGACTATAAGTATGAGGAGAATTTTGCACGGGTTGCAACAAGGAAATACAATCAATTAAAGAGCAACTTTCATAATTAAATTCCTTGAAATCCAAAATAGTGGGTTTAGCAACATCTAGGGTTTTACTTTCTTCAATCCCACTTTTAGCATCAAGATCTAAAAACTCCGAATTTTTAGAACGCCTTCTAGGTAAAGGTGGATCATAATCAGTCCCATCATTATCAAGATTCATATTGCAAAACAAAGATTTAATAGGAGATACATCAATAACTTTTAGATCTTCATCTTTATTTTCATGGAAATCCGGTTTAGCGGCCATCTTATTGAATAAGGTAGCTTGCTTATCTGATATTTCAGTAGTCAACTTCTCAAGACAAGCAATTTGGGATCTTAAACCATCAAATTCTTTAGACATATCATTGAGCTCTTTATTCATATAATTCATAAAACTTTTTTGTTCCTTAAGCTCGTTTCTGAAGAAATTATTATGATCAAATTGCAAAACCATAAAACTCATGACGTTGCTTTCGATCTCTTCTAACCTTTTAAGGTGAATATCACCAAATCTAGGTAGAGCCATCGCGACAAACAAGCAATCCAACACACAAGCAAACAAAAAAGGCAAGCGAGAAAAAGGCAGACGGAAAAGAGAGGGCGAATAAAACGGCAAGGGTGAAGTGGGGCAGAGTAAAACGAGAGGCAAATGGCAAATAATGTAATGCGAGAGATAAGGGATTGTGATGGGTACTTGGTATGTTGACTTTTATGTGAGACCGACAGCGGCGCCGAAATTCTTCTTGCTACCTCTTGAGCTTGGGTTGGATTTCACCGAAGAGGAGAGGATAATGCAGCGGAGTAGCGTAAGTATTTCCCTCAGTTTTTGAGAACCAAGGTATCAATCCAGTAGGAGGCCACGCGCAAGTCCCTTGTACCTACACAAAACAAATAGCTCAACGCAACCAACGCGATTAGGGGTTGTCAATGTAACATCCCAAATTTTCAATTTGGAATGTTATACATAGATCATCATTGCATATCATATTTTATTGCATTTTGGCTTGATCCTAGAAATTTCACGCAACTCAAGGACCTACGGAGAGAGTTGGAGATTTCACTATTTTCATATTTGAGTTTTCTCAAATTCTGAAAATAGGATCTTTTGATTTTATTTATTTTATCTTCAACTATTTCTGTTACAAAAATATGAGAGAGGAAATATTGAAGGTTTAATAAAAAAAATCAAATAAGATTTTTCTTTGGAGTTTATCGCTATTTTATTTGAATTTAGGAAAAATGTGCGTTTTTGAAAATTGAATTTAGGTCCCAAATAAATGTTCATCTTGTCCGGCATGATTTTAGAAGCCGGGGAAAATTTATTTCGGGATTTTTGGAGTCCGTTTAGTATTTCTTTTGTTTGTTTTTCTGAGTGAAACTATTTTAAAAAACGGAACCGACTATGGGCCATGTTCGGCCAGGACTCCGCCTGGCCGGCCCTTTATATAGCGCCCCCCCCCCTCCCCCAGAGCCCACCACCCAACTGCGCCCCAGAGCCCACCAGCCCACCGCGCCCCAAACCCTAGCCGCTGCCGCCCGCCGTCACCGCCGACCGCCACCGCCCCTCGCCGGAGTAAGCCGCGCCTCGCCGCCGGCGGTTTTCCTCGAGAAAACCGTTCGGTTTTCCGACGGTTTTTCGTTCGTTTTTTTTAAAACCTAGATCTGTTTTTTTTCGTTTTAGTTTATTTAGTGAGCGCTTGCTTGTTCGTTCGTTTTAACGAACGGTCTTCGTCGTTTAGTTTCAGTTAACGAACGTTCGTTTGTTAGCCTATTCGTCCGTTTTTCTTTTTCTCGGATTTTCCGCGATTATTTCTGATCGTGATTTCTGATCCGATTTTCGATCTAGTATAACTTTTTGCTCGTTTATCGGAATCAGGCGATTCAAGCGCCTAGAGTTTCGTCTCGAAACCCTCTTTCCGAATAATCAACTCAAACAAGTTTTTGTCTCTGTAAAATTTGACTTAGGTCCAGATTAGTAAACGAAGCTTGATTCTTTCGCCGTTTGACTTTTGTTGCTTCGTTCGATTTGTTTCTTTTTGCAAAACAGGAGTTCTTAAGTTGAACTTTCTGGTTAGATCTTCTATTTGAGTTTTACCTGTGCACTAGAAGAGTACTTATTGTATGCTTGTTTGTTTGGGATAGAGTACCCGGAGTGCGCCGCTTGCTACTTTGAATCTCTAGGTTTCACGGATCATCAGCAAGGCAAGTAACACTTTGATCATATCCCTTTTCATACCCAGTTATTATGCATTAGATCAGTCCTCAAACAGTGCATGATTAGGATCTAATTAAATTGTGGGTTTTGGGAAGTAGTTGAGGTAGTACCTATTACCTGTTTTATTATCAAACCCTTGGGAGTTACTTCTACGTTTGCTTATTATGCCAGGCTATGCTAGTAGACGTGGATTGGGTGAGTGTATACATGACAGATGTGAGATTGTTATTTAAAGGTTTATTTAAGGTGGCAACTTAAACACACATCTGGGTGGATTGAGGTAAGTGGGTATTCCAGGATTGCCTGTTTTTTTTGGACCGCCATCCAGACTCAAAGGGATCATGAGATTATTCATGCTAGAAACTTCTGTGTGCAGCCACAAGCTACTATGGGCCCTAGCATAGTTGATTAAGTCGTGCGAACTCTTACAGTGGTAGACTAGCAGATGTAGGGGATGTAGGTGTAACGATCTACCCATCGTAAGGTGCTAGCGCTTCTGAAAGACTATGTCTTGGTCATCCGTTTCTCAAACACCATGCAGTGCGAGAATTCCAACGGAGGAGATCAAGTCTTGTGGGGAAAAGTGCACAAACCTCTGCAGAGTGTACAAACTAATCATGATTAGCCGTGTCCCCGGTTATGGACATCTTGAGTATCTAGTACTTGGATTATCATGTGAATCTCATCATGTTACTTTAATTAATATTGTTGGGTTTTAATGATGATGCTTAATTGGGATTGAGGATGCTGTCAACCATTCTCAATGTTTAACAACCACCATGTTAGTTAAATAAAATTTATTCCTTTGCAGTAGGGAAAAATTGGCTTTACGCAAAACTGTAACCATAGAGCTTTCCACCAGCCATTATATGCATGTAGTATAGCATTACTTTTCATATACTCTCTATGTGTTACATTGCCAGCATATTCCATGTGTTGACCCGTTTTTGGGCTGCAACGTTCATGTTGCAGACTTTTCAAACGACGAGTAAGGTGCCTTAGGTCGTGGTTCTATGCTCAATGATGCCGTTGGAGTTGATGGACTCGCTTATCTTCCAAGCCTTCCGCTGTTATCGTTATTAGATGGCCTTAAGCCATATTTATTGTAATAAGTTCTCTTTTGAGACATTCGATGTAATAAGTGTGTGATTGCTACTCTGTTATAAATCCTTCGAGTACTGTGCGTGTCAGCATTACTGATCTAGAGATGACATTGATGCATAGAGGTCAGACTGTTTGAGGTCTGGTCGCTACAGTCAATCCCTTCACGGTCACTTACGAGAGTGAGATCTGATAGAGATGATAGATAATATTTTTGGTATTTTTGGTATAAAGATGCAAAGTAAAATAAAAAGCAAAGTAAAAAAGCAAAGCAATAATAAAGTGATGGAAGATTGATATGATAGAGAATAGACCCGGGGGCCATAGATTTCACTAGTGACTTCTCTCAAGAGCATAAGTATTTTACGGTGGGTGAACGAATTACTGTTGAGCAATTGACAGAATTGAGCATAGTTATGAGAGTATCTAGGTATGATCATGTATATAGGCATCACGTCCGAGACAAGTAGACCGACTCACCTGCATCTACTACTATTACTCCACTCATCGACCGCTATCCAGCATGCATCTAGAGTATTAAGTTAATGAAAACAGAGTAACGCCTTAAGCAAGATGACATGATGTAGAGGGATAGATTCATGCAATATGATAAAACCCCCATCTTGTTATCCTCGACGGCAACAATACAATACGTGCCTTGCTGCCCCTTCTATCACTGGGAAAGGACACCGGAAGATTGAACCCAAAGCTAAGCACTTCTCCCATTGCAAGAACTACCAATCTAGTTGGCCAAACCAAACGGATAATTCGAAGAGACTTGCAAAAATAAGCAATCGTACATAAAAGAATTCAGAGAAGATTCAAATATTGCTCATAGATAATCTTGATCATAAACCCACAATTCATCGATCTCAACAAACACACTGCAAAAAGAAGATTACATCGAAAAGATCTCCATGAGAGAGGGGGAGAACATTGTATTGAGATCCAAAAAGAGAGAAGAAGCCATCTAGCTACTAACTATGGAACCGAAGGTCTGAAGTAAACTACTCACACTTCATCGGAGAGGCTATGATGATGTAGAAGCCCTCCGTGGTGGATTCCCCATCCGGCGGAGCTCCAGAACAGGCCCCAAGATGGGATCTCGTGGATACAGAAAGTTGCGGCGGTGGAATTAGGTTTTTGGCTTCGTATCTGATCGTTCGAGGGTATGTAGGTATATATAGGAGGAAGAAGTACGTCGGTGGAGCAACAGGGACCCACGAGGGTGGAGGGCGCGCCCCCTACCTCGTGCCTTCCCTGTTGGTTGCTTGACGTAGGGTCCAAGTCTCCTGGATCATGTTCGGTGAGAAAATCACGTTCCCGAAGGTTTCATACCGTTTGGACTCCGTTTGATATTCCGTTTCTTCGAAACTCTGAAATAGGCAAAAAACATCAATTCTGGGCTGGGCCTCCGGTTAATAGGTTAGTCCCAAAAATAATATAAAAGTGAATAATAAAGCCCAATATGGTCCAAAACAATAGATAATATAGCATGGAGCAATCAAAAATTATAGATACGTTGGAGACGTATCACAAAGGAATCCCGAAGATTCCGCTAAGTCATCGAGTGGTTGACCAGTCTCGCTTTATCATGACGATCGGTTTTCGCTTTCTCTCGAGGTGCTCATCCGGATGAACCAGGCACAATCGCATGAGTTCTCCGGTGCCACCTTAGCCGATAGAGCGGAACGTGGGTAGCAAAACAAGGGAGCCGGGCAAACCCAACATTTGACCAAAGACATGATTCAAAGCTGATGCATATAAGGCCAAACTCGCGACGCCGGACACTCCCTAAGGTATTCGGTCTTTATAACATATGCCGGGCTGAACAGTGCCCTTGATAATGAACCCCGAGTGTCCAGGTACGTGCAATGCTCTGACGTGGCAAAATGCCAATAACGTCGGCATCCTTCTCGGTTATACTAAGTATCCAGAGGATGTAAACAACAAGAGACAGTAAAAAAGGTTTACACAGGGTCTTAATCTAAAAAGAAACCTTTGAGCGGGTCCCTGCTGCCTGTGGAGGTAGAAATCAAGAAGGAGCATCAAGTGTTGATGGTCAACAGGACCACTAGTTTCAAGAAAAAAGGTAAAGGGAAGAAGGGGAACTTCGAGAAGAACAGCAAGCAAGTTGCTGCTCAAGTGAAGAAGCTCAAGTCTGGACCTAATCCTGAGACTGAGTGATTCTACTGCAAAGGAACTGGTCACTAGAAGCGAAACTGCCCCAAGTATTTGGTGGATAAGAAGGATGGCAAAGTGAAAGGTATATTTGATATATATATTATTGATGTGTACCTTACTAATGCTTGATACGTCTCCAACGTATCTATAATTTTTGATTGCTCCATGCTATATTATCTACTGTTTTAGACAATATTGGGCTTTATTATCCACTTTTATATTATTTTTCGGACTAACCTATTAATCGGAGGCCCAGCCCAGAATTGCTGTTTTTAGCCTATTTCAGTGTTTCGAAGAAAAGGAATATCAAACGGAGTCGAAATGGAATGAAATAAACTGGAGAAGTTATTTTTGGAAGGAAAGCCACCGGAAAAGCTTGGAGTGCACGTCAGGAAAGAAGGGAGGTGGCCACGAGGATGGGGGGCGCGCCCACCCCCCTAGGGCGCGCCCCCTCCCTCTTGGGTCCCCCGGAGGTCCACCGACATACTTCTTGCACCCATATATACCCACGTACCCTAAAACTTCCAGAGAACAGAATAGATCTTGAGTTCCACCGCCGCAAACCTCTATAGCCACCAAAAGTCAATCGGGACCCTGTTCCGGCACCCTGCCGGAGGGGGGAACCCTCACCGGTGGCCATCTTCATCATCCCGGCGCTCTCCATGACGAGGAGGAGTAGTTCACCCTCGGGCTGAGGGTATGTACCAGAGCTATGTGTTTGATCTCTCTCTCTCTCTCTCTCTCTCTCTCTCTCTCGTTTTTGATTTGGCACGATCTTGATGTATCGTGAGCTTTGCTATTATAGTTGGATCTTATGTTTCTTCTCCCCCTCTACTCTCTTGTAATGGATTGAGTTTTCCCTTGAAGTAATCTTATCGGATTGAGTCTTTAAAGATTTGAGAACACTTGATGTATGTCTTGTCGTGCGATCTGTGGTGACAATGGGATATCACGTGATTCACTTGATGTATGTTTTGGTGATCAACTTGCGGGTTCCGCCCATGAACCTATGCATAGGGGTTGGCACACGTTTCGCCGTGATTCTCTGGTAGAAACTTTGGGGCACTCTTTGAGGTTCTATGTGTTGGTTGAATAGATGAATCTGAGATTGTGTGATGCATATCGTATAATCATACCCACGGATACTTGAGGTGACATTGGAGTATCTAGGTGACATTAGGGTTTTGGTTGATTTGTGTCTTAAGGTGTTATTCTAGTACGAACTCTAGGGCTGTTTGTGACACTTATAGGAATAGCCCAACGGATTAATTGGAAAGAATAACTTTGAGGTGGTTTCGTACCCTACCATAATCTATTCGTTTGTTCTCCGCTATTAGTGACTTTGGAGTGACTCTTTGTTGCATGTCGAGGGATAGTTATGTGATCCAATTATGTTATTATTGTTGAGAGAACTTGCACTAGTGAAAGTATGAACCCTAGGCCTTGTTTCCTATCATTGCAATACTGTTTACGCTCACTTCTATCATTAGTTACCTTGCTGTTTTTATATTTTAAGATTACAAAAACCTATATCTACCATCCATATTGCACTTGTATCACCATCTCTTCACCGAACTAGTGCACCTATACAATTTACCATTGTATTGGGTGTGTTGGGGGACACAAGAGACTCTTTGCTATTTGGTTGCAGGGTTGCTTGAGAGAGACCATCTTCATCCTACGCCTCCCACGGATTGATAAACCTTAGGTCACCCACTTGAGGGAAATTTGCTACTGTCCTACAAACCTCTGCACTTGGAGGCCCAACAACGTCTACAAGGAGAAGGTTGCGTTGTAGACATCAATGCTCGCAATAGTGCCTGGGTATTTGATACTGGTTATGTTGCTCATATTTGCAACTCGAACGGATTAAGTGAAGATTGGCTAAGGACGAGGTGACGATGCTGATACGTCTCCGTCATATCTATAATTTTTGATTGTTCCATGCCAATACTATACAACTTTCATATACTTTTGGCAACTTTTTATACTATTTTTGGGACTAACATATTGATCCAGTGCCCAATGCCAGTTCCTGTTTGTTGCATGTTTTTTGTTTCCAATAAAATCCGTATCAAACGGAGTCCAAACGGGATAAAAACTGATGGAGATTTTTTTGGAATATATGTGATTTTTGGGAAGAATAATTAACGCGATGCGATGCCCGAGGGGGCCATGAGGCAGGGGGCGCGCCCCAGGGGGTCAGGCGCGCCCTGGGCCCTCGTGGCCACCCCGTAAGGCGGTTGGAGCCCTTCTTTCACCGCAAGAAAGCTAATATCCGGATAGAGATCGTGTCCAAAATTCAGCCCAATCGGAGTTACGGATCTCCGATTATAAAAGAAATGGTGAAAGGGCAGAATCAGGGAGCGCAGAAATAGAGAGAGATAGAGAGACAGATCCAATCTCGGAGGGGCTCTCGCCCCTCCCACGCCATGGAGACCATGGACCAGAGGTAAAACCCTTCTCCCATCTAGGGAGAAGGTCAAGGAAGAATAATAAGGAGGGGGGCTCTCTCCCCCTCGCTTCCGGTGGCACTGGAGTGCCGCCGGGGCCATCATCATCACCGCAATCTACACCAACAACTTCACCGCCGTCATCACCAACTCTTCCCCCCTCTATGCAGCAATGTAACCCCTCTTTTACCCGTTGTAATCTCTACTTAAACATGGTGCTCAACGCTATATATTATTTCCCAATGATGTATGGCTATCCTATGATGTTTGAGTAGATCTGTTTTGTCCTATGGGTTAATTGATGATCGTGATTGGTTTGAGTTGCATGTTTTATTATTGGTGCTGTCCTATGGTGCTCTCCGTGTCGTGCAAGCGTGAGGGATTCCCGCTGTAGGGTGTTGCAATACGTTCATGATTCGCTTATAGTGGGTTGCTTGAGTGACAGAAGCATAAACCCGAGTAAGGGGGTTGTTGCGTATGGGATAAAGAGGACTTGATGCTTTAATGTTATGGTTGGGTTTTACCTTAAAGATCTTTAGTAGTTGCGGATGCTTGCTAGAGTTCCAATCATAAGTGCATATTATCCAAGAAGAGAAAGTATGTTAGCTTATGCCTCTCCCTCATATAAAATTGCAATAATGATTACCGGTCTAGTTATCGATTGCCTAGGGACAAATAACTTTCTTGTGTGACAAAAAGATCTCTACTAAAACTAACTTAGTTGTGTCTTCATCTAAACAGCCCCTACTTTTTATTTACGCGCTCTTTATTTTCTTGCAAACCTATCCAACAACACCTACAAAGTACTTCTAGTTTCATACTTGTTCTAGGTAAAGCGAAAGTCAAGCGTGCGTAGAGTTGTATCAGTGGTCGATAGAACTTGAGGGAATATTTGTTCTACCTTTAGCTCCTCGTTGGGTTCGACACTCTTACTTATCGAAAGAGGCTACAATTGATCCGCTATACTTGTGGGTTATCAAGACCTTTTTCTGGCGCCGTTGCCGGGGAGCAATAGCGTGGGGTGAATATTCTCGTGTGTGCTTGTTTGCTTTATCACTAAGTAATTTTTATTTGCTGTCCTTAGTTGTTCTCTATCTCTAGTTATGGATATGGAACACGAAATACCAAAAAAATTAGGTGTACTTGCTACTCATGGAGATGGGGAACCTCCTAAAACCCTCGATGCTCATTATGTGAAAGATATTATGTACTACTTTGATAATCCTAAGAAAACCCCATTCAACTTAGTAATGGGAGACACGTTGGATCAACGTGAATACTTTAGGGATTATCTCTTGACTCAAAAAGGGAAACTATTATGGGATCAAATTCATATGTTGCATTGGTATGCTCGGGAACTATGCTTGAGATATGATTATACTTGTTGCTCTAAGATGAAGGCTCCACACCTTCCCTTTTAATGCAAATTTAATGATGATAAAACCATGGCTTCTTATGCTAATGGTATATATGATTACTATGATGTTGAACAAATAGAAGAATTGTTTGCTTTTATGGGTGCTTATGAAATTGAATCTTTTTTTAAAGAGTGTGAAAATTTTGATGATTCAGTTTATAGACCTAAAAATTTAGCTATCTGTCGGGGGTTGGGTGCGACATATGCCAAAGGATGGCTTATCATGGTGGGAGCGAGTAGAACGTCGCCGGTGCCTGGAAGCGGGATGAGGCGTGAACACACGCCGCCGTGAACTTTACCAGGTTCGGGCTCTCTCAGGAGATAACACCCTAGTCCTGCTCTGCGGGGTCTCCGCATGATCACTAAGGCACTAGTGGTACAATGGTGCTCCTTGAGCTGTTTGCTCGAGGTGGAAGAAGGCATGCACGCTCTCTCCTCCTCTAGGTGTGAGTCTAGTTCTAACAGATTGGAACCCTTTGCATGGGTGCCCTGGGAGGTTTATATAGGCCTACCCCCCCCCCAAGGGGTACATTGGTAATCTACCAGGTGTAGGACCCGGCTGTCAGTGTCTCTGGCCGCCGGCTTCTCCGCCGCTCTTTGGGGCCCGCCGCTGGTGGGCCCGTCGGCCGATCGGTCTGCACGGAGCCGACAGGCCGCTCCCGCCGCTCGTGGGTCTTGCCGGCTGCTGATCACTGTAGCCATGATGCTAATGACGCACGCTTGGTCGGGGGAGCGTGGCTACAGTCCCGCCGCATGGCGGGCGATTACTGTAGCCACACCGCGTCTCATCTGGTTGATGGCGCACGGGGCCCGAGGGAGGGATAAGCCAGCTGCTGGAAGCCGGCTTCCCTCAGGTTCGGCTGCCCTGGCTTCCTCCGTCTTCAGGGCTCTCACTGCCTGGTAGGGCTGCCACAAAGCCGTGCAGACAGCCGTCGTGGGAACAGGCTCGTCGTCTCCAACGTATCTATAATTTTTATTGCTCCATGCTACTTTATCTACTGTTTTGGACTATATTGGGCTTTATTTTCCACTTTTATATTATTTTGGGACTAACCTATTAACTGAGGCCCAGCCTGAATTGCTGTTTTTTGCCTATTTCAGTGTTTCGAAGAAACGGAATATCAAACGGAGTCCAAACGGAATGAAACCTTCGGAAACGTGATTTTCTCACCGAACGTGATCTAGGAGACTTGGACCCTACTCCAAGGAACAAAAGAGGCGGTCACGAGGGTGGGGGGCGCGCCCACCCCCCCTAGGGCGTGCCCCCTGCCTCATGGGCCCCCCGAAGCTCCACCGACGTACCCCTTGCACCCATATATACCTACGTATCGTAAAACTTCCAGAACAGAGATTAGATCGGGAGTTCCGCCGCCGCAAGCCTCTGTAGCCACCAAAAACTAATCGGGACCCTGTTCCGGCACCCTGCCGGAGGGGGGGGGACCCATCACCGGTGGCCATCTTCATCATCCTGGCGCTCTCCATGACGAGGAGGGAGTAGTTCACCCTCGGGGCTGAGGGTATGTACTAGTAGCTATGTGCTTGATCTCTCTCTCGTGTTCTCTCTCGTGTTCCCTCTATGGCACGATCTTGATGTATCGCGAGCTTTGCTATTATAGTTGGATCTTATGTTTCTTCCCCCCCCCCCTACTCTCTTGTAATGAATTGAGTTTTCCCCTTGAAGTAATCTTATCGGATTGAGTCTTTAAAGATTTGAGAACACTTGATGTATGTCTTGCCGTGCGTATCTGTGGTGACAATGGGATATCACGTGATTCACTTGATGTATGTTTTGGTGATCAACTTGCGGGTTCCGCCCATGAACCTATGCATAGGAGTTGGCACATGTTTTCGTCGTGATTCTCCGGTAGAAACTTTGGGGCACTCTTTGAGGTTCTATGTGTTGGTTGAATAGATGAATCTGAGATTGTGTGATGCATATCGTATAATCATACCCACGGATACTTGAGGTGACATTGGAGTATCTAGGTGACATTAGGGTTTTGGTTGATTTGTGTCTTAAGGTGTTATTCTAGTACGAACTCTAGGGCTGTTTGTGACACTTATAGGAATAGCCCAACGGATTGATTGGAAAGAATAACTTTGAGGTGGTTTCGTACCCTACCATAATCTTTTCGTTTGTTCTCCGCTATTAGTGCCTTTGGAGTGACTCTTTGTTGCATGTTGAGGGATAGTTATGTGATCCAATTATGTTATTATTGTTGAGAGAACTTGCACTAGTGAAAGTATGAACCCTAGGCCTTGTTTCCTATCATTGCAATACCGTTTACGCTCACTTTTACCACTTTTTACCTTGCTGTTTTTATATTTTCAGATTACAAAAACTTATATCTACCATCCATATTGCACTTGTATCACCATCTCTTCGCCGAACTAGTGCACCTATACAACTTACCATTGTATTGGGTGTGTTGGGGACACAATAGACTCTTTGTTATTTGGTTGCAGGGTTGCTTGAGAGAGACCATCTTCATCCTACGCCTCCCACGGATTGATAAACCTTAGGTCATCCACTTGAGGTAAATTTGCTACTGTCCTACAAACCTCTGCACTTGGAGGCCCAACAACGTCTACAAGAAGAAGGTTGTGTAGTAGACATCAAGCTCTTTTAAAGCGCCGTTCGGGAGGCTTGGTAAGTGAAGGTATATCTTTAGATCTTGCAATCGAATCTTTTGTTTCTTGTTTTAGCACTAGTCTAGTTTATAAAAGAAAACTACAAAAAATGGAATTGAGTTTGTCTCATACGCTTCATCTTTTTAATATCTTTCGTGAGTATGATGGAAAGGAAAATTGTGCCAAAGTGTTAGAAGAAGAATGCATTAAAATGTTTGGCACTAAATCTTTGAATGATGAGCATGATTGCAATGTTGTTAGTATGAACTCCTTGAATATCCATAGTACTAATGATGATTGCACTAGTTATGATGAAAATGCCTCCTATAAACATGTTAATTTTTGTGGAGTAGATTGGGTTTGCAAGTACACACCAGATAGGGAAGATAGATATTGCAAGAGGCATAAGTACTTAGAAACCAAATTGTTGCAAGAAGATCTAGATGAATGTGCTGAAAGATTCAATATTTTTCATGCCCCTTGTGAACTTTGCAATGAACATGGTCATTTAAAGCTCCAATGCTATTTGTTTCATGATCAAGTCGTGTCCAAATATTGTGATAATTTGATTACCCTTGTGCATCATAAATAACTTAGCCTTCTTTTGGGTTATGAAGAAATGAAACGTATAACTGAGGGTATTCCAAAATTAAATCTTGATAAAATTCTTGATTTTGATCTAGAAAAGATTTATATGTATTGTGCGGCGAATTGCATTGAAAATCCTTATATTGCCAATTACATAAAGAAAAGAAAACAAATAGAAGATGAAGAGAATACTAATGAAAGGAAGAGACTTTAATATCCTCCTATTATTTCTTATGATGAATCAGGTAACGAGGAGGAGCCTTCTATTCAACCAATCTCATTAATAAGGAGCTCCAAAAATAGGATTGAACCCACACATGATGTGGTGAAGAAGAAGAAAAGAAAAAGGAAGAGAGGTAAAAAGGTATCTCTCCCAAATAAAGTTGCTCCTATTATTGTTGTGCCTCATGAAAATGAAGATGATACACCTGATGATGATCTCGTTATGCCTATTGCTTGTTGTGATGATTATGATTGGGAATATAATGATACTCCTTATGATCTTGAAAATCTTTTTGGCACTTGCTTGGAAGATTATGATAATTGCTATACTATTGGTGCTATCCATACTATTAATGATGAGAGTGATTATGCTTATGATATGAAAAGGCCCAAGCTTGGGGAAGCTATGTTTAATGAGGATGACATATTTGAGAATATATTTGCTGCAATTAATGTTTGTCCCAAGCTTGGGGATGCTATGCTTAATAATGATAATATTTTTAGCCTCTCAAGTTTTGATATGCAAAGTAGTTATGATGATAGCATGCCTTCTACCTATGATGATTATATTTATGAAAGTGGGTTTGGAAGAGTGTCAACTTTAGTAAGTAGTGATCCCACAATATTGGAGGATGTTAAATCTTATAATATTTATTAAAGTGGATTTGGAGAGGTCATGACTTTATTTAGTGATGTATCCACTATCTTGGAAGAGGTTTCAATCGATTATGATGAGAACAGAGTTGCTAATTATGATGATTATTGTGAAAAAACTTATGTTATGAAGATTAGTGATGATTATATTTATAAAACTTGTCATGATTATGAGTACCCTTTCTCTGAACATTACTCTTTTAATGATGAAACAATTTATAGTATTCAAGTCTCTTATGATACTCCCACTATTCCGAATGAGAAGAATTTTGCATATGTGGAGAGTAATAAAATTTTTATGCAAGTAGATCATGAAAAGAATGCTTTAGGTGCTGGTTATATTGTTGAATTCATTCATGATGCTACTGAAAATTATTATGAGGGAGGAACATATGCTTGTAGGAATTGCAATAATATCAAGTTTCCTCTCTATGTGCTTAAATTTTTGAAGTTATGCTTGTTTTGTCTTCCTATGCTTGTTGATTATTGCTCCCATAAGTTGTTTTCTCACAAAATACCTATGCATAGGAAGTGGGTTAGACTTAAATGTGCTAGTCATATTATTCATGATGCTCTCTTTATGTTTCAATTCTTATCTTTTATGTGAGCATCATTGAAATCATCATGCCTAGCTAGGGGCGTTAAACGTTAGCGCTTGTTGGGAGGCAACCCAATTTTATTTTAGTTCCTTGCTTTTTGGTTCTGCTTAGTAATATATAATCCATCTAGCCTCTTTTTAGATGTGGTTTTGTGTTTGAGCCAAGTAAAACCTTTGGGAAGACTTGGGTGAAGTCTTTATGATCGTGCTGTAAAAAACAGAAACTTTAGCGCCCACGAGATTAGCTAAAGATTTTTACTGGAGAGTGATATTTAGTTGATTCTTTTTTCAGATGATTACTAGACAAATTCCTCAGGTCCACCAATTTATTTTAGAATTTTTGGAGTTCCAGAAGTTTGCGTTAGTTACAGATTACTACAGACTGTTCTGTTTTTGACAGATTCTGTTTTTCGTGTGTTGTTTGCTTATTTTGATGAATCTATGGCTAGTAAAATAGTTTATAAACCATAGAGAAGTTGGAATACAGTAGGTTTAACACCAATATAAATAAAGAATGAGTTCATTACAGTACCTTGAAGTGGTGTTTTGTTTTCTTTCGCTAACGGAGCTTACGATTTTTCTGTTAAGTTTTGTGTTGTGAAGTTTTCAAGTTTTGGGTAAAGATTCGATGGACTATGGAATAAGGAGTGGCAAGAGCCTAAGATTGGGGATGCCCAAGGCACCCCAAGGTAATATTCAAGTTGGGGATGCCCCGGATGGCATCCCCTCTTTCGTCTTCGTTCATCGGTAACTTTACTTGGAGCTATATTTTTATTCACCACATGATATGTGTTTTGCTTGGAGCGTCATTTTATTTTGTTAGTATTTTCTTTCTGTTATTTATAATTGTGTTTTTCATATTTAGTTTCAATAAAAAAGTCAAGGATAGCCTTTGCCATGCTTATTTTGCTAGTATACATGTTGCTGTTTGAAAACAGAAAGTTTACCGCTGTTGCAAAAATTCCCTAGAAAAGTCAGAGAATGGTATAATGTTGAAACCTTTTGCATAATGAGCTCTGATAAATTTAATACAGTGGTAATTTTGGTTCATAATTTTTGGAGATAGGGAAGTATTGATACTCTTGCGTTCTTCACAGACTATACTGTTTTGGCAGATTGCTGTTATGTTTGCATTGTTTGCATATGTTTGCTTGTTTAATGATTCTATTTGAGGATAGGAGTATTAAATATGCAGAGGCATTTAGTATGCAATGTTTAATAATAATCTTAGTGATTTGTTACAGTAGAAAGTGATAAGGTTTTGCATTGGTTTATACTAACCTATCTCACGAGTTCTTGTTGAGTTTGTTGTGAATGAAGCTTTTGATAAAAAAGGAAACCATGATATGAGAGGAATTAAGGAGACACAAAATTTCAATCTTGGGGATGACCAAGGCACCCCAAGATAATATTTCAAGAAGTCTCAAGCATCTAAGCTTAGGGATGCCCCGGTAGGCATCCCACCTTTCTTCTTCAACAACTATCGGTTAGTATCGGTTGAGCCTAAGTTTTTGCTTCTTCACATGAGTTGCGCTATCCTTGCAATGTCATTCTCTTTAGCTTTGCTTGCTGTTTGAATAAAATACCAAGATCTGAAATTATTAAATGGGAGAGTCTTCACATAGTTGTATAATTATCCGACTACTCATTGATCTTCACTTATATCTTTCGGAGTAGTTTGTCATTTGCTCTAGTGCTTCACCTATATCTTTTAGAGCATGGTGGTAGTTTTATTTTGAAGAAATAGATGAACTCTCATACTTCACTTATATTATTTTGAGAGTCTTAAATAGCATGGTAATTTGCTTAAATAATCATAATATGCTAAGCATACAAGATTTGTAAGAATTCTTATGAGTGTGTTGAATACTAAGAAAAGATTGATACTTGATAATTGTTTTGAGATATGGAGGTAGTGATATTAAAGTCATGCTAGTTGGGTGATTATGAATTTAAAGAATGATTGTGTTGAAGTTAGCAAGTCCCATAGCATGCACGTATGGTTAAAGTTGTGTAACAAATTTGAAACATGAAGTGTACCTGGCTTGTGCATCCTTATGAGTGGCGGTCGGGGACGAGCGATGGTCTTTTCCTACCAATCTATCCCCCTAGGAGCATGCGCGTAGTACTTGATTTTTGATGACTTCTAAATTTTTGCAATAAGTATATGAGTTCTTTTGACTAATGTTGAGTCCATGGATTATACGCACTTTTACCTTTCCGCCTTTGCTAGCCTCTTCGGTACCGTGCATTGCCCTTTCGAGAGTTGGTGCAAAGTTCGCCAGTGCCAAGCTGGTCCTTTAAGCTTGAGGGGCAAGTATTTGATGGCGTGGAGATTGTCTCCGAGAGCCATATGGATATGGAGGATAAAGTCCTCAATCCAGACCCCAGGGTCTGTGGTCCCGTCGTACGCCTCTATGTTCACTGGTTTGAATCCTTCTGGAAATTAGTGGTCCAGCACCTCGTCGGTGAAACATAGGGGTGTGCGACACCCCTGTATTTAGATGTATCATGGCGTTTAGACGGTTGTACTATCGGTTTTGATTTTGTGCCATAGCGCGCTTCCTAGATCCATAGATGGATCTGGTCATTCTGGATTTTGGGCGCAAGTCCTCACGTGGATCGTGTGTCGACTTATGTGCGGCCTTGTTAGCCGCTCTATCGCGGCCACCAGGTGGTTGATCCGACCGGTTGGCCGTTTTATTTTTCGGCTGCGTGGGCTCTAAGGCCTCATCATCGAATTCGGGCAATAGCTTGCATTTTGGATAGCTCTTTGTGTGGTAACTTCCACCATATTTTTCTTGATTGTCGAGCACTTTGTTCCATCTATTGTTGAGCGTATTCTACGCGGCCTTAAGCTTTTGCTTCTGCTTCTTCAGACTCCTCGCTGTGGCGATAAGCCTTCTGTGGAGGTTCTCTTGTTCCAAGTGCCTTTCCGGGATGATGTGTGCATCTTCGTCCGGACTGTTTTCCTCCCCGGAGGGAGGTTGATGAGCTTTATCCTCGGTGTCGCCGTGTTCGGACATCGGATCCGTACTGTGTTCGCCGTTCGCAGTTTCATCGTGCTCTGCCGCTGGGTCGATGTGGTCGTCGTTTCCTCTGGAGTCGACCGGGGTGTTATTTTCTCTTTCGCTGTTATCGCTATTTTTGCCGAGGCGGGATTTGGAGCGGCGCCTACACCGACGCTTTGTTTGCTTCTCGATGGAGCTGTTCTTCGCTGCTTCCTTCCGTTCCTCGTCATTGTTTTCTTTGGGTGTATCCACCATGTATATGTCATGTGATGAAGTGGCTGTCCAGCGCCCTGTGGGCGATGGTTCCTTTTCTTCTCCTGCATCGTCGTCCATGCCATCGATGTCTTCGGAGTCGAAATCGAGCATGTCGGTTAGATCGTCGACAGTGGCTATTAAGTGGGTGGTGGGTGGGCAGCGAATTTCTTCGTCATCCGCATCCCATCCTAGCCGGACATAGTTCGGCCAAGGTTCCCCTGACAAAGAGAGGGACCTTAATGAATTTAGCACATCATCGAAGGGCGAGTGCTGAAAGATATCCGCGGAGGTAAACTCCATGGTCGGTGCCCAATCAGATTTGATAGGCACGGACGCAGGCGGCTTGGAGCCTGTGGCCGGGGACGAATCCAATGGTTCGGCAACACGGCTCTCATAAGGGGTGAAGTCAGTATCCGGATCTATTGCCACTGAGAGTGTGGCCTCCATGGCCTGGTCTATCCACCCGTCCTCGGATGGCACAATTTGCTCCAGATTGAAGGCTGGAGTAGTTGCAGGTGTGATCTCCCGAACATTGTCCGACGGCAGAGCTAAATCATGCTCGTCGTGATCGTGCGGCGCACGTGGCATGGGCCCGAATCCGTCGAAGATCAAGTCTCCGCGGATGTCGGCAGTGTAGTTCAAACTTCCAAACCTGACCTGATGGCCAGGGGCGTAGCTTTCGATCTGCTCCAGATGGCCAAGCGAATTGGCCCGTAGTACGAAGCCGCCAAATATGAAGATCTGTCCGAGAAGGAAAACCTCACCCTGGATTACATCATTGTCGATGATCGAAGGAGCTATCAAGCCTTGCAGTGACGGCACAGTGAACTCTCAATGAAAGCATCAATGTCGGTGTCAAAACCGGCGGATCTCGGGTAGGGGTCCCAAACTGTGTGTCTAAGGCGGATGGTAACAGGAGGTGGGGGGCACGATGTTTACCTAGGTTCGGGCCCTCTCGATGGAGGTAATACCCTACTTCCTGCTTGATTGATCTTGATGATATGAGTATTACAAGAGTTGATCTACCACGAGATCGTAGAGGCTAAACCCTAGAAGCTAGCCTATGGTATGATTGTTCTTGTCCTACGGATTAAACCCTCCAGTTTATATAGACAACGGAGGGGGCTAGGGTTACACAGAGTCGGTTACAAGGGAGGAGATCTACATATCCGTATTGCCTAGCTTGCCTTCCACGCCAAGGAGAGTCCCATCCGGACACGGGGCGAAGTCTTCAATCTTGTATCTTCATAGTCCAACAGTCCGGCCAAAGAATATAGTCCGGCTGTCCGGAGACCCCCTAATCCAGGACTCCCTCACTCGACTTGGCACATGTTCACACATGTAGTTGAAACAAATCAACATAGCCTTCACGATATTTATGTTCATGGTGGATTATATCCTACTCATGCTTGTACCCAATGTTTATTAATTTTAATGCATGTTCATGACTATTGTCGCTCTCTAGTTGGTCGCTTCCCAGTCTTTTGCTAGCCTTCACTTGTACTAAGCGGGAATACTGCTTGTGCATCCAATCCCTTAAACCCCAAAGTTATTCCATATGAGTCCACCAATACCTTCCTATATGTGGTATCTACCTGCCGTTCCAAGTAAATTTGTATGTGCCAAACTCTAAACCTTCAAATGAAATTCTGTTTTGTATGCTCGAATAGCTCATGTATCAACTAGGGCTGTCTGTATCTTCCATGTTAGGCGGGTTATTCTCAAGAGGAGTGGACTCTGCTCCTCACTCGCGAGAAAATGGCTGGTCACCGGAATGCCCAGTCCCATGCTTTATGCAAATCAAATCAAAATAATTGCAAACAAAACTCCCCCTGGGATTGTTGTTAGTTGGAGGCACTCGTTGTTTTGAGCAAGCCATGGATTGATGCTTGTTGGTGGAGGGGGAGTATAAACTTTACCATTCTGTTTGGGAACCGCCTATAATGTGTGTAGCATGGAAGATATCGCCATCTCTTGGTTTTTATGTTGACAATGAAAGTATGCCGCTCAAAATAATATTTATCTCTTCTTTAAAATCAAGCTCTGGCACCTCTACAAATCCCTGCTTCCCTTTGCGAAGGGCCTATCTATTTACTTTCATGTTGAGTCATCACCCTCTTATTAAAAAGCACCAGCTGGAGAGCTCCGCTGTCATTTGCATTCATCATTATTAATTTATATTGGGTATGACTATGACTGGATCTCTTTTACCATGAATTACAATGTTTAGTCAGTCCTTGATCTTTAAAGGTGCTCTGCATTTATATTTTGCGATCTCAGAAAGGGCTAGCGAGATACCATCTTGTTATATCATATCATGATTGTTTTGAGAAAGTGTTGTCATCCGAGATTTATTATTATTGCTCGCTAGTTGATTATGCCATTGATATGAGTAAACATGAGACCTAAGTGTTATTGTGAATATGGTTAGTCGTAATCTTTGCGGAAAACTTGAATGCTGGCTTTACATATTTACAACAACAAGAGCAAACAGAGTTTGTGAAAGTTTTTCTTTATCACTTTCAGTTTGCCAACTGAATTGCTTGAGGACAAGCAAAGGTTTAAGCTTGGGGGAGTTGATACGTCTCCGTCGTATCTACTTCTCCAAACACTTTTGCCCTTGTTTTGGACTCTAACTTGCATGATTTGAATGGAACTAACCTGGACTGACGCTGTTTTCAGCAGAATTGCCATGGTGTTATTTATG
This sequence comes from Aegilops longissima, assembly GCA_021605205.1. NCBI lineage: Eukaryota > Viridiplantae > Streptophyta > Magnoliopsida > Poales > Poaceae > Aegilops > Aegilops longissima. The sequence goes on along the minus strand of CM038681.1, from coordinate 166,943,446 downwards.
TGCAGAAATAAAAGTTCTCGGAATGACCTGAAACTCCACGGAACTTATTTTTGGAAAATATTAAAAATATTGGCGAAAGAATCAAGGCCAGGGGCCCACCACCTGTTCACGAGGGTGGGGGGCGCGCCCCCTGCCTCGTGGGCCCCCTGTTGCTCCACCGACCTCAACTCCAACTCCATATATTCATGTTCGGGGAGAAAAAATAGGAGAGAAAGATTCATCGCGTTTTATGATATGGAGCCGCCGCCAAGCCCTAAACTCTCTCGGGAGGGCTGATCTGGAGTCCGTTCGGGGCTCCAGAGAGGGGAATCCGCCGTCGTCGTCATCATCAACCATCCTACATCACCAATTTCATGATGCTCACCGCCGTGAGTGAGTAATTCCATCATAGGCTTGCTGGACGGTGATGGGTTGGATGAGATTTATCATGTAATCGAGTTAGTTTTGTTAGGGTTTGATCCCTAGTATCCACTATGTTCTGAGATTGATGTTGCTATGACTTTGTTATGCTTAATGCTTGTCACTAGGGCCCGAGTGCCATGATTTCAGATCTGAACCTATTATGTTTTCATGAATATATGTGAGTTCTTGATCCTATCTTGCAAGTCTATAGTCGCCTACTATGTGTTATGATCCGACAACCCCGAAGTGACAATAATTGGGACCACTCCCAGTGATGACCATAGTTTGAGGAGTTCATGTATTCACTATGTGTTAATACTTTGGTCTGGTACTCTATTAAAAGGAGGCCTTAATATCCCTTAGTTTCCGTTAGGACCCCACTGCCACGGAAGGGTAGGACAAAAGATGTCATGCAAGTTCTTTTCCATAAGCACGTATGACTATATTCGGAATACATGCCTACATCACATTGATGAATTGGAGCTAGTTCTGTGTCACCCTATGTTATGACTGTTACATGATGAACCGCATCCGGCATATTTCTCCATCACCGATCCAATGCCTACAAGCTTTTCACATATTGTTCTCCGCTTATTTACTTTTCCGTTGCTACTATTACAATCACTACAAAACCCAAAAATATTACTTTTGTTACCGTTACCGTTACTTCCATATTACTTTGCTACTAAATACTTTGCTGCAGATACTAAGTTATCCAAGTGTGGTTGAATTGACAACTCAACTGCTAATACTTGAGAATATTCTTTGGCTCCCCTTGTATCGAATCAATAAATTTGGGTTGAATACTCTACCCTCGAAAACCGTTGCGATCCCATACTTGTGGGTTATCACTTTACTGCATCACCCTTTCCTCTTCAAGGGGAAACCAACGCAGTGCTCAATAAGTAGCATTCCCCACTCCCATCCCATCCGCCCACCCATTCGTACACCGAGGCCGGGAAAATCCACGAAGCCCCACACCCTCCTCCGTCCGCCACCAGGCCGGAGCCTCTTCCCCGATGACGTTGTCCACAACAACACCTCAACGTCCCTCATCCACCATACCGGATGAGGATCCGTCGTCGATCTGGTCGTCCCGCCGGTTCAGCCACCCCGTCCTCCACCTCCATGGAGCTGCCTCGACGTTCCCCTTGTCTTTCGCGCCACCTCCATTCCCACACCGCCGTCTTCACCTGCACCACCGGAAGAGCATCAGCATCACTGTTTCCTCGGATTAAGCTGCGGCCTAATCGGCGCCACCAAAGAGGTTGTACACTAATTGCCGCATTTTCTTCTTGATTCGATCTCACGGTGCTGCCGGCGCTCAGTCCCGAGCCGACACGGCGTGGCTCCATCCAACGCAGCGTCGCCGGCCACTTCCTCCACGGCGTCGCTCCCTCGGCGGTGATGTCCACATCAGTAGGAGTTGCTGCTGCTTTAGCTCTCGCTCGCGCTGCTGCTCTGCTCTTGCTCTCGGTCCCCTGCCTGGTCTGCTCTTGCTCTTGCTCTTGCTGCTGCTCTCGCTCTTGCTCTTGTTTGCGATGCTGCTACGATTTAGCTACACTTCAGTCGACTGAATCGACTTTTGGGTCAGTCGATTTTCAGGGGGTGGGGGGGCTCGCCGGAGTTAAGGAAGAACCAGCCGCAGCAGGGAGGGGGGCTCACCGAAGAAGTACCCCCACTATCTATCTTAGGGTTCAGGGTGGGGGCGGTGGTCGCCGGCGGTGGTGGGGCGATGGCGTGGGGATCGCTGGAGAAAAGCTCGCACGGGGGGGCTAGAGGATGGCAGGCGGCGGAGGACCGACGGTGGGGAGTGTTTTTGGGCGGGCGGGCGGCCGCCGCCATGCCATGCGGCGGGGGCGGCTGTTTTGCCGGTGGTGGTTGGCGGCTCAGGGGGGTGGAGGTTGAAGATGAACTGCAGGCCCTTGATTTCATATCCAACGGCTGCAAAATCGACTGACCAGAGATGAAAAAGTCAGTCGACTGACGTGTAGCCTCACCTCTAGTGCGTTCAGTTTCGATAGTAAAATTCAGTTTCAGCAGCAAAATTCAGTTTCGACAGTTAAGTTTAGTTTCAACTGTTAAATTCAATTTCGACAGTTAAGTTCAGAGATGAGCGGCTGTTGTATACATCTAGCACTTTGTGGTTATGTATTTTACGTCATCTATTGGAGATGCTATTAGAATTCCACTCAGGTTAACGTTGTCTCTCTTGTCCTGCTTCAGCCTCGGCGTCATACAACTCACGGAGCTACTCCAACGATTTAAACCCTCCATCACAGCGGAGCAGTACCTGGGCTCCATCTCCGGACACCTAAGATCTTCTTCCTCCTCCGACAGCCAAGTCAGCTGGAGCATCCTCACCGGCCAACCCAATCACGCTGAGATCGACATGGCTTCGCCAAAGAGGTTGTACACTTCTTGTGGTTTGACTTAATCTCACCATGCTTCTTTGCATCCTGTGATCTTCCAATTCTTGTGAACCAAACACCCAGATTGGCAGAAATCCTGTGTTTTTAAATTCTCTGTTTTGCACGTGCATATCCTATTCCTGTCTATTTCCTATCCCTGCATTGTTAGAATCCTCAAATTCAAACAAGCCCTTACACAATTACTTCTGTTACAGATATGTGTCAAAGAAAACCTTGTGTGGTTTGTCCTGCTCCTGCGGTGTTGTGTTCCACCCCAGCTCAGCTTCTCCAACGACGGAAGGGTTCACCATAGTAGAGACCCGCTCTCCAGACTGTCTTTCGCTGCCTCAGATCTTCTTCCTCGCCGCCAGCAGCCACGACAACTGCATTACCATCATCAACTGAGCAGATGACCTTGAGGACTACACGGGTCCGCAAGAGAGGTCGCACTCTTCCGTGTCTGCTTACGTTATGCATCACTTAATATGATGACATGCTACTTTATCGTCGTGTTCACCTATTAGACTCGACTCGGGTCCAAACTTATCTTTGAAACTTGAGTTTTAAATGGTTGTGGGGTACATATTGGGGCAGCAATCAAGTACTATCATCTACTATCTGGTTAATCTCGGTGTCTACTATGAGTTTCATGTTGGGTGCAAACAAACATTAAAGGAGCCATTATCTGTATTTTTAACTAAAGCTATTATCCTGCTATCATTGGTTTTGGGTCTATCCACGGTTTGCTACCATCACTCTGGATTTGTGCATGCACTTCTTACATAATCTCACTATGTTTTATTCCTATGCATGTCAGTTATTGTACACAATGGAACTGAACATGTAGAGCAAAAGAGATGAGCCTTGCGTGGCAATAAAATTTCATGCAGACGTTGCTCCATCGTGGGCGCAAAGGCAGCCCCCCTCCACCCATTTTGGATCGTAATCAAGAGGAAGATAATTGTTCTGAGGGGGATTCAGAAGCAGAAGACCACTCCTATTTACCCCATGAGGTCTTCGCTCTAACTTGGCATGCTGATGTTGGTTATATCATGCATATGGTGCCTTGCATTGCTTACTTTATACATCAAATATGTCAACTGCTTAGTTTAGACATGCTTTGTGTGAATGCCATCTGTTTAGTTTATTCATCGTTTATGTGAATTATGCAATGCCATCTTGTTTAGCCAGGCATCATATATGTGAATTTTGCAATGCCATCCCCCTTAGCCACCATCTTATATGTGAATTATATCAGGCCATCCTTTTTTCTCGTTACGTATTACATTTGTCAACAATGTTAGTACATTCAACTACTCTTCGTGTGCATCAGCCATTTGACACGGTGATGGAAAATTCTGGAGTGAAAACAAGGTCTTTACAGTAGACTATGTTATCTGATGAAGCGCATATCTCGCTGGTTACGGATAGCTCCTCAGAGGAGGATTCAGAGACAGATGACCAGTCCTATTCCCCCCCCCCCCTCCGAGGTGCATGCTCTAACTTGGCAGGGTTATGTTGCTCATATCGTGCGTATGGTATCTTGCATTGCTATGTCATTTTCTTAGTTGAGACATGATTTGTGTGAATGCCACCTGTTTAGTGTCTAATTACCATATATGTGAATTATGCAATGCCATCTTTTTGCAAGACATTATATATGTGTTGCAAGGCATTATATATGTGAATTATGCAATGCCATGCTGTTTAGCCAAGCGCCATATATGTGAATTATATCATGTCGTCCTTTTTTTTGTATTTCTCATTGCTTTTGTCAACAATGTTTGTATATTCAACTACTCTTCCTGTGCATCAGCCATTTGAATTGGTGATGGAGAAATCTAGAGTGAAAACAAGGTCTTGAGCGAGACAATGCTACAGTGAACCAGATATGTTGCTGGTTACGATAGCTCTTCGAGAGGAGGATTGAGGCGATGACCAGTCCTATTATCCCCGAGGTGTATGCTCAAACTTGGCGAGGTTATATTACCCATATCATGCATATGTTGTATTGCAATGCTTAGTTTTTACATCATATACATGATACTGAATGTCATCTCCTTAGTTGACACATCATATATGCGATTGCCCTCTGCTCACTTCCCTAGTATATAAATCATATGTTTGAATTTTATCATGCCATGATGTTTACATAGACAGCATGTATTTGAATTATGGCATGCCAGCCCATTTTCTAAAGACATAATATAGTTATATCATCTCATCCTATTCACATAGTCATCATATTTTGAAGTATGTCATTCCATCCGTGAATTATATCATGCCATGATGTTTCCATTGACGACATGTTTGTGATTTATGGCATGCCAACCACTTTAATAGACACATCGTATAGTTATATCATGTCATCCTGTTTACATAGTCATCATATTTCGAAGTATGTCATTCTATCCTGTTTAGTTAGCCATCATACATGTGAAATTGTGTCATGCTATCCTGTTTAATTAGCCATCATATATTTGAAATTATGTCCTGCTATTCTGTTTGGTTAGACAACATAAATGTGAATTATTTCATGCCCTGTTTTCTTCCTACTATCCATTGCACTGTCTATCTTACAATGTCTCGTACATTCAATTACTTTTCTTGTTTATCAGCCATTTCAATTGGAGGGTGATGGCGATATCTGTGGGAGTAAAAACACGGTCTTGAAAAGATCGTGCTACACAGTCGATGGAGATAGAACCACGGTTGTACTTGCCCAAGAACCAGCCCCACCACACATAACCCAGACTCACGCAGATTGTACCCCTACCCAGTTGGACAGAGAACTAGCTACACCCCTTCTAACCCCAACCCCACCAGATAGTAACCCAGTTCCCGTTGACACAAAGACCATCTCCACCACAGAGCACCCAAACACGAGCAGTTAGTAAGGCAACTGCAGTGCCCAAAGCACGAGGACCACCACTCCGAACCCCAAGTCAACGCTTAAAGCAGAAGAAGAATTGTTCTCAGGTCAGGTTCCGTAGCTATGGATCATACTACTTTGCTCTTGCATCACTGTATTTACTCATACCAACTAATTTCAAATTTTAAGGATGCAATTGAAACTCCAATGGTGCAACAGGTATGTTTTAAACCTGTTTCTTTAACATGTTTGCTGTTGTAACTTGCTCTATGTTGATTTCAGTTTCAATTGAATAAACAGTTATGTTCTCATGCCATGCACATTACAAGTGTTGTTATTGCTGTGTAGTTTCCCACACTTATATTCTGTCTATGCTGCTTTGTCTTAAATAGATATGATTCGAATTGTATCTATCTTGATTTGGCAACATAAACTAGAATGATATAGACCATACATTGACCATACTACATAGATATATGTTTGTTTCATCCTGTTAACCTGTCCACCTTACTACTGAACTGGTTTACCAAAATGAGTTTCATATACTACATTGTAAACCTGTGATGTGTTTGTTTATTTCTCCTTTAGAATGCGGATAAAATATTGGAGAAGAGTACCCCGTTATGCAATGGTAAAGGAAGTAATGCAGATCAGGTTCAAGATAGTGAGACATCCCTGTTGTTCTCCAAGAAAGCTGATGAAAACTATATTGAAGACACTGAGACAACCCCAAATTCATGTCTTGATGTAGTGTTCGAGTTACTGGCTACTACTGCTGGCACCAGCTCTTCGTACTCGCTGCCTGAATCAGTTCAGCTTCTTGAGTCTCAACTTTAAGTTGAAAGACATCGATCAGATGTTATGCAACAGAAGCGAAGGACCGAGGAAGTCCTCAGAGAATTCAGATGCATACTTTACGGTGCAACAACAAGTCTTTGGAGGATTTAAGTGCCAAACAAGAGAAAGTTAATAAGCTTGCTAAGCATCTTGCCAGCATTATGGGTACCCACGATATTGTTTCTTGAGCTCTTCTGAAGTGGTTTCAGTTCTGGACTTGTTTTGCTGCAGCGTTTATATGCTGCTTTGTTCCCTATATTTGCATTTGTGGCGAACTTTGATGCCCACTGGATGTAATATGTGTAATAGCCGTGATAGCCTAGCGTAAGTTACTTGCTTATTTATTTTCGTTGTCTTGTTTATTTGTTTTCTTGTAGTCAATGCAGTTCTTTTTCCGCAGTTTGCTAGTGGCCGGAATAACCTATTTTTTAAAACTAGGCCACATTAACAACATATTTACTGTAGTTAGCGTGTGCCACCTACGGGGCGTAGAAACAATGGGCCTTCTAAGAGCCGTAGAAACAATGGGCCTTCTACGGGGCGTAGACACAATGGGCCTTCTACGGGGAGTAGACACAATGGGCCTTCTACGGGCCGTATCATCAATGGGCCTTCTACAGGCCATATGATCGGTTGGCCAAACATGGTCCAATAACAGACCACATTATGGCCGTAAATGGGCTAGAGTTGAAATCGTTTGTTCATGGGCCGACCATAATGGGCCGTCGTTAATAGGTTGTATTTGATGACGCTATGAAAACGGCCCAACGTATTAACGGTCCACAAACGGGCCGACTGTAACCATGGGATGTATTTGGCCCACAAGCAAAAAATGACAATAATGGGCCAAAAGTAAACGAATGCTGGAAATGAGCCCAAGAATAAATGGGCCCTAAGAAGGCCGAAATATAACGTGGGCTGGAAACGGCCCAACGGAATAATGGGCCGTTAATGGGTATAAAGTGATACACTGTTCATTACGGGCCAGTTTTACCATGGTCCGTTAATGGGCCGAGGGTTACTAAGGGCCTCATATGGGCCAAAAGATGTCATGGGCCATACATGGGCCGGAAGTTAAAACGGGCTGGAATTATATTGGACGGCCCAGATGACGCTACTGGACCTAATTCGGATAGGCCATAAACGGGCCCTGGGTTAGCAGGCTGTAAATGGGCTATATGCGAACAGGCCATTAACAGGCTTGCGGTGGGCCGACCCGCCACCTTTTGACCAAGTAAAACGGGCCAGCCTTTTCACAGGAATGGGCCTCTGTTGGGCCATGCCATGTGTCGACATATCATAGGCGCTTTGGGTCCAATGAGTGGATGACGTCTGTCCCAACAGTGAGCTGACACGTGTTTCCTCCAGCCAATGATGATTTTACACGTGGAAAATCCCATTGGTCGGGGCTGTTAACGGGTAATCGGATCCAAAACCGGACCCGATAGCTTAACGACGTTCCGTTACGGTGGATGCCACGTGTCGGTCATCCTTGACGAAAGCACTTCTATGACGCGCGATTTATCGCCATGGAAGTGGACACTTCCATGATGATAATTTTGGTAATGTCATGGAATACTTCTACGACAGCACAGGTATGACTATCTTGATTCTGTCATAAATTTGTCATGGATGTACATGCATGACAGAAAACGTGACCTACTGTGACAAACATGTATCATCATGGAAGTGTATTTTTTTGTAGTGCATATTCTTTCCTCAAAACTCCCAAACACTTTCGTAAGTGGCATCTTGGCAAAAACAGGCAAAAAGAGTTGCGTGATGCAGTAAAATCCGGCAAAGCCTACTACTAAAGCACAAAATGAGGTAAAAAACATAAATATTGGACTCATCGGTAGCCCACCCAGATCGATCAGTTCATATAGTTGATCAGAAAATATGACCTTTGGATCCCACCTGTCAGTGCATGTGGCAAAAAGAGCAAGCACAACAGGATAGTCGACTACGTCGACGAAGAAGGTTGCGCTAGTATTGGCCACAAGCTTGAGCATGGAGAGTGCAACCTAGAAGTTCGATCATGATTGGCATGAGCCCTAGTACGAGCATAACACTCGCCTCTATCATAGTCGGGCGAGAGTGCACCAAAATCGACAAGTGAGTGTGGTCTAAAACTCTAAGAGAAGCTCACCACGGTTTCTTGCCAGTACATGGTAATGGTGGCAGGGTATTCTCCATTGGTATGGTGTCCATGACTAGCAGCTTCATTGACATGACCTTGGCCATGAGAGGGAGGAACTCATCGCTCCTTGGCTGAAGGCCATGCACGATGAAGTAGTTGTTAGCGGAGACTCCACGAAGCACATTAATGATCATACCACACTGTTAGTGATAATACAACACCTTAAAAAGATGGCGTCCTGGATCCGATTTCAACACAGACGGTGCCACTATCAGGGATGTGGACCACTTGACAAAAGGTGATTATTGGTTGTGGCGGCGAGGAAAGAGTCAACTACGAGTTTTGAGGCGTGAGTTTGGTGAACCAAGAGTAAGCAACAGGGGTCGGTGAGGGTTGAACGCTAGGTAGAATCAACGTCAGTCGGGGTTCAACCTTGTTTGAGTCTCTGTATCACTAGATAGAGTAAGACCGCGAGCTTACTCTATCTTGTTAGCCTTAGCCCCAATAATTGTGGCTTTCTCAAATTTCTACCCTAAATAGTGGTGATTTTATAAAACTTGATCCTGATATTGTGGCATACACTCGTACTTCACATGTTGTTTCACTATTTAAAGGTTCTTTATGTGAGAGGCTAATTTTTCTCTATCAAAAAAGACGTACACATTTTTAACAAATTTACATCTGACCAACGTGTGTCTCTAAACAAAGAGAATGCCAAAAGAGTCCATAATTCAGTTAGTGAAAAAATATGATGAAGGCTCACTCACTCCTATTTCACAGTAAGTAATGCAAGTACTCTTAGATTGGTAAAGTCCTAATAACTTTGAACACACTAAATTTCATACACGGGTTTTATTATTTTATTATGGAGTCATTTCAACTTTACTTCAAGCACTCAATATTAAGCAATCATCTGAATTGTACCAACCCCCCCCCCCCCCATTTCTCAATTCTAATATCCAAAAAACTGTACTCCGATATCCGAGGGCATAATTTCACTGGTGTATTGTTTTCCCTTCCTCTTCATTTTTATCTCATTTTCCATCTGAGCAAATACAAATTCAATGCCTTGAAAATTGAAAAGGAGACTAGAATTCGAAGATAACACTGAAGGAAATATGCCCTAGAGGCAATAATAAAGTTTTTATTTATATTTCCTTATATCATGATAAATATTTATTATTCATGCTAGAATTGTATTAACCGGAATCTTGATGCATGTGTGAATACATAGACAAAACAGAGTGTCCCTAGTATGCCTCTACTTGACTAGCTCGTTAATCAAGATGGTTAAGTTTCCTAACCATAGACATGTGTTGTCATTTGATGAACGGGATCACATCATTAGGAGAATGATGTGATGGACAAGACCCATCCATTAGCTTAGCATAATGATCGTTAAGTTTTATTGCTATTGCTTTCTTCATGACTTATACATATTCCTTTGACTATGGAGATTATGCAACTCCCGAATACCGGAGGAACACCTTGTGTGCTATCAAATGTCACAACATAACTGGGTGATTATAAAGATGCTCTACAGGTGTCTCCGAAGGTGTTTGTTGGGTTGGCATAGATCGAGATTAGGATTTGTCACTCTGAATTTCGGAGAGGTATCTCTAGGCCATGTCGGTAATGCACATCATGATAAGCCTTGCAAGCAATGTGACTAATGAGTTAGTTATGGGATGATGCATTACGGAACGAGTAAAGAGACTTGCCGGTAACGAGATTGAACTAGGTATGGGGATACCAACGATCGAATCTCGGGCAAGTAACATACCGATGACAAAGGGAATGAGGTATGTTGTTATTGCGGTTTGACTGATAAAGATCTTCTTAGAATATTAGGAACCAATATGAGCATCTATGTTCCGCTGTTGGTTATTGATCGGAGATGTGTCTCTGTCATGTCTACACTGTTCTCAAACCCGTAGGGTCCGCACACTTAACGTTTGATGACGATTTGTATTATGAGTTATGTGTTCTGGTGGCCGAAGATTGTTCAGAGTCCCGGATGAGATCACGGACATGACGAGGAGTCTCGAAATGGCCGAGAGGTAAAGATTGATATATTGGAAGACGGTATTCGGACGCCGGAATGGTTTCGGAGTGGTTCGGGTATTTTTTGGAGTACCGAGGGGTTATCGGAACCCCCTGGCGAAAGTAATGGGTCTTCATGGGCCATAGGGGAGAGGGGAGGCAGCCCACAAGGGGTGGTCGTGCCCCTCTCCCATGGGGAGTCCGAATTGGACTAGGGGAGGCGGCGCGCCCCCCTTTCCTTCTCCTCTTCCCTCTCCCTTCCCCTTCCCCCTCTGTAAGAAAGGAAAGGGGTGTCGAATAGGACTTGGAGTCCTATTCGGTTTCCCCCCATGGCGCGCCCCCTCTAGGCCGGCGGCATCCTCCCCTCCTCCTTTATATACGGGGGCAGGGGGCACCCCATAGCACATCAACTATTCTTAGCCGTGTGCGGTGCCCCCCTCCACAGTTTACTCCTCCGGTCATAGCGTCATAGTGCTTAGGCGAAGCCCTGCGCGGATCACATCACCATCACCGTCACCACGCCGTCGTGCTGACGAAACTCTCCCTCGACACTTCGCTGGATCAAGAGTTCGAGGGACATCATCGAGCTGAACGTGTGCTGAACTCGGAGGTGCCATACGTTCGGTACTTGATCGATTGGATCGCGAAGACGTTCGACTACATCAACCGCGTTAACCTAACGCTTCCGCTTTCGGTCTACGAGCGTACACGGACACACTCTCCCCCTCTCGTTGCTATACATCTCCTAGATAGATCTTACGTGAACGTAGGAAAATTTTGAAATTGCATGCTATGTTCCCCAACAGTGGCATCCGAGCCAGGTCTATGCGTAGATGATATGCACGAGTAGAACACAAAGAGTTGTGGGCGATAATAGTCATGCTGCTTACCAGCAACGTCTTATTTTGATTCGACGGTATTGTTGGATGAAGCGGCCCGGACCAACCTTACATGATCACGTTCATGAGACTGGTTCCACCGACAGACATGCAACTTGTTTTGCATAAAGATGGCTGGAGGGTGTCTATTTCTCCAACTTTAGTTGAATCGAATTTGACTACGGTCGGTCCTTGTTGAAGGTTAAAACAACACACTTGACAAAAAATCATTGTGGTTTTGATGCGTAGGTAAGAACGGTTCTTACTAGAAGCCCGTAGCAGCCACATAAAACTTGCAACAACAAAGTAGAGGACGTATAACTTGTTTTTGCAGGGCATGTTGTGATGTGATATGGTCAAGACATGATGTGATATAAGTTATTGTATGAGATGATCATGTTTTGTAAAAGTTATCGGCAACTAGCAGGAGCCTTATGGTTGTCGCTTTATTGTATGAAATGCAATCGCCATGTAATTGCTTTACTTTATCACTATGCGGCAGCGATAGTTGTAGAAGCAATAGTGGCGAGACAACAACGATGCTACGATGGAGATCAAGGTGTCAAGCCGGTGACGATGGAGATCATGACAGTGCTTTGGAGATGGAGATCAAAGGCACAAGATGATGATGGCCATATCATGTCACATATTTTGATTGCATGTGATGTTTATCTTGTATGCATCTTATTTTTCTTAGTACGGTGGTAGCATTATAAGATGACCCCTCACTAAATTTCAAGGTATAAGGGTTATCCCTGAGTATTTACCGTTGCGACAGTTCGTCGTGCCGAGACACCACGTGATGATCAGGTGTGATAAGATCTACGTTCACATACAACGGGTGTAAGACAGTTTTGCATGTTCAGAATACTCAAGTTAGACTTGACAAGCCTAGCATGTACAGACATGGCCTCGGAACACTAAGACCGAAAGGTCGAACGTGAGTCATATAGTAGATATCATCAACATAGAGATGTTCACCATTGAAAACTACTCCATCTCATGTGATGATCGGACATGGTTTAGTTGATATGGATCACGTGATCATTTAGATGACTAGAGGGATGTCTATCTAAGTGGGAGTTCTTAAGTAATACGATTAATTGAACTTTAATTTATCATGAGCTTAGTCCTGATAGTTTTTGCATATCTATGTTATTGTAGATCAATGGCCCGTGCTACCGTTCCCTTGAATTTTAATGCGTTCCTAGAGAAAGCTAAGTTGAAAGATGATGGTAGCAACTACACGGACTGGGTCCATAACTTGAGGATTATCCTCATTGCTGCACAGAAGAATTACGTCCTTGAAGCACCTCTAGGTGCAAGGCCTATTGCAGGAGCAACTCCGGATGTTATGAACATCTGGCAAGCTAAATCTGATGACTACTCGATAGTTCAGTGTGCCATGCTTTACGGCTTAGAATTGGGACTTCAAAGACATTTTGAACGTCATGAAGCATATGAGATGTTCTAAGAATTGGAGTTAATATTTCAAGCAAATGTCCAAGTTGAGAGATATGAAGTCTCCAACAAGTTCTATAGCTGCAAGATGGAGGAGAACAGTTCTGTCAGTGAACACATACTCAGAATGTCTGGGTACCATAACCACTTGACTCAGCTGGGAGTTAATCTTCTGGATGATAGTGTCATTGACAGAGTTCTTCAATCACTGCCGCCAAGCTATAAAGGCTTCGTGATGAACTATAATATGTTATTCAATAATTCTTCTGCTTGCCCAACAGTTCGTTCCCTAAAAACACAACCAGCACAACTATCTAGGAAGTCCCTAGAAGCATCGGTTAGTCCATTATAGAAGATATCAAGTATTTCATTTTTCTTAAGAGGATGATCAGGCAAAGCATTAAGTAACTGGCAAAGCCTCCCCCAAGCTTGTGGGAGACTCTCTTCTTTAGTTTGCACAAAGTTAAATATTTCCTATAAGGCAGCTTGTTTCTTATGAGCAGGAAAATATTTTTCAGAGAAGTAATAAATCATATCCCGGGGACTACGCACACAACCAGGAGCAAGAGTATTGTACCAAGATTTAGCATCACCCGTTAATGAGAAAGGAAATAATTTGGGAATAAAGTAGTAGCGAGTTTTCTCATCATGAGTAAAAAGGGTGGCTATATCATTCAACTTAGTAAGATGTGCCGCAACAGTTTCGGTTTCATAACCATGGAAAGGATCAGATTCAACCAAAGTAATTAACTCTGGGTCGACAGAGAATTCATAATCCTTATCATCAATAAAGATAGATGAAGTGGCAAACTTGGGATCACATTTCATTCTAGCATTCAGAGATTTTTCTTTATACTTGCATAGTAACTTCTCTAGATCATCTCTATCATTGCAAGCAAGAATATCTCTAGTTGTTTATTCACTCATAACATAACCTTCCGGTACCTTAGGAAATTCATATCTAGGAAGGTTAGTTCAAGCAGGTGTTTCAGGATATTCAGTTTCAAGTTCATCATCAGATTCAACAACATCATGTTTTATTACTCTAGCAATTTGTTCATCAAGAAATTCACCAAGTGACACATCATCATAAGCATCATTCATAGTAGAAGTAGCATCATCAATAACTTGCAACATATTAGAATTGATAGCATGTGGTGGTGTTGCAAGTTTACTCAAAACAGAAGGTGAATCTAAAGCAGAACTGGATGGCAGTTCCTTACCTCCCCTCGTCTTTGAGGGAATTTCTTTTGTCTTTGGTTCCTTCAGATTCTTCATAGTGATAATATGATAATAATCCCAAGTGACTCAACAAATATAGCTATGCTCCCCGACAATGGCGCCAGAAAAAGGTCTTGATAACCCACAAGTATAGGGGATCGCAACAGTTTTCGAGGGTAGAGTATTTAACCCAAATTTATAGATTCGACACAAGGGGAGCCAAAGAATATTTGAAGGTATTAGTAGCTGAGTTGTCAATTCAACCACACCTGGAGATTAATTACCTACAGCAAAGTGATCAGTAGCAAAGTAGTTTGATAGTTTTGATAGTAGTGACAGCAGCAATAGTAACAGTAACAGTGATAGCAGTATTTTTGTAGCAAGTGTAACAGTGATGATAGCAGTAGTAACTTAGTAGAAACAATATAGGATAAATTCGTAGGCATTGGATCGATGACTTGTTGGATGATATTCATCATGTGACAGTTATAACCTAGGGCGCTACGGCACTAGCTCCAGTTCATCGATATAATGTAGGCATGTATTCCGTAAATAGTCATACGTGCTTTATTAAAAGAACTTGCATGACATCTTTTGTCCTACCCTCTCGTGGCAGCGGGGTCCATATTGGAAACTAAGGGATATTAAGGCCTCCTTTTAAAACAGAACCGGAACAAAGCATTAACACATAGTGAATACATGAACTCCTCAAACTACGGTCATCACCGGGAGTGGGTCCGGTTGTTGTCACTCTGGGGTTGCCGGATCATAACACGTAGTAGGTGACTATAACTTGCCATATTGGATCTAAAACATGGATATAATGATGAATTCATAAACGGTTCAGATCTGAGTTCATGGCACCCAGGCCCAAAGTGACAAGCATTAAGCATGGCAAAGTCATAGCAACATCAATCTAAGAACATAGTGGATACTAGGGATCAAGCCCTAACAAAACTAACTCGATTACATGATGAATCTCATCCAACTCCTCACCGACCAGTGAACCTACGAAGGAATTACTCACTCCCGGCGGGGAGCATCATGGAATTGGCGATGGAGAAGGGTTGGTGATGACGAAGAACGAAGATCCCCCTCTCCGGAGCCCCAAACGGACTTCAGATCTGCCCTCCCGAGGATAACAGGGCTTGGCGGCGGCTCCATCTCGTCGATCGCGATAATTCTTTCTCCTTGATTTTTTTTCTGGAAATATGTGATTTTATAGTATCAGGGGGGTCGTCTGCGGGGTCACCAGGTGGGTACAACCCACCTGGGCGCGCCATGAGAGGGAGGCGCGCCCTGGTGGGTTGTGCCCACCCAGGGGCCCTCTCTGGTGGGTCTTGGCTCCAGAAATTCTCTTTTATTCCATAAAAAATCCTCGCGAAGTTTCATTCCATTCCGAGAACTTTTATTTCTGCACAAAAACAACACCATGGTAGTTCTGCTGAAAATAGTGTCAGTCTGGGGTTAGTTTAATTCAAATCATGCAAATTAGAGTCCAAAACAAGAGGAAAAGCGTGAGAAAAAGTAGATACGTTGGAGACGTATCAACCACTGACTTATTGGAAATAATACATACTGATGTATGTGGTCCGATGAGTGTTGAGGCTCGCGGCGGGTATCGTTATTTTCTGACCTTCACAGATGATTTGAGCAGATATGGGTATATCTGCTTAATGAAACATAAGTCTGAAACATTTGAAAAGTTCAAAGAATTTCAGAGTGAAGTGGAAAATCATCATAACAAGAAAATAAAGTTTCTACGATCTGATCGCGAAGGCGAATATTTCAGTTATGAGTTTGGTCTTCATTTGAAACAATATGGAATAGTTTCACAACTCACGCCACCTGGAACACCACAATGTAATGGTGTGTCCGAACGTCGTAACCGTACTTTATTAGATATGGTGCGATCTATGATGTCTCTTACCAATTTACCACTATTGTTTTGGGGATATGCTTTAGAGACAGCTGCATTCACATTAAATAGGGCACCATCTAAATCTGTTGAGACGACACCATATGAACTGTGGTTTGGCAAGAAACCTAAGTTGTCGTTACTTAAAGTTTGGTGTTGCGATGCTTATGTGAAAAAGCTTCAGCCTGATAAGCTCGAACCCAAATCGGAGAAGTGCATCTTCATAGGATACCCAGAAGAAACTGTTGGTACACCTTCTATCACAGATCCGAAGGCAAGATATTTGTTGCTAAGAATGGATCCTTTCTAGAGAAGGAGTTTCTCTCGAAAGAAGTGAGTGGGAGGAAAGTAGAACTTGATGAGGTAATTGTACCTTCTCTCGAGTTGCAAAGTAGTTCATCACAGAAATCAGTTCGAGTGATGCCTACACCAATTAGTGAGGAAGTTAATGATGATGATCATGAAACTTCAGATCAAGTTACTACCGAACCTTGTAGGTCAACCAGAGTACGTTTCGCATCAGAGTGGTACGGTAATCCTGTTCTGGAAGTCATGTTACTAGACCATGACGAACCTACGAACTATGAGGAAGCGTTGATGAGCCCAGATTCCGCAAAATGGCTTGAGGCCATGAAATCTGAGATGGGAACCATGTATGAGAACAAAGTATGGACTTTGGTTGACTTGCCCGATGATCGGCAAGCCATATAAAATAAATGGATCTTCAAGAAGAAGACTGACACTGACGGTAATGTTACTGTCTACAAAGCTCTACTTGTTGCAAAAGGTTTTCGACAAGTTCAAGGAGTTGGCAACGATGAGACCTTCTCACCCGTAGCGATGCTTAAGTATGTCCAAATCATGTTAGCAATTGCCGCATTTCATGATTATGAAATTTGGCAAATGAATGTCAAAATTGCATTCCTTAATGGATTTCTTAAAGAAGAGTTGTATATGATGCAACCAGAAGGTTTTGTCGATCCTAAAGGTGCTAACAAAGTGTGCAAGCTCCAGCGATCCATTTATGGACTGGTGCAAGCCTCTCGGAGTTGGAATATATGCTTTGATAGTGTGATCAAAGCATATGGTTTTATACGGACTTTTGGAGAAGCCTGTATTTACAAGACATTGAGTGGGAGCTCTATAGCATTTCTAATATTATATGTGGATGACATATTGCTGATTGGAAATGATATAGAATTTCTAGATAGCATAAAAGGATACTTGAATAAGAATTTTTCAGTGAAAGACCTCATTGAAGCTGCTTATATATTGGGCATCAAGATCTATAGAGATAGATCAAGACGCTTAATTGGACTTTCACAAAGCCAATACCTTGATAAAGTTTTGAAGAAGTTCAAAATGGATCGGTCAAAGAAAGGGTTCTTGCCTGTGTTACAAGGTGTGAAGTTGAGTCAGACTCAATGCCCGACCACTCCAGAAGATAGAGAGAAAATGGAAGTCATTCCCTATGCCTCAACCATAGGTTTTATCATGTATGCAATGTTGTGTACCAGACCTGATGTGTGCCTTGCTATAAGTTTAGCAAGGAGGCACCAAAGTAATCCAGGAGTGGATCACTGGACAGCGGTCAAGAACATCCTGAAATACCTGAAAAGGATTAAGGATATGTTTCTCATTTATGGAGGTGACAAAGAGCTTGCCGTAAATGGTTACGTCGATGCTAGCTTTGACACTGATCCAGATGACTCTAAGTCGCAAACCGGATACATATTTACATTGAATGGTGGAGCTGTCAGTTGGTGCAGTTCCAAGTAGAGTGTCGTGGCGGGATCTACGTGTGAAGCGGAGTACATAGCTGCTTCGGAAGCAGCAAATGAAGGAGTCTGGATGAAGGAGTTCACATCCGATCTAGGTGTAATACCTAGTGCATCGGGTCCAATGAAAATCTTTTGTGACAATACTGGAGCAATTGCCTTAGCGAAGGAATCTAGATTTCACAAGAGAACCAAACACATCAAGAGACGCTTCGACTCCATCCGCGATCAAGTCAAGGAGGGAGACATAGAGATTTGCAAAATACATACGGATCTGTATGTTGCAGACTCGTTGACTAAGCCTATTCCACGAGCAAAACATATTCAACACCAAGACTCCATGGGTGTTAGAATCATTACAATGCAATCTAGATTATTGACTCTAGTGCAAGTGGGAGACTGAAGAAAATATGCCCTAGATGCAATAATAAAGTTGTTATTTATATTTCCTTATATCATGATAAATGTTTATTATTCATGCTAGAATTGTATTAACCGGAAACTTGATGCATGTGTGAATACATAGACAAAACAGAGTGTCCCTAGTATGCCTCTACTTGACTAGCTCGTTAATCAAAGATGGTTAAGTTTCCTAACCATAGACATGTGTTGTCATTTGATGAACGGGATCACATCATTAGTAGAATGATGTGATGGACAAGACCCATCCGTTAGCTTAGCAAAATGATCGTTAAGTTCTATTGCTATTGCTTTCTTCATGACTTATACATATTCCTTTGACTATGAGATTAAGCAACTCCCGAATACCGGAGGAACACCTTGTGTGCTACCGAATGTCAGAGCGTAACTGGGTGATTACAAAGATGCTCTACAAGTGTCTCTGAAGGTGTTTGTTGGGTTGGCATAGATCGAGCTTAGGATTTGTCACTCCGAATTTCGGAGAGGTGTCTCTGGGCCCTCTCGGTAATGCACATCATGATAAGCCTTGCAAGCAATGTGACTAATGAGTTAGTTACGGGATGATGCATTATGGAACGAGTAAAGAGACTTGCCGGTAATGAGATTGAACTAGGTATGAGGATATCGATGATAGAATATGGGGCAAGTAACATACCGGTGACAAAGGGAATGACGTATGTTGTTATTGCGGTTTAACCGATAAAGATCTTCGTAGAATATGTAGGAACTAATATGAGCATCCAGGTTCCGTTGTTGGTTATTGATCGGAGATGTGTCTTGGTCATGTCTACATAGTTCTCGAACCCGTAGGGTCCGCACGTTTAACGTTCGATGATGATTTGTATTATGAGTTATGTGTTTTGGTGACCAAAGATTGTTCGGAGTCCCGAATGAGATCACGGACATGACGAGGAGTCTCGAAATGGTTGATAGGTAAAAATTGATATATTGGAAGATGGTATTCGGACACCGGAATGGTTTCGGAGTGGTTCGGGTATTTTTCGAAGTACCGAGGGGTTACCGGAACCCCCTGGGAAAAGTAATGGGCCTACATGGGCCATAGGGGAGAGGGGAGGCAGCCCACAAGGGGTGGCCGTGCCCCCCCTCCCATGGGGAGTCCGAATTGGACTATGGGAGGGGGCGCGCTCCCCTTTCGTTCTCCTCTTCCCTCTCCCTTCCCCTTCCCCCCACGTAAGAAAGGTAAGGGGGACGAATAGGACTTGGAGTCCTATTCGGTTTCCCCCCATGGCGCGCCCCCTCTTGGCCGGCGTCTCCTCCCCTCCTCCTTTATATACGGGGGCAGGGGGGACCCCATAGAACATCAACTATTTTTAGCCGTGTGCGGTGCCCCCTCCATAGTTTACTCCTCCGGTCATAGCGTAGTAGTGTGTAGGCGAAGCCGTGCACGGATCACATCACCATCACCGTCACCACGCCGTTGTGCTGACAAAACTCTCCCTCGACACTTTGCTGGATCAAGAGTTCGAGGGACGTCATCGAGCTGAACGTGTGCTGAACTTGGAGGTGCCGTACGTTCGGTACTTGATCGGTTGGATCGTGAAGACGTTTGACTACATCAACCGCGTTAACCTAACGCTTCCGCTTTCAGTCTACGAGGGTATGTGGACACACTCTCCCCCTCTCGTTGCTATACATCTTCTAGATAGATCTTGCGTGATCGTAGGAAAATTTTGAAATTGCATGCTACGTTCCCCAACAAATACAAAGCAAAGGGAAAACAATAGGAACAACGACGACATTCATGGTTATCACTTTCACTCTGTGGTGGCTAGCGTTGTGACATAGCCTCCCTCGCAAACAAAACCCAGGATCCTAGCTATGACACATGTGCACCGATTGGTGGAGCCTAGAGGTCAGATTCGCTATCATTGAGCTCAATTCATACGATTTGGTTGGGAAGTACCCGTTAGCCCCAAGAATTGTTTTTTCAACTTTCATCCTAATTGTTGTGGTTTTCTATAACATTTTGTCCCAATGTCGTAGGTTCCTAATATACACTCAATGTTTACACAATTTCCATGATGAAAGATATAACTTTTGGTGTAAACTAAAGTGTTTAGAGCATTGAAGTCTCGGTGAAGTTACACCGTGTGTTTTCAACACATATATGCTCATGTATAAGCGAGATGAAAGTGCAAGCTATGTTTACGTAAAATAGGATAACCACTTTTTTTGAGTTTGCGAAAAAGAGGATAACCACTTTCTTTTTAAACATACATATGTAATTGGCGTATGGTTCCGAACAAAGAGAACAAAGGCGTAACCAGTTTTTGTTAGCGAAAAGTATGCATAAAAATCTATGTTGGAAACTTTCTCACTCTTATTTCATGGTAAATGAATAAACCAAGTTCTTACATTGATTACATCCTAATATTTGTTAGCACACTATGTTTCATATACACTAGTTTCATTCTTTGATCCCGTTAACCCCAACAGTTGTGCTTTTTTAACCTTTCGTCATAGTAGTCATGGTTTCTAAAACGTTTTGTCCTGATGTTGTAGATTCTTGACATACACTCAACATTCACACAGTTTTCATGACCAAAAATTTAACTTTTGGTGTGAACTAAAGTGTTTAAAGCATTGAAGTTTCAATGAAGTCATACCACATGTTTTCAGTGAAGGAAATATGCCCTAGGGGCAATAATAAAGTTGTTATTTATATTTCCTTGCATCATAATAATTTTTTATTGTTCATGCTAGAATTGTATTAACCAAAAACTTGATACATGTGTGAGTACATAGACAAAACAAAGTGTCCCTAGTATGCCTTTGCTTGACTAGCTCGTTAATCAAATATGGTTAAGTTTCCTGACCATAGACATGTGATGTCATTTGATGAACGGGATCACATCATTAGAAGAATGATGTGATGGACAAGACCCATCCGGTAGCTTCGCATAATGATCGTTAAGTTTTATTGCTATTGCTTTCTTCATGACTTATACATATTCCTTTGACTATGAGATTATGCAACTCCCGAATATTGGAGGAACACCTGCTATCAAACGTCACAACTTAACTAGGTGATTATAAAGATGCTCTATAGGTGTCTCCGAAGGTGTTTGTTGGGGTGGCATAGATCGAGATTAGGATTTGTCACTCCGAGTATCGGAGAGGTATCTCTGGGCCCTCTTGATAATGCACATTGATACATCCATTTTGCATCATTTTTCTCACTGTTATTTATAATGTTTTTATCCATAATAATGCTTTTTTGAGTAATTCTAATGCCTTTCCTCTCATAATTTATAAGGTACACACAAAGAGGGAGAATTCCGGCAGCTGGAAATCTGGACCTGGAAAAGCTACGTCAGGCCACCTATTCTACACAACTCCAAACAAGCTGAAAGTTGACGGGGATTTCTTATGGAATATATAAGAATTACTAGAACAAATAACTACCAGAGGGGGGCCACCAGGTGGGCACAACCTACCTGGGCGCGCCAGGCAGCCCAGACATGCCCTGGTGGGTTGTGGTCTCCTCGGCCCACCTCCGGTGCCCATCTTCTGGTATATAAGTCATTTTGACCTAGAAAAAATAAGGAGAAGGCTTTCGGGACGGTGCGCTGCCGTCTTGAGGCGGAACTTGGGTAGGAGCACTTTTGCCCTCTGGCGGAGCGATTCCATCATCATCATCACCAACAACTCTCCCATCTTGGGGAGGGCAGTCTCCAACATCTTCAACAGCACCATCTCATCTCAATCCCTAGTTCATCTCTTGTATTCAATCTTGTTACTGAAACTATAGATTGGTTCATGTGGGTGACTAGTAGTGTTGATTACATCTTGTAGTTGATTACTATATGGTTTATTTGGTGGAAGATTATATGTTCAGATCCATTATGCTATTTAATACCCCTTTGATCATGAACATGTTTATCATTTGAGAGTAGTTACTTTTGTTCTTGAGGTCACGGGAGAAATCATGTTGCAAGTAATCATGTGAATTTGATATGTGTTCAATATTTTGGTAGTATGTATGTTGTGATTCCCTTAGTGGTGTCATGTGAACGTCGCTACATGAAGCTTCACCATATTTTGGGCCTAACGGAATCCATTGTGGAGTAGCAATTAGATGATGAGTTGCGAGAGTGACAGAAGCTTAAACCCCAGTTTATGCGCTATTCCATAAGGGACCGATTGGATCCAAAAGTTTAATGCTATGGTTAGAATTTATTCTTAATACTTTTCTCGTAGTTGCGGATGCTTGCGGGAGGGTTAATCATAAGTAGGAGGTTTGTTCAAGTAAGAACAGCACCTAAGCACCGGTCCATCCACATATCAAATTATCAAAGTAGCGAACACAAATCAAACCAACATGATGAAAGTGACTAGATGAAATTCCCATGTACCCTCAAGAACGCTTTGCTTATCATAAGAGACCGTTTTGGCCTGTCCTTTGCCTCAAAAGGATTGGGCTACCTTGCTGCATACTTGTTACTACTATTGTTACTTGCTCGTTACAAATTATCTTACTATCAAACTACTCCGCTACATACAATTTTAGCACTTGCAGACATTACCTTGCTGAAAGCCACTTGTCATTTCCTTCTGCTCCTCGTTGGGTTCGACACTCTTACTTATCAAAAAGAGCTACAATTGATCCCCTATACTTGTGGGTCATCAAGGCTATTTTCTCTCGCCGTTGCCGGGGAGTGAAGTGCCTTTGGTAAGTGGAATTTGGTAAGGAAACATTTATATAGTGTGCTGAAATTTATCGTCACTTGTTACTATGGAAGACAATCCTTTGAAGGGTTTGTTCCGGGTATGTTCACCTCGTACGGAACCACAATTAGCTACCCCTCAACCTACTGCACGTACTCAAAATATTGAATATGAAATTCCTTCAGTATGATAGAACAACTGCTAGCTAATCCTTATGCAGGAGATGGAACCAAACATCCTGATATGCACTTGATATATGTGGAACAAATTTGTGGATTGTTTAAGCTTGCAGGTTTACCCGGAGATGAAGTTATGAAAACGTTTTCCCTTTATCTTTTAAGGGAAAGGCATTAGCATGGTATAGGCTATGCGATGATATTGGATCATGGAATTGGAACCGTTTGAAATTGGAGTTCCACCAAAAAAAATTATCCTATGCATCTGGTTCATCGTGATCGGAATTATATATATAATTTTTGGCCTCGTGAAGGAGAAAGTATCACTCTAGCTTGGTGGAGGCTTAAGTCAATGTTATATTCATGCCCCAATCATGAGCTCTCAAGAGAAATTATTATCGAGAATTTTTATGCTCGGCTTTCTCGTAATGATCAAACCATGCTTGATACTGCTTGTGATGGTTCATTTATGAAGCAGACTATTGAATTCCGATGGGATCTTTTGGAAAGAATTAAATGCAACTCTGAAGATTGGGAACTCGACGAAGGTAAAGAGTCGGGTATTAAACTTAAGTATGATTGTGTTAAATCTTTTATGGATACCGATGCTTTTCAAAAGTTTAGCACTAAATATGGACTTGACTCAGAGATAGTAGCTTCCTTTTGTGAATCATTTGCTACTCATGTTCAACTCCCTAAAGAGAAGTGGTTTAAATATCACCCACCTATTTAAGAAGAAATTAAAGAACCGATACCAATTAAAGAAGAAACTATACTTTATAATGTTGATCCAGTTGTTCCTTCTGCTTATATTGAGAAACCACCTTTCCCTGTTAGGATAAAGGAACATGCTAAAGTTGCAACTGTGGTTAACAAAAGCTATATTAGAACACCTAAACCTATTGAACAAATTAAAGTAGAACCTAGCATTGCTATGGTTAAAGATCTCTTGGAAGAAGATATTGATGGGCATGTTATTTACTTCTGTGAAGAAGCTGCTAGAATTGCTAAACCTGATAAAAAAGATAAACATAGACCTGTTGTGGGCTGATACGTCTCCAACGTATCTATAATTTTTTATTGTTCCATGCTATTATATTACCCCTTTTGGATGTTTATGGGCTTTATTTTACACATTTATATCATTTTTTAGACTAACCTACTAACCGGACGCCCATCCCATATTGCTGTTTTTTCTTGCCTATTTCAGTATTTCGAAGAAAAGGAATATCAAACGGAGTCCAAATGGAATGAAACCTTTGGGAGCGCGATTTTTGGAACAAACGTGATCCAAAGGACTTGGAGTGCAAGTCAAGAAGCTTTCGAGGAAGCCACGAGATAGGAGGGTGTGCCCCCCTATAGGGCGCGCCCACCTGTCTCGTGGGCCCCTCGGGCGGCCACCGACGTACTTCTTCCTCCTATATATACCTGCATACCCCGAAAACATCCAAGAGCACCACAAAACACAATTTCCACCGTCGTAACCTTCTGTATCCGTGAGATCCAATCTTGGAGCCTTCGTCGGCACTCTGCCGGAGGGGGAATCAACCACGGAGGGCTTCTACATCAACACCGTAGTCCCTCCGATGAGTCGTGAGTAGTTTACCACAGACCTACGGGTCCATCGTTATTAGCTACATGGCTTCTTCTCTCTTTTTGGATCTCAATACAATGTTCTCCCCCTCTCTTGTGGAGAACTATTCGATGTAAACTCTTTTTGCGGTGTGTTTGTCGAGATCCGATGAATTGTGGGTTTATGATCAAGTTTATCTATGAATAATATTTGAATCTTCTCTGAATTATTTTATGTATGATTGAGTTATCTTTGCAAGTCTCTTCGAATTATCAGTTTAGTTTGGCCTACTAGATTGGTCTTTCTTGCCATGGGAGAAGTGCTTAGCTTTGGGTTCAATCTTGCGGTGTCCTTACCAAAGGATGTAAAGGGTTGCAAGGCACGTATTGTATTGTTGCCATCGAGGATAACAAGATGGGGTTTATATCATATTGCATGAGTTTATCCTCTACATCATGTCATCTTATGTAATGTGTTACTCTGTTCTTATGAACTTAATACTCTAGATGCATCTTTGGATAGCGATCGATGTGTGGAGTAATAGTAGTAGATGCAGGGCAGAGTCGATCTACTTGTTATGGACGTGATGCCTATATACATGATCATGCCTAGATAATCTCATAACTATGCACTTTTCTATCAATTGCTCGACAGTAATTTGTTCACCCACCGTAATACTTATGCTATCTTGAGAGAAGCCACTAGTGAAACCTATGGCCCTCGGGTCTATCTCTTATCATATTTGCTTTCAATCTACTTTTATTTGCATCTTTACTTTTTGCATCTACATTATAAAATACCAAAAATATATTTACCTTATCATACTATCTTTATTAGATCTCACTTTCGCAAGTGGCCATGAAGGGATTGACAACCCCTTTATTGTGTTGGTTGCAAGTTCTCAGTTTGTTTGTGTAGGTGCGTGTGACTTTTTAGGAGCCTCCTACTGGATTGATACCTTGGTTCTCAAAACCGAGGGAAATACTTACGCTACACTTGCTGCATCACCCTCTCCTCTTCGAGGAAAACCAACGCAAGCTCAAGACGTAACATGGGCATGCCTGTTATTTCAGTTAAAATAGAAGATCACTTTTATCATGGTTTATGTGACATGGGTGCTAGTGTGAGTGCTATTCCTTACACACTTTATGAAGAAATTATGAAAGAAATAGCACCTGCAGAAATAGAAGACATAGATGTTACTATTAAACTTGCTAATAGAGACACTATATCACCAATTGGGATTGTTAGGGATGTTGAAGTCTTGTGTGGGAAAATAAAATACCCCACTGATTTTCTTGTTCTTGGTTCCCCACAAGACGACTTTTGTCCCATTATTTTTGGTAGACCTTTCTTGAACACCGTTAATGCTAAGATAGATTGTATGAAACAAACTGTCGGTGTCAGTTTTGGTGATGAGTCTCATGAGTTTAATTTTTCCAATTTTAGTAGAAATCTTCATGAAAAATAATTGCCTAGTAAGGATGAATTAATTGGTCTTGCTTATATTTTCGTACCACCTACTGATCCTTTAGAACAATATTTGCTAGACCATGAAAATGATTTACATATGCATGAAAGAAATGAAATAGATAAAATTTTATTTGAACAACGTCCTCTGCTTAAACACAATTTGCCTATTGAAACTCTAGGAGGTCCACTGTGACGCCCGGATACTTAAGCTACAGTGAACCTCTGCTAATCATGCCATGACACCTCAGTTACTGTTGCTATCCTCGCAATAATTCAAAACCGTTCGAAATTCAAATTCAAATTAATGATAACAATAAAAGTTTTCAAAAATTAAAACAGAATTGTTCGGTGGTTGCCGAATATTACAAAGGTAATTATGGTGCAACAAACACATTTTTATAAAATGACTAAATGGTTTAAAATGAATTTAAACAGAAAATAAATAATAAAGAAAATACAAAAGAAAAAAAACAAAACAGAAACAAAAAAAAGGGAGAGAGCCCCCCTGGCCATCTAGGCCTCGGCCCAGCAGGCCGACGGGCCGTCAGGCCGGCCCACCCCGGTCCCCCCTTATTCCCCACTAGACCAAACCCTAAACCGCTCACCCCCACTCCCCTCGTTCCCCCACTCTCTCTCGCACTTTCCCCAGTGGATCTGGATCGGGGGCAACCGACGCGCGGTTGAGCCCGCCGCCTCGTCCCTGCGCCCCGTATCCGCCGTCGCCCGCCACTACGCCGGAGCCCACCTGGACCTCACCGGCGCCTCTTCCCCGTCGGCCTGCTTCTCCTCTCCGCCGGTCGTCCCCGTCGTCCTCCCCAAGCCCACTGCCCCGTTCCCTGCTTTCCCGTGAGCTCTCCCTCTCCCTCCTCTCTGTCTTCTCGTGCACCACCACGGCCTCGCCGCGCCGCTGCTCCAGCCACGATCGCCGTGCCACGCCTGCGTGCCACGCTGCTCGCCACGCCCTTAGCGCGCGCCGCCCCGCTCGACACCCATGTTGCTCGGCCTTGCGCCGCCCCCCCCCACCCCCCCTGGTGCTGCTCCCCGCCTCCCCGCCGCCTGCCATGACGCCTCGCCTCTTCCTGCCTCCCCATGACGGCCCGCTCCCTCCCGGTCGTGCGTCAGCCACCCAGCTCCGTCCCTGCGCCACCGACGCCAGCAGCTTGCCGTCGGCCATCAAGGCCGCCTGCCTCGCGCCTCGCCCGCCCTCATGAAGGAAGGCCAGACAGGCGCCCGATAGCGCCCGGTGCCGATCCAATGGCATATGGGCCTCGACGGAGGGCCCCGCCGTAACAGTTTAAAAAAAAGAGACAATAAAAATAATAAATAATAATTAAATTAATTAATTAATTAAGTTAAATTAATCCTATTTAATTAATCTAATTAACTAGTTAGTTTAATTAAACACTAATTAGATTAGTTAAACCCTAGTTAGACTAATCAGTCAATGACGACTAGGACCCACGTGTCTGGTTGACTGGTCAATGGTCAACTTTGACCACTGACATCATGATGACATCATGGTGGCGTAATAAATTAATTTTTGAATTAAATTAAATCTGCTAAGACTAAAATGTTTTAAAAACTTTAAAAATCAATATAAAATAATCCGTAACTCGGATGAAAATACTTTATACATGAAAGTTGCTTAGAACGACGAGACGAATCCGGATACGCAGCCCGTTCGTCCGCCACACACCCCTAGCATACCGAACCCGCAACTTTCCCCCTCCGGTTTCTCTGTCCGAAAACGCGAAACACCGGGAATACTTTCCCGGATGTTTTCCCCTTCACCGGTATCACCTCATACCGCGTTAGGGCACGCCTAGCAACGCGCCTTGTCATGTCATGCATCGTCATGCACTTGTTTGCATTGTATTTATTGTTTCTTCCCCCTCTTCTCTCTGTTAGACTACGAGACCGACGCTGCTGCTGCCCAGTTCGACTACGGAGTTGACGACCCCTCTCTCTTGCCAGAGCAACCAGGTAAGCCCCCCCTTTGATCACCAGATATCGCCTACTCTTCTCTATACTGCTTGCATTAGAGTAGTGTAGCATGTTACTATTTTCAGTTAATCCTATACTGCTGCATAGCCTGTCCTTGCTACTACTATTGTTACCTTTACCGCTATCCTCTCGCTTAGTATAGGATGCTAGTGTTCCATCAATGGCCCTACACTCTTGTCCGTCTGCCATGCTATACTACTGGGCTGTGATCACTTCGGGAGGTGATCACGGGCATATACTATATACTTTACACTATTACATTACCTGTGATACTGTTCGGAGATGGGGGCTGAAAGGACAGGTGGCTCCATCCCGGTAGAGGTGGGCCTGGGTTCCTGACGGCCCCGACTGTTACTTTGTGGCGGAGCGGCAGGGCAGGTTGAGACCACCTAGGAGAGAGGTGGGCCTGGCCCTGGTCGGCGTTCGCGGATACTTAACACGTTTAACGAGATCTGGGTATTTGATCTGAGTCTGGCCATTTGGTCTATACGCACTAACCATCTATGCGGGAGTAGTTATGGGTATCCTGGCGTCGTGGTATCAGCCGAAGCACTTCGCGACGTCGGCGACGGCGGCGCGCGTCGGATTGGACTGAACGCCTGCTAGGCTAGGTGCGCTTCGGCCGCCCTCGAAGCGTCTTGAGGCGTGCTATGGGCGATGGGCCCAAACCCACGGCGCTTAGGTTTAGACCGGCGTGCTGACCTCTCTGTTGTGCCTAGGTGGGGCTGCGGCGTGTTGATCTTCAGCGGCGGGCATGACCCGAAAAGTGTGTCCGCCCAAATGGGATCAAGCGTGTTGGGTTATGTGGTGCACCCCAGCAGGAAGTTAATCTATTCAATAGCCGTGATCTTGATAACAGGACGACTTGGAGTTGTACCTTGACCTTATGACAACTAGAACCGGATAATTAATAAAACACACCCTTCCAAGTGCGGATACAACCCGTGGTCGCTCTCTCTCGTGGTTACGAGGAGGGATCGCTGTAGGATTATTGCTATGTGATGCTACTTGGAGGACTTGATCTACTCTCTTCTACATGTTGCAAGAAGGAGGCTGCGAGCGTAGTCTTGACATGATTAGCTATCCCCTCTTATTACGGCATTCTGCAGCTCAGTCCACCGATATGGCCCTTTACACATATATCCATGCATATGTAGTGTAGCTCCTTGCTTGCAGTACTTTGGATGAGTACTCACGGTTGCCTTGTTCCCCTTTCCCCTTTCTTTACCCGATTGCTGCAACTGACGATGGAGCCCAGGGCGACGCCACCGTCGATGATGACTACTACCCGGAGGTGCCTACTACTACGTGCAGCCCGGCGACGACGACTGAGTAGTTTAGGAGGATCCCGTGCGAGGAGGCCTGCGCCTCTTCGATCTGTATCCCGCTTTGTGCTAGCCTTCTTAAGGAAACCTTGTTTAACTTATGTCTCGTACTCAGATATTGTTGCTTCCGCTGACTTCGTCTATGATCGAGCACTTGTATTCGAGCCCTCGAGGCCCCTGGCTTGTATTATGATGCTTGTATGACTTATTTATGTTTTAGAGTTGTGTTGTGATATCTTCCCGTGAGTCCCTGATCTTGATCGTACACATTTGCATGCATGATTAGTGTACGATTGAATCGGGGGCGTCACAAGTTGGTATCAGAGCCGACTACCTGTAGGAATCCCCCTTTCCAACTCCTTGGCCGAAGTTGAGTCTAGACTTTACCAAACTTTTACTAACATGGCTGTGCGGCCCATGGGCCCACGTCGCCATTGGGTGGTATTAGGATCTTTTACTCTTTGTCTATACTCCGGGACTCAGATCTCTCTTCTATTCGGGTTAAACGATTTTTACTAAAATCTAACTTTAGGTTCTCGAGAATACTTTCTCCCGGAGAGGCCCTTCAGTCCAGATGATCACCGACTGCACCAGAAGATTTCGGAGATACTCTTTGATATTCTCTCGAGACTTTGTGCCCATCACTTTTGCTATTCCCGACCACCGATAAATCCTTATGGATAACTACTTACACCTGCCATTCATACGATCATCCCCCATTGATCTTGTTATTACAAGATACCCCGAAGTTTTTTTCTATTGTTCCGAGAATACTTTGTGCCTACTGCCTTGCAGTTCTTTGTCACCTGAATACCCTTACGGATAATTCCTCGCTCTTACCGAGTGACCGCCCATCCCCAATTGTTTATGTGTTTCACTAAGGTCTTCGAAATACTATTTGATCTTCCGAAAATCCTTAGCAGCTTATTGCTCTTGAAATTCTTGCTTGCTTTCATTATGGTTAATCCCATAAGTACAGTAATCTTATTGGCAGCCTTTGTCACTATCATTTTGAGTCCATTGATTCAATAGGTTGCGAATGCTCGCAATCCTCCATCGATCCTAGAATTCATCCTTTCGCTCGACGCCATATTAAGCATGAGCTGGATCTCGACCAATTAAATTGTTGTCAATTGTACCCTAAGGCTATTCAACTTATCCATCCCTAAATGAACATTGCTTCGATCCTTGATTTGAAAATCATAATTCCGTTGTTATCTAAGCATCGAATTATTCCAATGTTCTATAATATGATGCCCGTGCATTCTTTCTGGAGTATCGATACTCACATCAGCTCCGTTGTGGATCGCTCGATCTATTGTTGGATTTCATCCGACATTGTCCTTCATATTGAATAACCTTGAGAGCCTTTCCATGGGTATATAATGCCTTTGGTAAATTGTATCATTTGCTTTTGAACATGCTCTACTATCGAGTTTGTGTTATTTACTCCTGAAGTTTGTGGTATATGTTCCTAAGATGCCCTGATGGGTTGAACCTACGCCTTCCCTAATCCGTGTGAACCCGAAAGATTACACGGGTCATACTTATCTGGTATTGCACCAGGTAAAAACTTTCAACAACTAATGTCATTTTCGAAATACGAGAAGTGAATGTAAGGTTATGCTTTGGAGAAGTGGGAGTCAACCTTGAACTTTGTGTTCATGCCCATGGACCCGAGGTGGAACTTATCATGGAAGCTTCTCATAGTAATAATAATCCCCTTGTTATAACTTCTTCTATTATCTATGCTTGGTCTTTTGCGACCGTGGTTTCGGCCATATTGTTCTTCTTTCCCATTTCTTGGACAAGTTTAAGTGCTTGCCTTCTGCAAATGATTTCACTTGTCCAACCTCTATCCCGCTCTACCCTTGAGTATACGCTCTGGTACCGCGAGAATGCCAGGGAACTACATAACTTCTTATGGGTTCTTCATCAACTGTTATCTCTCACCGATTCCAATTTTCCTGGGTTCTGGGTTGTCGTCAACCGAGAACACCGATAAGTGAATTGATTCCGCACTCCGATTCAATAAATCTAAGTAATTCTGGTTGCTTACGAGTTTAATAATCCTTCAAGTCATTCCTAGCCTTATCGGCTATATCATTATCGTGCAAACTTCTAACTGTGCTACCTGGTCCTTCTTCCCGGAGCACAAAATTTTCGACGATGAGCTAAGCTTACATCGATCTTCCTCGTCATACCATTTCTCCTTGACCAACAAACTTGATTTCGAGTTTGTGTCGTACCCATGGTTTCAATAACCTTTTGCTTCATCATTCCTTTGACTTGATGTCATCGCCAATTGATTACATCTTCATGAATTCTCTCGACAAATTGTCGTGATCATCATCAACATTTTGACTCCTCCTAGGTTCCCAATGGAAGTCATGATGAGAAATACCATCCTTGCCCTCGATGATTTGTGTTATCAGCGACGACATTCTTGCATTTCCGCAACACAAAACTTGTTCTATTTTTGCGTTGTAACTTGAGTTCCTTTCTATCCAACTTATGTTATGATTCTACCACGGAGTATTACCATCTTTGATGTCAAGAATGTTGTGAGGATTGCTCCACCTCTTAAGAAATTCTTGGTATAGTGATACTTCTCACCATCACATTCTTTCTTGGTCCTCGGTTGATTCCAACCGGTGTACCAACAAGTGAACGGTGCTGTTTGGATTCTGCCTTCTAGCAACACTATTACTTTGAAGTTAATGGTCGGCCGTTCATTCTTAGACTGTTGATTATTGAATCACCATTCTGACATTGGTCGTGCAACCCAACCCATATTTCGGGTGCACCTTTCAACCAATGTTTAATTGTGTATGTTTTCCTCGAGCATACTTCCTTATATCATTTGATTTGACAAATGTTATCTCCTTGTTCACATAAGTGTGGAAATCCATCTTTTGAAAATCTCAATGAATTGTCACCGAGTTCGTCAGCCACCTCCTCATCCTCTCCTTGGTTTAATGATGAACTCATGATTCGGAACTTGCTTCCATAGTTTATTCCCGAGAAGCTTGCAACTCCATCACGTCAATTTGTGTTGCACCTTTTCTTCTCAGGCATCCCGAGTCTGAGGTATCCTGACACCAATCAGATCTGAATCTCGGTCAGATATGATGGTCGGAACATATTTCTAGGAGTTATAACATCTTTACATGACCCGGTAAGGTGGTGCCTTTGCTTAGCACCCCTGGCCTGAGGCCCTATTGTTAAAGATTCCTTTTCAGCAATGTTATCCTTACTTCCATGAGGAAATTGTAAGACTTATTCTATAAGTTGTTCCTGATGGATCCTTTGTGTTTCCAAAGTCTGATCTTTACCCAATGACCATGTCAATGCTATCTCGAAGCATGTCTGTGGTACTCCGATTTTCAATAAGAACATTCGAAGCCCAATGCTAAATGTTTCCTGCTCAATTATCCAAACACCGTTGTATGGGTAATGTCATGAAAAATCCTCTCCCCTACCTAAAGAGTTTTCTACATTATATCCTGACATGGATATCATGCTCTGCTTGTCCTTGGGAAGGATATACCCTTGAAATATGTGTTTAAACATATTTTCCTTTCCATTGTTCTGTTTAATCTGATGATCATATTTTCCTTCCATTGTTGGTTTAACCTTTCTTGTGATCTATATGATCTGAGCAGTAATATTCTCCTGCTTATGTAAACACCTCGGTGTACAACTCTGCCAGTGAGACCCTGTTACTTTTGTTGATGACATTTCGGTAACCACCGATGGACGAGAACTTTGCCTACTGGTCCGCCTCATTCAACGAGCAGGAAAATGGTTCTCTTCGTCCCTCGTCCTTGGTACTGATGTTGTTGCCGACATAACTGATAGGCTATCCTCTGACATACCTTGCTTGCATGATCACGCAAGACGTCTCCGCCCTTCCTACTTTTAACCCACATGGTGGGCCCATAACCCACACTTCCACAGGATCGAAACCTGACTCTCCTGTACACCCCTGTTCCTAAAGCTATTCCTCATGCTTGGCTTCGTAATGAAATATCATGAGCCACCTTCCTAGTGATCTATTCTGGTATCAGACACAATACTTATTCCCGTTGCTTTGAACCCCTTTCACGCCTTGTAACAGGCATCAAACGATTGCCTGCCCGCTCGAAACTTCCCATGATACCTCCTTACTTTGCTCTCGATACTTTCTTAAGTTTCAATTCGAGAGTTACTTCCCACCACCTTCCCCGATGTTATTGACCAGATAGTTAACCTTGCAGAGGTTCGTTCCCCCGGAATACCCACCCTTTATTCTTTCGAAAGTACGATGGAATTCCCGAAGAAAGGACGCCGACTTCATCTTGATGACCTAAAGCAGCGAAATGAAGACATCAATGTATTGGACCGGC
The DNA here is from genome assembly GCA_021605205.1 of Aegilops longissima. NCBI lineage: Eukaryota > Viridiplantae > Streptophyta > Magnoliopsida > Poales > Poaceae > Aegilops > Aegilops longissima. The sequence continues at coordinate 166,909,437 of CM038681.1, read as the reverse complement.
CTCTTCGAGAAGAGCAAGCCAGGATGAGAAGTCCCGCTAGATTCGTTACCAAACCTCCCCCCTTACTCTACCTCTTAAATCTCGGGACGAGATTTCTTGTAGTGGAGGAGAATTGTGACGCCCGGATACTTAAGCTACAGTGAACCTCTGCTAATCATGCCATGACACCTCGGTTACTGTTGCTATCCTCGCATAATTCGAAACCGTTCGAAATTCAAATTCAAATTAATGATAACAATAAAAGTTTTCAAAAATTAAAACAGAATTGTTCGGTGGTTGCCGAATATTACAAAGGTAATTATGGTGCAACAAACACATTTTTATAAAATGACTAAATGGTTTAAAATGAATTTAAACAGAAAATAAATAATAAAGAAAAAACAAAAAAAAACAAAACAGAAACAAAAAAAGGGAGAGAGCCCCCCTGGCCATCTAGGCCTCGGCCAAGCAGGCCGACGGGCCGTCAGGCCGGCCCACCCCGGTCCCCCCTTATTCCCCACTAGACCAAACCCTAAACCGCTCACCCCCACTCCCCTCGTTCCCCCACTCTCTCTCGCACCCGCCCCGAGTGGATCTGGATCGGGGGCAACCGACGCCTCGATCCCGTCGCCCCCGCCCCGGCGTGCTTGAGCCCGCCGCCTCGTCCCTGCGCCCCGTCTCCGTCGTCGCCCGCCACTACGCCGGAGCCCGCCTGGACCTCACCGGCGCCTCTTCCCCGCCGGCCTGCTTCTCCTCACCGCCGGTCGTCCCCGTCGTCCTCCCCAAGCCCACTGCCCCATTCCCTGCTTTCCCCCGTGAGCTCTCCCTCTCCCTCCTCTCTGTCTTTTCGTGCACCACCACGGCCTCGCCGCGCCGCTGCTCCGGCCACGGTCGTCGTGGCGGCCACGCCTGCCGCTGCCGCTGCTCGCCACGCCTTGGCTGCGACGCCCCCTGCGCCCCCTAGTGTTGCTCCCCGCCTCCCTGCCGCCTGTTGTCGCAGGCGCCGTGATGGCGCGCCGCCTCTTCCTCGCCTCCCATGACGGCCCGCTCCCTCCCGGTGCCCAGCCACCCCAGCTCCGTCCCCACGCCACCGACGCCAGCCGCCATCGGCCACCGCAGCCTCGCTGGCCTCGCCCGCCCGCTCCCTCATGGCGAAGGCCAGACAGCGCCTGATAGCGCCAAGGTTCCGATCCATGGCATATGGGCCATCGGCGGAGGCCCCGCCTGAAACAGTTTAAAAAATGAGACAATAAAAATAATAAATAATAATTAAATTAATTAATTAATTAAGTTAAATTAATCCTATTTAATTAATCTAATTAACTAGTTAGTTTAATTAAACACTAATTAGTTTAGTTAAACCCTAGTTAGACTAATCAGTCAATGACGACTAGGACCCACGTGTCTGGTTGACTGGTCAATGGTCAACTTTGACCACTGACATCATGATGACATCATGGTGGCGTAATAAATTAATTTTTGAATTAAATTAAATTTGCTAAGACTAAAATGTTTTAAAAACTTTAAAAATCAATATAAAATAATCCGTAACTCGGATGAAAATACTTTGTACATGAAAGTTGCTCAGAACGACGAGACGAATCCGGATACGCAGCCCGTTCGTCCGCCACACACCCCTGGCATATCGAACCCGCAACTTTCCCCTCCGGTTCCTCTGTCCGAAGACGCGGAACACCGGGAATACTTTCCCGGATGTTTTCCCCCTTCACCGGTATCACCTCATACCGCGTTAGGGCACGCCTAGCAACACGCCTTGTCATGTCATGCATCGTCATGCACTTGTTTGCATTGTATTTATTGTTTCTTCCCCCTCTTCTCTCTGTTAGACTACGAGACCGACGCTGCTGCTGCCCAGTTCGACTACGGAGTTGACGACCCTTCTCTCTTGCCAGAGCAACCAGGCAAGCCCCCCCTTTGATCACCAGATATCGCCTACTCTTCTCTATACTGCTTGCATTAGAGTAGTGTAGCATGTTACTGTTTTCAGTTAATCCTATACTGCTGCATAGCCTGTCCTTGCTACTACTATTGTTACCTTTACCTGCTATCCTACTGCTTAGTATAGGATGCTAGTGTTCCATCAGTGGCCCTACACTCTTGTCCGTCTACCATGCTATACTACTGGGTTGTGATCACTTCGGGAGGTGATCACGGGCATATACTATATACTTTACACTATTACATTACCTGTGATACTGTTCGGAGATGGGGGTGAAAGGACGGTGGCTCCATCCCGGTAGAGGTGGGCCTGGGTTCCCGACGGCCCCGATCGTTACTTTGTGGCGGAGCGGCAGGCAGGTTGAGACCACCTAGGAGAGAGGTGGGCCTGGCCTGGTCGGCGTTCATGGATACTTAACACGCTTAACGAGATCTGGTATTTGATCCGAGTCCGCCATTTGGTCTATACGCACTAACCATCTACGCGGGAGTAGTTATGGGTATCCGGCGTCGTGGTATCAGCGGCACTTCGTGACATCACGACGAGCGGCGCGCGCGGATTAGACTGAACGCTCGCTAGGCTAGGTCGCTTCGGCCGCCCTACACGCGCGTCTTGAGGCGTGCTATGGGCGATGGGCCCGCACCCTGTGCGCTTAGGTTTAGACCGGCGTCTTGACCTCTGTTGTGCCTAGGTGGGGCTGCGGCGTGTTGATCTTCCGCGGCGGGCATGACCCGAAAAGTGTGTCCGCCCAAATGGGATCAAGCGTGTTGGGTTATGTGGTGCACCCTGCAGGGAAGTTAATCTATTCGAATAGCCGTGATCTTGATAATGGGGCGACTTGGAGTTGTACCTTGACCTTATGACAACTAGAACCGGATAATTAATAAAACACACCCTTCCAAGTGCCGATACAACCCGGTGGTCGCTCTCTCTCGTGGTTACGAGGAGGGATCGCCGTAGGATTATTGCTATGTGATGCTACTTGGAGGACTTCATCTACTCTCTTCTACGTGTTGCAAGACGGAGGCTGCGAAGCGTAGTCTTCGACGTGATTAGCTATCCCCTCTTATTCGGCATTCTGCAGCTCACCCACCGATATGGCCCTTTACACATATATCCATGCATATGTAGTGTAGCTCCTTGCTTGCAGTACTTTGGATGAGTACTCACGGTTGCCTTGTTCCCCTTTCCCCTTTCTTTACCCGATTGCTGCAACTGCACGATGGAGCCCAGGGCGACGCCACCGTCGATGACGACTACTACCCCAGAGGTGCCTACTACTACGTGCAGCCCGCCGACGACGACACAGAGTAGTTTAGGAGGATCCTGAGCGGAGGCCTGCGCCTCTTCGATCTGTATCCCAGTTTGTGCTAGCCTTCTTAAGGCAACCTTGTTTAACTTATGTCTCAGACTCAGATATTGTTGCTTCCGCTGACTTCGTCTATGATCGAGCACTTGTATTCGAGCCCTCGAGGCCCTTGGCTTGTATTATGATGCTTGTATGACTTATTTATGTTTTAGAGTTGTGTTGTGATATCTTCCCGTGAGTCCCTGATCTTGATCGTACACATTTGCGTGCATGATTAGTGTACGATTGAATTGGGGGCGTCACATCCACCTCCACCTAAAGGTGATCCTGTGTTTGAATTAAAACAATTGCCAGACACTTTGAAATATGCTTATCTTGATGAAAAGAAGATATATCCTGTTATTATTAGTGCTAACCTTTCAGAACATGAAGAAGAAAGATTATTGAAAGTTCTAAGGAAGCACCGAGCTGCTATTGGATATACTCTTGATGATTTAAAGGGCATTAGTCCCACTCTATGTCAGCACAAAATTAATATGGAACCTGATGCTAAACCCGTTGTTGATCACAAACGTCGGTTAAATCTGAAGATGAAAGAAGTGGCAAGAATGGAAATATTAAAACTTCTGGAAGCAGGTATAATCTATCCTATAGCTGATAGTAGATGGGTAAGTCCTGTTCATTGTGTCCCTAAGAAAGGAGGTATTACTGTTGTTCCTAATGATGAGAATGAACTTATTCCACAAAGAATTGTTACAGGCTATAGAATGGTAATTGATTTTAGAAAATTAAATAAAGCAACTAGAAATGATCATTACCCTTTGCCTTTTATTGATAAAATGCTTGAAATATTATCTAAGCACACACACTTTTGCTTTCTTGATGGATATTCTTGAAGGAAATATGCCCTAGAGGCAATAATAATGTTATTATTTATTTCCTTATATCATGATAAATGTTTATTATTCATGCTAGAATTGTATTAACCGGAAACATAATACATGTGTGAATACATAAACCTCTGAGTGTCACTAGTATGCCTCTACTTGACTAGCTCGTTAATCAAAGATGGTTATGTTTCCTAACCATGAACAAGGAGTTGTTATTTGATTAACGGGATCACATCATTGGTTGAATGATCTGATTGACATGACCCATTCCATTAGCATAGCACCTGATCGTATAGTTTGTTGCTAGTGCTTTTCTTCATGACTTATACATGTTCCTATGACTATGAGATTATGCAACTCCGTTTGCCGAGGAACACTTTGGGTGCTACCAAACGTCACAACGTAATCGGGTGATTATAAAGGTACATTACAGGTGTCTCCGAAGGTACATGTTGGGTTGGCATATTTCGAGATTAGGATTTGTCACTCCGATTGTCGGAGAGGTATCTCTGGCCCTCTCGGTAATGCACATCACATAAGCCTTGCAAGCATTGCAACTAAATGTGTTAGTTGTGAGATGATGTATTACGGAACGAGAAAAGAGACTTGCCAAGAACGAGATTGAACTAGGTATTGGATACCGACGATCGAATCTCGGGCAAGTAACATACCGATGACAAAGGGAACAACGTATGTTGTTATGCGGTCGACCGATAAAGATCTTCGAGAATATGTAGGAGCCAATATGGGCATCCAGGTCCGCTATTGGTTATTGACCGAGAGGTGTCTCGGTCATGTCTACATAGTTCTCGAACCCGTAGGGTCCGCACGCTTAACGCTTCGATGATGGTTATTATGAGTTTATATGATATTGATGTACGAAGGTTGTTCGAGTCCCGGATGAGATCGGGGACATGACGAGGAGTCTCGAAATGGTCGAGACGTAAAGATCGATATATTGGACGACTATATTCGGAGTTCGGAAAGGTTCCGAGTGATTCGGTATTTTTCGAGTACCGGTAGTTACGGAGAAGTAATGGGCCTTGATGGGCTTTAGTGGGAAGAGGAAAAGGCTGCTGCGCCCCCTCCCTCTAGTCCGAATTGGACTAGGGAAAGGGGCCGCCACCTTCCTACTCCTCCACTTCCTTCTCCCTTCCTCCCCTACATGGAAGGATTCCTAGTTGGACTAGGAAAGGGGGAATCCTACTCCCGGTGGGAATAGGACTCCCCTTGGCGCGCCAAACATAGGGCCGGCCTCCTCCCTCCCTTGCTCCTTTATATACGGGGGCAGGGGGCACCCCATGGACACACAAGTTGATCATTGAGATCGTTCCTTAGCCGTGTGCGGTGCCCCCTTCCACCAAACTACACCTCGAATATACCGTTGCGGAGCTTAGGCGAAGCCCTGCGCCGGTGGAACATCATCATCGTCACCACGCCGTCGTCTCGATGAAACTCTCCTCAACACTCGGCTGGATCGGAGTTCGAGGGATGTCATCGAGCTGAACGTGTGCAGAACTCGGAGGTGCCGTGACGTTCGGTACTTGGATCGGTTGGATCGGGAAGAAGTACGACTACTTCCTCTACGTTGCGTCAACGCTTCGTTGTTGGTCTCTGAAGGTGCGTGAGACAACACTCTCATCTCGTTGCTATGCATCACCATGGTCTTGCGTGATCGTAGGAAAATTTTTGAAATTACTACGTTCCCCAACAAAGTGGCATCGAGCCTGGTTTTATGCGTTGATGTCATATGCACGAGTAGAACACAAGTGAGTTGTGGGCGATACAAGTCATACTACCTACCAGCATGTCATACTTTGGTTCAGCGGTATTGTGAGATGAAGCGGCCCGGACCGACATTACGCGTACGCTTACGCGAGACTGGTTTCACCGCTGTGAGCACTCGTTGCTTAAAGGTGACCGGCGGTGTCTCTCTCTCTCACTTTAGTTGAACTGAGTGTGGCTCGCCCGGTCCTTGAGAAGGTTAAAACGGAGTCTATTTGACGAAGTATCGTTGTGGTTTTGATGCGTAGGTAAGAACGGTTCTTGCTCAGCCCGTAGCAGCCACGTAAAATTTGCAACAACAAAGTAGAGGACGTCTAACTTGTTTTTGCAGGGGCATGTTGTGATGTGATATGGTCAAGACGTGATGCTATATTTCATTGTATGAGATGATCATGTTTTGTAACCGAGTTATCGGCAACTGGCAGGAGCCATATGGTTGTCGCTTTATTGTATGAAATGCAAACGCCATGTAATTGCTTTACTTTATCACTAAGCAGTAGCGATAGTCGTAGAAGCAATAGTTGGCGAGACGACAACGATGCTACGATGGAGATCAAGGTGTCGCGCCGGTGACGATGGTGATCATGACGGTGCTTCGGAGATGGAGATCACAAGCACAAGATGATGATGGCCATATCATATCACTTATATTGATTGCATGTGATGTTAATCCTTTATGCATCTTATTTTGCTTTGATTGACGGTAGCATTATAAGATGATCCCTTACTAAATTATCAAGAAGTGTTCTCCCGAGTATGCACCGTTATGAAAGTTCTTCGTCTTTGAGACACCACGTGATGATCGGGTGTGATAGGCTCTACGTTCAAATACAACGGTGCAAAACAGTTGCACACGCGAATACTCAGGTTATACTTGACGAGCTATGCATATAAGATATGACCTCGAACACGGAGACCGAAGGTCGAGCATGAATCATATAGTAGATATGATCAACATATTGATGTTCACCATTGAAACTACTCCATCACACGTGATGATCGGTCATGGTGTAGTTGATATGGATCACGCAATCACTTAGAGAATTGGAGGATATTTTTCTAAGTGGGAGTTCTTAAGTAATATGATTAATTGAACTTTAATTTATCATGAACTTAGTCCCGTAGTATTTTGCAGATTATGTTGTAGATCAATAGCTCGCGTTGTTGCTTCCCTGTGTTTTTATATGTGTTCCTAGAAAATTGTATTGAAAATGTTAGTAGCAATATTGCGGATTGGATCCGTGATCGAGGTTTATCCTCATTGGTGCACGTAAGAATTATGTCCTTGATGCACCGCTAGGTGATGACCTATTGCAGGAGCGGTATGCGACGTTATGAGCGTTTGGCTAGCTCAATATGATGACTACTTGATAGTTTAGTGCACCATGCTTAACGGCTTAGAATCGGGACTTCAAAGGCGTTTTGAGCGTCATGGACCATATGAGATGTTCCAAGAATTGAAGTTAATATTTCAAGCAAATACCGAGTTGAGAGATATGAAGTCTCCAACAAGTTCTATAGCTAAAAGATGGAGGAGAATCGCTCAACTAGTGAGCATGTGCTCAGATTGTCCGAGTACTTCAATCGCTTGAATCACGTGGGAGTTAATCTTCCGAGATAAGATAGTGATTGACAGAATTCTCTAGTCACCATCACTAAAGTTACTAGAACTTCGTGATGAACTATAATATGCAAGGGATGACGAAAACAATTCCCAAGCTCTTCGCGATGCTAAAATCGGCGAAGGTAGAAATCAAGAAAACATCAAGTGTTGATGGTTGACAAGACCACTAGTCTCAAGGAAAAGGGCAAAGGAAGAAGGGAACTTCAAGAAGAACGGCAAGCAAGTTGTTGCTCGAGTGAAGAAGCCCAAGTCTGGATCTAAGCACGAGACTAAGTGCTTTTGCTACAATGGAACTGGTCACCGAAGCGGAACTACCCCAAGTATTTGGCGGATAAGAAGGTTGGCAAAGTGAACAAAGGTATATTTGATATACTGATTATTGATGTGTATTTTACTAGTGTTCGTAGCAACCCTCGGTATTTGATACTGGTTCGGTTGCTAAGAGTAGTAACTTGAAACAGGAGTTGCGAAATGAATGAAACTAGTTGAAAGGGAAGTGACGATGAGTGTTGGAAGTAGTTCCAAGATTGATATGATCATCATCGCACACTCCCTATACTTTCGGGATTAGTGTGGAACCTAAATAAGTGTTATTTGGTGTTGAGCATAAATATGATTTGATCATGTTTATTGCAATACTGTTATTCATTTAAGTAAGAGAATAAATTGTTGTTCATTTACATGAATAAAACCTTATATGGTTACACACCCAATGAAAATGGTTCGTTGGATCTCGATCGTAGTGATACACATATTCATAATATTGATGCCAAAAGATGCAAAGTTAATAATGATAGTGCAACTTATTTGTGGCAATCGCCGTTTAGGTCATATTGGTGTAAAGCGCATGAAGAAGCTCCATGTTGATGGGATTTTGGAATCACTTGATTATGAATCACTTGATGCTTATGTAACCATGCCTTATGGGCAAGATGACTAAAGACTCGCTTCTCCGGAACAATGGAGCGAGCAAATGACTTATTGGAAATAATACATCTTGATGTATGCGGTCCGATGAGTGTTAAAGCTCACGGCAAGTATCGTTATTTTCGACCTTCACAGATGATTTGAGCAGATATGGGTATATCTACTTGATGAAACACAAGTCTGAAACATTTGAAAAATTCAAAGAATTTCAGAGTGAAGTGAAGAATCATCGTAACAGAAAATAAAAGTTTCTACGATATGATCGCAGAGGAAAAATATTTGAGTTACGAGTTTGGCCTTCAGTTAAAACAATGTGAAATAGTTTCACTACTCACGCCACCGAACACCACAAAGATAATGGTGTGTCCGAACGTCAGAACCGCACTTTATTGGATATGGTGCGATTTATGATGTATCTTACCGATTTACCACTATCGTTTTGGGGTTATGCATTAGAGACAGCTGCATTCACGTTTAATAGGGCACCATCTAAATCCGTTGAGATGACACCGTATGAACTATGGTTTAGCAGTAAACCTAAGCTGTCGTTTCTTAAAGTTTGAGTTGTGATGCTTAAGTGAAAAGTTTTCACCGATAAGCTCGAACCCAAATCGAGAAATGCGTCTTCATAGAATACCCAATGGTAACTATTGGGTACACCTTCTATCACAGATCCAAAAGCAAGATATTTGTTGCTAAGATGGATCCTTTCTAGAGAAGAAGTTTCTCTCGAAAGAAGTGAGTGGGAGGAAAGTAGAAACTTGATGAGGTAATTGTACCTTCTCCCTTATTGGAAAGTAGTTCATCACAGAAATCAGTTCTAGTGATTCCTACACCAATTAGTGAGGAAGTTAATGATGATGATCATGAAACTTCAGATCAAGTTGCTACCAAATCTCGTAGGTCTTCCAGAGTAAGATCCGCACCAGTGTGGTACGGTAATCCTATTCTAGAAGTCATGTTACTAGACCATGATGAACCTACGAACTATGAGGAAGCGATGATGAGCCCAGATTCCGCGAAATGGTTTGAGACCATGAAATCTGAGATGGGATCCATATATGAGAACAAAGTGTGGACTTTGATGGACTTGCTCGATGATCAGCAAGCCATGTTAAATAAATGGATCTTCAAGAGGAAGACGGACACTGATAGTAGTGTTACTATCTACAAAGCTCGACTTGTCACAAAAGGTTTTCGACAAGTTCAAGGAGTTGACTACAAATGAGATTTTCTCAAGCTGTAGCGATGCTTAAGTCTGTCCGAATCATGTTAGCAATTGCCACATTTTATGAAATCTGGCAAATGGATGTCAAAACTACGTTCTTTAATGGATTTATTAAAGAAGAGTTGTATATGATGCAATCCGAAGGTTTTGTCAATCCTAAAGGAGCTAACAAAATGTGCAAGCTCCAATGATCCATCTATGGACTGGTGCAAGCATCTCGGAGTTGGAATAAACGCTTTGATAGTGTGATCAAAGCATATGGTTTTATCTGACTTTTGGAGAAGCCTGTATTTACAAGAAAGTGAGTGGGAGCACTACAACATTTCGATAAGTATATGTGAATGACATATTGTTAATCGGAAATAATGTAGAATTATTCGCAAAGCATAAAGGAGTATTTGAAAGGAGTTTCTCAAAGAAGGACCTCGGTGAAGCTGCTTACATATTGAGCATCAAGATCTATAGAGATAGATCAAGGCGCTTGATAAGTTTTTCAATAAGTACATACCTTGTCAAGATTTTGAAGTAGTTCAAAATGGAACAGCCAAAGAAAGAGTTCTTGCCTGTTTACAAGGTGTGAGATTGAGTAAGACTCAAAATCCGACCACGACGTAAGATAGAAAGAGAATGAAAGTCATTCCCTATGCATCAGCCATAGGTTCTATAAAGTATGTCATGTTGTGTACCAGATCTATTGCATACCCTACCACTATGCTTGGCAAGGAGTGCAATAGTGATCTAGGAGTAGATCAATGGACAGCGGTCAAAATTATCCTTAGTAGAATAAGGATATGTTTCTCGATTATGGAAGTGACAAAGGTTAAATAAGTAAAGGGTTACGTCGATGCAAGTTTTGACACCGATCTGGATGACTCTAAGTCACGATCTAGATACATATTGAAAGTGGGAGCAATTAGCTAGAGTAGCTCCGTGCGAGCATTGTAGACATAGAGATTTGCAAAATACTTACGGCTCGAATGTGACAGACCTGCTGACTAAAATTATCTCACAAGCAAAACATGATCACACCTTAGTACTCTTTGGGTGTTAATCACATGGCGATGTGAACTAGATTACTGACTCTAGTAAACCCTTTGGGTGTTGGTCACATATCGATGTGAACTATGGGTGTTAACCACATATAGATGTGAACTATTGATGTTGAATCACATGGCGATGTGAACTAGATTATTGACTCTAGTGCAAGTGGGAGATCAAGGAAATATGCCCTAGAGGCAATAATAATGTTATTATTTATTTCCTTATATCATGATAAATGTTTATTATTCATGCTAGAATTGTATTAACCGGAAACATAATACATGTGTGAATACATAAACCTACAGAGTGTCACTAGTATGCCTCTACTTGACTAGCTCGTTAATCAAAGATGGTTATGTTTCCTAACCATGAACAAGGAGTTGTTATTTGATTAACGGGATCACATCATTGGTTGAATGATCTGATTGACATGACCCATTCCATTAGCATAGCACCTGATCGTATAGTTTGTTGCTAGTGCTTTTCTTCATGACTTATACATGTTCCTATGACTATGAGATTATGCAACTCCCGTTTGCCGAGGAACACTTTGGGTGCTACCAAACGTCACAACGTGGGTGATTATAAAGGTACATTACAGGTGTCTCCGAAGGTACATGTTGGGTTGGCATATTTGAGATTAGGATTTGTCACTCCGATTGTCGGAGAGGTATCTCTGGCCCTCTCGGTAATGCACATCACATAAGCCTTGCAAGCATTGCAACTAAATGTGTTAGTTGTGAGATGATGTATTACGGAACGAGAAAAGAGACTTGCGATGTGAGATTGAACTAGGTATTGGATACCGACGATCGAATCTCGGGCAAGTAACATACCGATGACAAAGGGAACAACGTATGTTGTTATGCGGTCTCGACCGATAAAGATCTTCGTAGAATATGTAGGAGCCAATATGGGCATCCAGGTCCCGCTATTGGTTATTGACCGAGAGGTGTCTCGGTCATGTCTACATAGTTCTCGAACCCGTAGGGTCCGCACGCTTAACGCTTCGATGATGCTTATTATGAGTTTATATGATATTGATGTACCAAGGTTGTTCGAGTCCCGGATGAGATCGGGGACATGACGAGGAGTCTCGAAATGGTCGAGACGTAAAGATCGATATATTGGACGACTATATTCGGAGTTCGGAAAGGTTCCGAGTGATTCGGTATTTTTCGAGTACTGCGGTAGTTACGGGAGAAGTAATGGGCCTTGATGGGCTTTAGTGGGAAGAGGAAAAGGCTGCTGCGCCCTCCCTCTAGTCCGAATTGGACTAGGGAAAGGGGCCGCCACCTTCCTACTCCTCCACTTCCTTCTCCTTCCTCCCCTACATGGAAGGATTCCTAGTTGGACTAGGAAAGGGAATCCTACTCCCGGTGGAATAGGACTCCCCTGGCGCATGAAACATAGGGCCGGCCTCCTCCCTCCCTTGCTCCTTTATATACGGGGGCAGGGGGCACCCCATGGACACACAAGTTGATCATTGAGATCGTTCCTTAGCCGTGTGCGGTGCCCCCTTCCACCAAACTACACCTCGAATATACCGTTGCGGAGCTTAGGCGAAGCCCTGCGCCGGTGGAACATCATCATCGTCACCACGCCGTCGTCGACGTGAAACTCTCCTCAACACTCGGCTGGATCGGAGTTCGAGGATGTCATCGAGCTGAGCGTGTGCAGAACTCGGAGGTGCCGTACGTTCGGTACTTGGATCGGTTGGATCGGGAAGAAGTACGACTACTTCCTCTACGTTGCGTCAACGCTTCCGTTGCTGGTCTACGAAGGTACGTAGACAACACTCTCATCTCGTTGCTATGCATCACCATGGTCTTGCGTGATCGTAGGAAAATTTTTGAAATTACTACGTTCCCCAACAATTCTGGCTTTTCACAAATACCTGTTTCTCAACCTGATCAAGAAAAGACCACTTTTACTTGTCCCTTTGGAACTTATGCTTATAGACGTATGCCTTTTGGTTTATGTAATGCACCTGCTACCTTCCAAAGATGTATGATTGCTATATTCTCTGACTTTTGTGAAAATATTATTGAGGTTTTCATGGATAATTTTTCTGTTTATGGGAAGTCTTTTGATGATTGTTTAAGCAATTTTGAGCGAGTTTTGCACAGATGTGAACAAACAAATCTTGTCTTGAATTGGGAGAAGTGCCACTTTATGGTTAATGAAGGCATTGTCTTGGGTCATAAAATTTTCGAAAGAGGTAATGAAGTGGACCGAGCTAAGGTTGATGCAATTGAGAAAATGCCATGTCCTAAAGATATAAAAGGTATTCGTAGTTTCCTAGGTCATTGATACGTCTCCAACGTATCTATAATTTTTTTATTGTTCCATGCTATTATATTATCTGTTTTGGATGTTTAATGGGCTTTATTATACACTTCTATATTATTTTTGGGACTAACCTACTAACCCAAGGCCCACTGCAAATTGTTGTTTCTTTGCCTATTTCAGTGTTTCGCAGAAAAGGAATATCAAACGGAATCCAAACGGAATGAAACCTTCGGAGGAGTGTTTTTTGGAACAAACGTGATCCAGAGGACTTGGAGTAGACGTCAAGAAAGAAACGAGGAGGTCACGGGGCAGGGAGGCGTGCCTGCCCCCCTGGGCGCGCCCCCACCCTCGTGGGCCCCTCGTGGCTCCCCTGACTGACTTCCTTCGCCTATATATACTCATATACCCCGAAAACATCCAGGGGCACCACGAAACCCTATTTACACCCCGCAACTCTTTGTACCCGTGAGATCCCATCTTGGGGCCTTTTCCGGCACTCCACCGGAGGGGGAATCGATCACGGAGGGCTTCTACATCAACACCATAGCCTCTCCGATGATGTGTGAGTAGTTCACCTCAGACCTTCGGGTCCATAGTTATTAGCTAGATGGCTTCTTCTCTCTCTTTCGATCTCAATACAAAGTTCTCCTCGATCTTCTTGGAGATCTATTCGATGTAACTTTTTTGCGGTGTGTTTGTCGAGATCCGATGAATTGTGGGTTTATGATCAAGATTATCTATGAACAATATTTGAATCTCCTCTGAATTCTTTTATGTATGATTTGATATCTCTACAAATCTCTTTGAATTATCAGTTTGGTTTGGCCTACTAGATTGATCTTTATTGCAATGGGAGAAGTGCTTAGCTTTGGGTTCAATCATGCGGTGCTCGATACCAGTGACAGAAGGGGAAACGACACGTATTTTATTGTTGCCATCAAGGATAAAAAGATGGGTTTTATATCATATTGCTTGAGTTTATCTCTCTACATCATGTCATCTTGCCTAATGCATTACTCTGTTCTTATGAACTTAATACTCTTGATGCATGCTGGATAGCGGTCGATGTGTGGAGTAATAGTAGTAGATGCAGAATCATTTCGGTCTACTTGTCGCGGACGTGATGCATATATACATGATCATGCCTATATATTCGCATAACTATGCACTATTTTATCAATTGCTCGACAATAATTTTTTCACCCACCGTAATACTTATGCTATCTTGAGAGAAGCCACTAGTGAAACCTATGGCCCTCGGGTCTATTTTCCATCATATTAATCTCCTGTCAACTAGCTATTTTTGTCGCCGTTTATTTCGCAATCTTTACTTTCAATCTTTACAACAAAAATACCAAAAATATTTATCTTATCATCTCTATCATATCTCACTTTTGCAAGTGGCCGTGAAGGGATTGACAACCCCCTTATCGCATTGGTTGCAAGGTTCTTATTTGTTTGTGCAGGTATGAGGGATTTGCGTGTAGCCTCCTACTGGATTGATATCTTGGTTCTCAAAAACTGAGGGGAATACTTACGCTACTTTGCTACATCACCCTTTCCTCTTCAAGGGAAAACCAATGCATGCTCAAGAGGTATCAGTCATGCTGGTTTCCATAGGAGATTTATCAAAGACTTCTCTAAAATCTCTAGGCCTCTCACTAGTCTCTTGCAAAAGGATATTCCCTTTGTTTTTGATGATGATTGTTTAGAAGCCTTTGAAACACTTAAGAAAGCCTTAATCTTTGCACATGTTGTTCAACCATCTGATTGGAACTTGCCTTTTGAAATTATGTGCGATGCTAGTGATTATGTTGTTGGTGTTGTTCTAGGACAAAGAGTTGATAAGAAACTTAATGTTATTCATTATGCTAGTAAAACTCTAGACAGTGCTCAAAGAAATTATGCTACTACTGAAAAAGAATTGTTAGCAATGGTGTTTGCTTGTGATAAATTTAGACCTTATATTGTTGATTCCAAAGTAACTGTTCACACAGACCATGCTGATATTAAATATCTTATGGAAAAGAAAGATGCTAAACCAACACTTATTCGTTGGGTTCTCTTGTTACAAGAATTTGATTTACATATCATTGATAGAAAAGGAGCTGAGAAACCCGTAGCTGATAACTTGTCTAGGCTTGAAAATGTGCTTGATGACCCACTACCTATTGATGATAGTTTTCCTGATGAGCAGTTAGTTGCAATAAAGGTTTCTCATAGTACTCCTTGGTATGCTGACTATGCTAATTACATTGTTGCTAAATATTTACCACCTAGCTTTACATACCAACAAAAGAAAAAAAATCTTCTATGATTTAAGACATTACTTTTAGGATGACCCACATCTTTATAAAGAAGGAGTAGATGGTATTATTAGACATTGTGTACCTGAGCATGAACAGGGACAAATCCTATGGAAATGTCACTCCGAGGCTTATGGAGGGCATCATGCTGGAGATAGAACTGCTCACAAGGTATTGAAGTCTGGATTTTATTGGCCTACTCTCTTCAAGGATGCCCGTAAGTTTGTCTCATCTTGTGATGAATGTCAAAGAATAGGTAATATCGGTAACCGTCAAGAAATGCCTATGAATTATTCACTTGCTGTTGAACCATTTGATGTTTGGGGATTTGATTACATGGGACCTTTTCCTTCCTCTAATGGGTATACACATATTTTGGTTGCTGTTGATTATGTTACTAAATGGGTAGAAGCTATTCCAACTAGTAGTGCTCATCACAACACCTCTATTAAAATGCTTAAGGAAGTTATTTTCCCAAGGTTTGGAGTCCCTAGATATTTAATGACTGATGGTGGTTCACACTTTATTCATGGTGCTTTCCGAAAATGCTTGCCAAGTATGATGTTAACCATAGAATTGCATCACCTTATCATCCTCAGTCTAGTGGTCAAGTTGAACTTAGCAATAGAGAAATAAAATTAATTTTGCAAAAGACTGTTAATAGGTCCAGGAAGAATTGGTCTAAGAAATTAGATGATGCACTTTGGGCTTATAGAACAACATATAAAAATCCTATGGGTATGTCTCCTTATAAAATGGTTTATGGAAAAGCTTGTCATTTGCCTCTTGAGTTAGAACATAAAGCATTTTGGGCAGTTAAGGAACTCAACTATGATTTCAAACTTGCCGGTGAAAAGTGGTTATTTGATATTAGCTCTTTAGATGAATGGAGAACCCAAGCTTATGAAAATGCAAATTTATTCAAAGAAAAAGTTAAAAGATGGCATGACAAAAGAATCCAAAAGCGTGAGTTTAAAGTTAGAGAATAAGTTCTTTTGTACAACTCTCGTTTCAGATTTTTTGCAGGAAAACTCCTCTCAAAATGGGAAGGCCCATATGTCATCGAGGAGGTTTACCGGTCTAGAGCCATCAAAATAAATAATTCCGAAGGTACTAACCCGAAGGTTGTTAATGGGCAACGAATAAAACATTATATCTCAGGTACGCCCATTGACGTTGAAAGTAATATTATCCAAACTTTGACACCGGAATAACACATCAAAGAGTCCTTCCGGAACACTCCAGAATCATGAAAATAAGGAGGTACGTGATACGTAAGTAAATGGACTCCAAAAATCCACAAAAATATTTTTTATCAGTTTTGGAATATTTAAGAATTTTAGAAACAAAAAAACTTCCAGGAAGCGTTCCCTGGTGGGCACAATACACCAGGGCGCGGGCGCGCCGAGGTGGGTTGTGCCCACCTGGGACACCTTCCGTACTCCGTTTTTCTTCTGTATGCTTGTCCTCCAAGATAAAAAAATCTATGTATGCTTCCTGAACCTGTTAACCGTCGTATCACGGAGAAAATCATTTGTTCTCTTTTCTTGCTGTTTCCGGTCAGATTTATCAAGCCAGGCATCATGTCTTCCTGCTCCTCCAACCACATGGAAGAAGATGCTTGGCTGATGAAGATTGAGACAAAGAGGGAGGAGCCTATGGACACCATCAAGGGAGACAAGAGCAAGGGAGCTACCGTGGATCCATCCCCAGTGGCAACACAAGCACTGTTGGCTGAGGAGGAGGAGGAAGATATCCTTAAACCCTATCTTACTCACCTTACTCCTGCTGAGATTGAAGATTTTTGCCTCATTGAAATAGTCCGCATACAAAATAAGTATCTTACTCGCTAAAATATTCTGCATCAAGAACATATCACCTATCTCCGAAGTGTCATCCGCCGGTTGGAGAATCTCTTGATCCTTAAGGACATGATTGCTTCATCACCACCACCATCTTCTTCACCACCAAAGGAAAATTGAGTATCGGGTATGGGCACTCCCCTTGGCTTCCGCCAAGCTTGGGGGAGGTGCCCCGGTATCGTATCATCCCACTATCTTTTTGCTTTTACTTATCTTAGTTCGATCTTTTGCTTTAGATGAAATAAAGTTAGTTCGATCCTTTCTTATTTGAGAGTTTGCTTAGTAATATATCCTTGTAACCATGTGCAAGTTATATAATAAAGTTTAGTGTGAGTTTTTGCTTTTTTTACTTTCATGTTGCAAATAAAGAAAAGAAATAAGAAAGAAAAGTGAAAGGAAATAAATAAAAGGAAAGGAAATAAATCAATAAGATTATATACTAATCCTATGGTAGGTGATGACACCATATAAGGAAAAGTATAAGTAGAAAATTTTATTAGAGATTGACAAACATAACATTAGTCAATGATGCAACTCATGAAATAATTAATAAGGGAAGAGAAGATTCACATATAAATATATATTCTAGAAATCGTTTGTGATTGTGATCCCTCAAAAAAATATTATATGCCAAAATTATTGACGTTAGACAAGGAAGAAAACTTAATGGTTTATGTTTGTTTATATTCACACAGAAGTCATATTGTCATAGATTCTTCAACATGTGGTGCTTGCCCCATATCTTTGCTAGCCAAAAATTTCGCACTAAGTAGAGATACTACTTGTGCATCCAAAAACCCTTAAACCAAAATCTTATTTTCAAGAGTCCACCATACCTACCTAGGGATTGAGCAAGACCCCTCAAGTAAGTTGTCATCGGTGCAAAAAGGCAATAAAAGTTGCTTCTAAAAGTGTGAGATCATTTAGTGTAAGAGAAAGTTGAGCGTTGTACGAACTTGGATGACAAAGAATAAAAGCGACAGACTGCATAATAAAGGTTTTCATCTTAAGGGGCAATACAACGTGACGTTCTCTTGCACTAAGGGATTGATCATACAAACAAATAAGCGCATGGCAACCTCTGCTTCCTTCTGCGAAGGGCCTATCTTTTACTTTTATGTATTTACTTTTATGCAAAGAGTCAAAGTTTTCCTTCTATTCCTTTTATTTTTCTCCTTTGGCAAGCATCATGTGGTGAGGAAAGATCTAGGGACATATGTTCAGTTGAATATATATAGCATGAGTTATCATTGTTGACATCACCCTTGAGGTGAGTATGTTGGGAGGCGAAACTATAAGCCCCTATCTTTCTATGTGTCCGTTTGAAACGTTTTGCTCATGGGTACGAGGTGAGTGTTAGCAATCATAGAAGACTATATGATGGTTGAGTATGTGGACTTGCCTAAAGGCTCCGATACGTGACCCTTCCTGAAAAGATGATGAATTGTAGTTGCAAAGTTGACTGAGAACATAGTTTGTTGGTTTCTAATAGATTTTTTGCTTTATACTTCGGTTGTGTGATGAACTATTACTTAGTCATGAGAAGTATATGATAAAAGTTCGTTGATAAAAGTCCTATGTTTAATTTTGTTGCTGTTATAATAATCAACATGATGCTTCTATGTCTGTATTTTTTTTTTATCAACACCTCTCTCTCAAAGCATGTGGACATATTTTTCGATTTTGGTTTTCGCTTGAGGACAAGTGAGGTCTAAGCTTGGGGGAGTTGATACGTCCATTTGGCATCATGTTTTCTTACTGTTATTTATAATGTTTTTATCCGTAATAATGCTTTTTGGAGTAATTCTAATGCCTTTTCTCTCATACTTTACAAGGTACACACAAAGAGGGAGAATTCCGGCAGGTGGAAATCTAGACCTGGAAAAGCTACGTCAGGCCACCTATTCTACACAACTCCAAACAAGCTGAAACTTGACGGGGATTTTTTATGGAATATATAAGAATTACTAGAACAGATAACTACCAGAGGGGGGCCACCAGGTGGGCACAACCCACCTGGGCGCGCCCTGGTGGGTTGTGGTCTCCTCGGCCCACCTCTAGTGCCCATCTTCTGGTATATAAGTCATTTTGACCTAGAAAAAATAAGAAGAAGGTTTTTGGGATGGAGCACCGTCATTTCGAGGCGGAACTTGGGCAGGAGCACTTTTGCCCTCCGGCAGAGCGATTTCCCGAGGGAACTTCCCTCCAGGAGAGGGAAATCACCGTCATCATCATCACCAACAACTCTCCCATCTTGGGGAGGGCAATCTCCATCAATATCTTCAACAACACCATCTCATATCAAACCCTAGTTCATCTCTTGTATTCAATCTTGTTACCGAAACTATAGATTGGTGCATGTGGGTGACTAGTAGTGTTGATTACATCTTGTAGTTGATTACTATATGTGTCATGGTTTTGTCACAGCAGATGTCCTCTTGCAAGGACTTAGTCGTGGAGCCATCGCAACTAGGAAGCTTAAGGGGTTAATCGGGACAAAGGACACAAGAGGTTTATACTAGTTCGGCCCCTTGCGGTGAAGGAAAGCCTACGTCTAGTTGGGTTGGTATTGCTTGATGTTTAGATGACCAAGGAGCGAGATACGCTATGCCCGGCTCTCGATGGATTGTTTTCTGCCCTAAGCCGCCGGCAGGTCGTCCCCTTATATACACGGGTTGACACCCTGTGGCTTACAGAGTCCCGGCCGGCTCATAAACAGTGTCCGGCTCGGTGACTAGTCAAGTCTACCTTATGATACAAGTCACGCCATTATGGCGGTTTACTACAACGGGCCTTAAGTCGCCTGTGGGCCTTAGGCCCCCTTGTTGAGACGCCATCTTCATGCTTGGACTTGGGCTTCTGTCTGGTAACTCTTTACGTAACCCGGCCCCTCCTGGGCGACTTACACAAATAGTTATATCCCCAACATTAGGCCCCAGATTGATTTGAACATGTTCATGTCAATCTTTAAAAATATATTTAAAGAACAAATCTTCAGTCTACTGACTATCCAAAGGGTTTTCTTTAATCCGCCATGACATCATCTTCTGGACCCGTCTTAACCCGGCGTGACGTCATCCTTTCCTTAATTCATTATCTATTCCATCGTATCCTTCAATGGATCTTTGCTTTTATTGATTGTTCCGAAAATCGAGGCGTCGGGGCCGCTGGATAGTAATTCTTATCTCCTTGTTTCCCGCGCCGTCTCGGTTATCTTCTCCCTATAAATAGGCGCGACTTGAGGTCTTTCATTATTCTCCTTCCATCGTCTTCTTCCTCTCTTCTCTCACTCAAGCTCCGCCGCCGCCGTCGAACCCCTCGTCTTCATCGACTCAGTCTGCATCACCGACTCGGATCAGACATCAACGGCGAACCTCCGCAGCTCGAGTTCATCCGTGAGTTCCTCTCCTTTCCTTTCTTTAGATCTGCATCGGACCTTTCCTGAGTTCATCGGCGTTCATCACCGTCCGACGCAAACCCTTGCTAGCTTGCACCTCCACAGCTTGCTTAGATCGTAAAAACTTTGTAGAACTGCCGTGGTAGTTGTTTGTGTTGATCTTGCATAAAAACAGATCTCATCTCCCTTGTTTGGGAACTTTCTTCGAGTGCATGAACTTCTCTGCTCTGTTTTAGGTCTAGAAAAAATTTCTTTCAGAACAATAATTTGATCCAAAATAATAGCTGTCATCTGTGAAACTTGTTTCTATCACCCGGAAAGCTTCTTCTGGTAAATGCCCTTAAACACAACTGTCCAGGTGTCCGGATTAAATAAGTGATACTGAGCTGTAATCCTTGCCGTCTTCTCATGACTTTAAATTTTTTGAATCGCTCTTGATATTTGTAGCGGCTTAAATATTGTCGCACAACCACCCTTATATCATTAGGCCCCTTCGTAAGACGCTACCTTCAGTAATTTGGATATTCTCCTCCCGGGTTAAAATTTGAACCGGAACTTTTATTTTGTAATAGGCCGACTGTTGTCATGGCACCTAAAGCGGCAAAAGCTCCTGTAACCTGCAATTGGGTCCCATCCACAGTCACTAAGAGTAAACTGTCCGAATTCGTGAAGTCTGGCCATCTGCCAAAAAAGGAGGTCATGTCTTATCGTGTTCCCGATCCATCCGAAGAAAAGCCTCAACCAAAATACGGGGAAGTGATAGTTTTCACAAATCACATGAACCGGGGATTTGCCCCTCCCGGCTCAAAATTTTTCAAAGAAGTTCTGAATTTCTTTGACCTTAGACCTCAAGACATCGGGCCCAATTCCGTGTCAAATCTCTGCAATTTTCAAGTTTTCTGCAAAGTGTACCTAGGAGAAGAACCAAATCTTCTTTTGTTCAGAGAACTTTTTTATTTGAACCGGCAAAACGAACATGCCAACGGGCCTAGTCTTGAACTTGGCGGCATCTCCATCCAGAGGCGAAGAGATTGTCTTTTCCCTTATGCTGAGCTGCCAAGTCACCCAAAGATCGGAACCAGACGTGGTTCTACCGCCAAGATACATCACCGGTGATGAGAAGCCGCTGCCGGCTTTCGCGCTGCGTCTCAAATCCAACCATCCACCGGCGATAAGTTATCCGTGTTGAACTCCTGCCTCAACCCCACCATCAAGAAGATCAAAGCTCTTCTAGGGAACGGTTTAAATGGCATCGACTGGTTCGATGCAGGTCACTGGCGGATACTACCATTAAGCCGCCGCTCCGCTTAATGTGTACTTATACAGCGAAAAGGATGACTCGATGCGTCATAGCTCGATGATTTATCGACGATGCGATAGATGCTACTGATCCAATCTCTGTTGAAGGAAGGCATCAGAACCATAATGCCTTCACTTACTTCCCTTCTAAGAAGAACCCGGCTCTACTGTAAGTTACTAGTCTTCACAAATACTCTTTTATATGTTACCTTCTTATACTTATGATTCTTTATCTGTTTCCACAGGCCGGTGATGATTTC
The DNA here is from genome assembly GCA_021605205.1 of Aegilops longissima. Classification (NCBI taxonomy): domain Eukaryota; kingdom Viridiplantae; phylum Streptophyta; class Magnoliopsida; order Poales; family Poaceae; genus Aegilops; species Aegilops longissima. The sequence continues at coordinate 166,887,278 of CM038681.1, read as the reverse complement.
TGGAAGGTCAAGTATGACCATGAGGCTGCTAAACAGGCCAGGGCGGCCAAGAAGACTGAAAGGAAAGCCGCCAGGACAGGCACCTCTAAGAAGAATAAACCCAGCGCCTCTGATATGTTTAAATTGGATGACTCTTCTTCAGATGAGGAAGAGGTAATCCTTTTCAATTTTCTTTAACTCCTTTGCCATTACTTTACTGACATTTGATCCTTTCAGGAGGATACTGGAAACAGTCAAGCAGCTGGTGAAGAGGTAACTATAATTTCCTCTGACTCAGAGCCTTTGCCAACACAAAAAATCCGAAGGGTGACCCGAAAAGTAAGGTTTTCACACCCTCTAGCTTACCAAGATCCTCAATTTCTTTTGAAGCAACAACAATTTGAGAACCAGAGGCAAACTCGGGCCACTCAAGACGTAGAACTCTCCTCCGGCTTACCCGATATAACCAGGAAGCGCCGGACTGAGGTTATCTCCAATTTACATTCTGCTTTTCCTTTGGCGGGTCTAATTCGCCGACCCCTCAATTCATCTGACTCCAATTATCAGGATACCTCTCCGTCTTCCGTCGAGTCGATGCAATCAAACATGCCGGCTTTTAAAATAGCTCCCGGGTAATGCCACCTTTCTTACTTTAAGTTTTTCCATACTTATTCGTTGGTACTCATCCTTCCACTTTGACTGACAGCCTGCAAGTGAAGCCTAGCAAGAAGGCCAAAAAGAATAATTTGTCCCGAGACCCGGTGGTCACTGAACCAGCAATTGACTCATCCGTTCCTGATAGCTCCACTCATCAGCCACCGCCTGAACCGGCTTTTGATATTCCGGTGTCAACCTCTGACCCGCCTGCAGAAGACGTTGTCCATGATTCTGATAAACCGAAAACTCCTAGCCCGGTCAAGACGACTGAACCAGAAGTTGAATTTCTGAAAAGCCAATATGTTGACCCGGGCCGGCCTACTGTCCTTGCTCGATGCACTGCCAAGGAGGAGTTTTCCCAACGTCGGAAAACCAAACAGGACATCACTGATTATACTCACCTAAGCATTGGTGATATAGTCTCGGGCTATCTGAACCAAGTGCACAATAGCCGTGACTGAAATTGACATGGTGAAGCAAATACAACATAGATCCGAGGTATAACTTTAACTTTTCCTGAACCTTACTTATCAGATCAGCCCCAAGTCTATTGCTTATGAATGAATATGATGTAGACTTAGAAATCTACTTACTGTTTAGTTTTGTCCGGCTTAAATTGAATATATTTAACCCGGTGATAGCATGAAACTTTGAATTTGGGTTACACATTAGCCCCTAAGTGTCAAGTGCCTTTACTTGTAAAGTGCTTGGGACTTAATATACATGACCCGGTAAAATAGGTTAAGAAATTCTTTAAGCATACATTAGCCCCCAAGTGCCAAGTATCTTTACTTGTAAAGTGTTTGGGACTTGAATGTAATCTTACCGTGATTCTTACCATAACCTGATGTCGATGCAGGCCACCATAAGTCAATTTGAGGCGAAGATTGCTGATCTAAAGAGTCAGTTGAAAACCCAAGAGCTTGAAGCTCAGAAAGCCAACTCCAAGTTTGAATTTAGTGTCTCCTAACAAGAGAAATCAAGAAAAATTTGAATCGGAGAAGAAAACTTGGGTTGAGGAGAGGGCTTCACCGGTGACTCGGATCAAACAAAGAGAGGCATCTCTTGCCGAGGCAATCACGAGCTGTCCGCTTAAAGCGCCAGATATCTCAAATGGTCTCAGCAATCTTCGGTAAGTTACTATGTATAACTCTGAATATCACAATGGTTCCTTTGATGTCTATTTTAATTGTTAACTCCGGCTCACCTTATATGTATACACGCAGGCCCCAGGAGCACGAACCTCAAGCAGAATATGCTGGTCAAGCTTAAGGCGGTATACACTCTGGTGGAACAACTATACACCGGGTCACAACGTGCTTTAGCCGTTGTGGCTTTATCAAATGATGCTCCTTATCTCCTGCAAGATGTACTCAAGCGGCTTGCCGTGTTACCTCAGCGGATTCAGGAGTTAAAGCGAGCATCCGTAGAGCCGGGCCATAGCCGCTTTAAGCCGGTCCAAAGCATTGGCTCGAGCTAGACTTAGCGATGTTGCTCTTAGATACCCCACTTAAAGGAGGACGGCTCGCATTCATCAATCAGACTTCACCACCTGTGTGAGAGTCGACGTCCTGTAGCCACCATCATCGGCAACGATATTGATCTTACAAAGTACCAGCGGGTTATGACAACGAGAACCGGAGGATTCCAACTCCGCATTATGATGATGTCACCGATCCCTCCAACTCGTAAGCATACCTTTGCTCCTGAAGTTGACCCGCCAGTTTAATAGATGATGAAGCTGAATTTGAAGCCTTAAGCGGCATTGATCGACCTCGTCAACCTTCCAGACAAAACAACCAAGGAGAGGCGGGAAGGATAACTCGAGTCATCAAGCCAGCCGGAGGAATGAGCCGCCAGATGTGTTATGATTTTTGCAAAACAATGCTTCACTTACTTTAGACTCGGGGAGTCTTGTAATAGGATAGAGAAAACTCCTTAACTCTGTCATGCCTTCAAGCATGTTTTGCGGTGCTTAACAATGTCTCAAGCCGCCAAAGAATGTGCACCGCCGCTTGCTTGAATCATCCAAAAGCTTTACGCTTTACTCGTATAAAACAAAAACTTCCTTTGGCATCTCATCACATCCGGGTCATGTAAGATAACATTAATCCGAGTAGGAACCAAAACATCATAAGTATCAGCCGGTTTAAAGCGTACCTTATCGGCTTACTTGATCCCAAAAAAGCAGACAGTTATACTTAACGTCTGAAAATTGGCACATATAATGTTTACCTGGTCCTTAGTGTTATTTACTCTTATAGAATAAAGTTAACCTGATTTTCAATGGCCTCTGATTCAATACGATCAAGAGAACCGCTCGAGAGGGGTTAAGCTAAGATTCGGATACGATCATATAGCCCCAATGGCTTTGGCGATGCCGATCAAATGGGTATCGACAGCTATGTTCTCTTTGGTTCGAATACGACCTATGTTTGAACAGGAAGACCCCAAGTGACCATGAGAGTTGTTTAATGACGCTGATTCGAATACGATCCACGTCAGACCCAAAGAGGTTAAGCTATGATTCAAATATGATCAAGAAGCCCCCAAGTGGGTTCGGCAGTGTGCCAATCAATTGGGTATTGACAGCTATGTTCTCTTTGGTTCGAATACGACCTATGTTTGAACAGGAAGCCCCCAAATGACCATGGCTTGATTCAGATATGATCATAAGCCGGACCAAAGGGAGAACCGGATTCATATATGATCCGCTCCCTGTTAGTCGTTTCCATCACCTGGTAAAGAAGACACATAAACCTTGTAGGATGGAAAAGAAAGAGGTCCTGCTTTATTGCTTTATATAATATATACATTGCTAAAAAAGAAAAGATAAATATACTCGAAAGCCGCGGCTTAAGTATAGTAGGGCCGGAGATGCGCTTATGTTCCACGGCCGTCGGGTCTCCTCCTCCGACTTACGTGAGTCTTTGTGCTCTCGAACATCGATGAGGTAATATGACCCATTGTTGAGATTCTTGCTGACCACGAAAGGTCTTTCCCAAGGAGGGGACAAATTGTGCATATCAGTTTGATCCTAGATGAGCCGGAGCACTAAATCGCCTTCCTGGAAAGTTCTGCTTCTAACCCGACGGCTGTGATAACGGCGCAGGTCTTGCTGGTAAATCGCCGAGCGGGCTATGGCCAAGTCTCGCTCTTCATCCAACAAGTCAAGTGCATCTGTCGAGCTTTTTCGTTATCAGCCTCAACGTAAGCCGCCACCGGGGTGAATCATGCGGATGTCACTTGGCGTAACCGCCTCGCTCCGTACACCATGAAGAAAGGTGTGTAACCAGAGACCTGTTAGGCGTTGTGTTGATGCTCCATAGCACAGAAGGTAATTCCTCCACCCAACAACCCGGAGTTCGCTGTAAAGGAACTAAGAGCCGGGGTTTGATACCTTTCAAGATCTCTTGATTAGCTCTTTCTGCCTGACCATTAGACTGGGGGTGAGCAACAGCCGAAACATCAAGCCGGTTGTGCTCTTGTTGACAGAACTCTTCCATGGCACCCTTAGAGAGATTAGTGCCATTATCAGTTATAATATTGTGCGGAAAAACAAAACGAAAGGTCTCCTTTTTGATGAACTGAACCGTTGTGGATGCATCACACTTACTGACCGGCTCTGCCTCAACCCACTTGGTGAATTTATCCACTGCCACCAACAGGTGTGTCTTCTTATCTTTAGACCTTTTGAAAGGTCCAACCATATCAAGCCCCCAGACTGCAAACGGCCAAGTAATTGGAATCATCCTCAATTCTTGAGCCGGCACATGAGCTCTTCGTGAGAATTTTTGACATCCGTCGCATTTGCTGACTAGATCCTCCGCATCAGCATGAGCCGTCAGCCAATAAAACCCATGACGAAAAGCCTTGGCTACCAGAGACTTTGAATCGGCATGATGACCGCAATCACCTTCATGAATCTCACGAAGTATCTCCTGACCCTCCATAGGTGACACACAACGCTGAAACGCCCCAGTGACGCTGCGGTGATGCAACTCGCCATGAACAATTGTCATGGATTTGGACCGCCTGACAATTTTTCTTGCCAAGTTCTCGTCCTCAGGCAATTCTCCCCGGGTCATATAGGCTAAGTATGGGACCGTCCAGTCCAGGATGGCATGGAGAGCCGCCACCAGCTGCGCCTCCAGGTCCGGTACTGCGAGCTCTTCCTCTGTAGGCACTCTGACGTAAGGGTTATGCAAAATGTCAAGAAAAGTATTAGGCGGCACCGCTTACGCCGAGACCCCACCGGCTTAAAGCATCGATCGCCTCATTCTTCCTTCGATCAATGTGCTCTACTTGATAACCTTTGAAGTGCCCAGCCACCGCATCAACCTCACGACGATAAGCCGCCATGAGGGGATCCTTAGAATCCCATGTGCCTGACACTTGTTGAGCGACGAGGTCTGAATCGCCCAAGCATCTTACCCGGCTCAAATTCATCTCTTTGGCCATCCGGAGGCCATGGAGTAAAGCCTCATATTCAGCTGCATTGTTAGTACAGGGAAACATAAGCCGGAGCACATAACAAAATTTGTCACCTCGGGGGGAAGTTAAAACAACCCCAGCCCCCGAGCCTTCCAACTGCATGGACCCATTGAAGTGAATAGTCCAATACGTGTTATCTGGCTTCTCCTCTGGTGCCTACAACTCCGTCCAATCATTGATAAAGTCCACTAGGGCTTGAGACTTGATAGCTGTGCGCGGCATATACTTCAAACCGTGAGGCCCAAGCTCGATGGCCCACTTGGCAACTCGTCCTGTGGCTTCCCTATTCTGGATGATGTCTCCCAAGGGGGCTGAACTTACCATAGTTATAGGATGACCCAGGAAGTATTGCTTTAGCTTCCGGCTCGCCATGAACACCCCATAAACCAGCTTCTGCCAGTGCGGATACCTTTTTTTAGACTCTATGAGCACCTCACTGATGTAATAAACCGGCCGCTGAACCGGATGCTCCTTGCCAGTCTCCTTACGCTCCACCACAATGGCCACACTAACAACACGTGAGTTAGCAGCAACATACAATAGCAATGGCTCTTTATCAATCGGAGCTGCGAGAACCGGCGGCTCCGCCAATTGTCTCTTTAAATCTTCAAAAGCAGCATCAGCAGCCTCACTCCAGACAAAGGTGTCTGCTTTCTTCATCATCTGATACAACGGTAAAGCCTTCTCCCCTAGCCGGCTTATGAATCGGCTTAAAGCAGCAATGCGACCCGCCAGTCGCTGAACATCATTGATGCACGCCGGCTTAGCCAGAGAGGTAATCGCCTTGATCTTCTCCGGGTTAGCTTCAATGCCCCTGTTTGAGACTAGGAATCCCAAAAGTTTGCCTGCAGGTACTCCAAATACGCACTTCTCTGGGTTAAGCATCATCTTGTAGACCCGGAGATTATCAAAGGTTTCCTTTAAATCGGAGATCAAGGTTTCCTTCTCTCTGGACTTCACCACAATGTCATCCACATAAGCATGAACATTGCGCCTAATCTGATTGTGGAGACAATTACACACACACGATAAGTTGCTCGGGCACTCTTGAGCCCAAACGGCATAGACACATAGCGTAAGGCTCCAAATGGAGTAATGAAAGTCGCCTTCTCCTGGTCCTTAACGCCATCTTGATCGATGATAACCAGAGTAAGCATCCAAAAACTCAAACGCCGCAACCCGCCGTAGCATCAATGATTTGATCAATACGGGTAAAGCAAAGGATCAACCGGACAAGCCTTATTTAAGTCCGTGTAATCCACACACATCCGCCAGGTGCCATTCTTCTTGAGCACAAGCACCGGGTTAGCCAACCACTCCGGGTGAAAAACTTCCACGGTGAACCCTGCCGCTAAGAGCCGAGTGACCTCTTCCCCTATAGCCTTTCGCCTTTCCTCATTGAACCGCCGGAGAAACTGCCTGACCGGCTTATACTTTGGATCAATATTAAGAGTGTGCTTAGCAAGTTCTCTCGGGACACCCGGCATGCCAGAAGGTTTCCATGCAAAGATGTCCCGGTTCTCACGGATGAACTCGATGAGTGCACTTTCCTATTTGGGATCCAAATTGGTACTGATGCTGAACTGCTTGGAAGAGTCACCTGGAGTGAAGTCAACCAGTTTTGTCTCAACGGCCGACTTAAATTTCAAAGCCGAGTCTTGCTCTGTGGTTGGCTTCTTCAAAGAGGTCATATCTGCCGGGTCAACATTAGTTTGATAAAATTTCAGCTCCTCTTCAGCACAAACGGATTCAACATAAGCCGCGTCTCCTTCCTCGCACTCCAAGGCCACCTTTCGACTCCCATGCACAGTGATGGTGCCCTTGTAACCCGGCATCTTGAGCTGCAGATAAACATAACACGGCCGTGCCATAAACCTGGCATAAGCCGGCCGTCCAAACAGAGCATGATATGGGCTTCTGATTTTGACTACCTCAAACGTCAGCTTCTCAGCCACGAATCGTATTCGTCTCAAAAGCCACTTCCAGCTCGATCTTTCCAATAGGATACGCCGACTTACGGGTACCACCCATGGAAAACAGTGTTGGGCGTCCTCAAGTCCTTATCGGTCGACCCATACGGCGAAAGGTCTCATAATAGAGAATATTGATGTCGCTTCCGCCATCCATGAGCACCTTAGTGAATTTATATCCACCAACCCGAGGGGCCACCACCAGGCTAATCGACCCAGTTTATCAACCCGGGGTGATCTTCTCTACTCCAAATGATAGGCTGTTCGACCACCTCGGATAACGGGAACCGCCGTTCAACCAATTCCCAGCCCTTTATGAACCTTCGTCACGTTTACACGTGTTAGTGGTAAACACATGGTATTGCCCACCGCTTAACTGTTTTGGATGGCTCGATAACTCGATCGCTGCTGCTGCTGCTGTCCTCCTTAACCGGACTCTTTGCTGATTATAGCCACCTTGACCACCTTGAAAACCGGAACTTGAGCCGCCACCCGGCCATGGAAACCACCGCCTGAACCGCTTTGATCCGTGATTGCCATCAAACATGTTTGAATTCTTGAAAGCTTTCATGATCGCGCAGTCTTTCCATAAGTGGGTGGCAAGATTTTCCCGAGTACCGTGTCTTGGACAAGGCTCATTCAGAAGCTGCTCAAGAGATGGACCTGAGCCACCAGATCGAGGAGGTCCTCTCCCCTTACGCTTCTTATTATTACCTTGAGCATTAGCATTGGCCACAAACGCCGGGTTACAGTCCGGCTTACGCTTGTTACCCCCGACTTACCGGCTGTTGTCACGAACCCTTTCCGTTGTTGTTCTTCTTTCCTTCCTGTCTTTTCCTCCTCGGACACGGGATCATCGGTAGTATCGAATCGGCATATTTAACCAAAGCCGCCATCAGCGCACCCATGTCATTGCAATCACGCTTAAGGCGCCCACTTCGCTTCACGCACAAAACTACAATTCGATGGAGCATAAGTACCATGAGAGCCGGCATCCATCTTATCGATGAATGTATTATTTCTTTGACCCGCGCACCCAATGAGTTGTGGACTCACCCTCCTCCTGCTTATAATTGGTCAAGTCCACAATGGACATAGATTGCTTGCAAGTATCCTTAAAGTTCGATAAACCGGCCTTTAACTCGCCCATGAACTGATGGAATTGGGAGGCAAGCTTTTCAACCAAGTTCGGGCCGCTCCATCTAACATCATGGTGAAATACTTAGCCATTGCCGCGTCGCTGACTTCCAATAATTCCATGGCCATCTCGTAACTTTCAATCCATGCCCCCGGCTATAAGTCGACCGTGTAATTTGGCACCTTTCGAGGACCCTTGAAATCCTTGGGTAGACGCACATCTCGCAGAGCTGGCACCAGACAAGGGACACCGCCAATTCTAGTGGCCACCCCTGCTCCAACAGAAGTCATTGGATACTCTGGGAAACCATCATACGCCGTCGGCTGAGCCGCTAATTGAGCCGCCCGTTCATCCTTCTGACGCAATCGATCCTGCACCGGGTTATAGCCGCCGGGTTGGTTGCGACGCTGGGCATTACTTGATAAAGCCTCGACTCCATGTGTTCATCAGAATCTCGGACTCGGTTTGGTCGAGGTGCTACCCAAGGCCGAGGAGTGGAATGAATCATATCCCTGCTGTAAGAATAGGCCTCTTGTTGTGCCAAGGCCGTTTGAAGAAGCTCCCTAACCCTCCGGGTTTCCACCGCCGTCGGGTCGTCACCGTCCACTGGAAGAGCCGCCAGACGCGCCGATGCTGCTATCAGATTCTCCATGGGGTTGGAAAAGTGGCCCGGAGGTGTTGGTATGTATCCGGGCGGGGCCATGCTCCCGTGAAGAGGTGCCGTCTCTTGAGGCTGAACCGGCTCTCCTGCTCCAGGTGTCATAAATTGATTGGCTTCGGGCGGATTGCTAGGACCAGCTCCGGTGTCGTGAAAAGATTCCGAGGATCGTAAACCGAGGCAAAGCGGACCGGGTTTTCGATGTCTCCTTCTCATCACCTCATTGGATGCATTCGCACTCATGTTAAGCCGAAAGCCTCGACCGAGTCGCTGTGCCCGTGCATCTAAAGCCGCCCGCTCCGCAGCTAGCTTTGGTGTCCTCACCGCCAAGGCCTCCTTGGCTGAGCTATCTCCTCACGCACCTTTGCCACCTCCGCATTATGCTCATCTGGATTTGCAGAATAACCGTGGAGGTTAACAAGGCCGTCAACTTGTCCATAAGATCTATCAAGACTGAGCCGGCGGCGCTGGGCTTCCTGCCCCGGCCGCTCCTAACCCGGACGTTATTGCTGTCGCAGCCGTCGAGTTCTGGCCGGGTTGGGTACCAGTCATGAAGACTCCTGCCCAGCTTGGCGGCTCATAGCAATCTGGAACGCTAGAGTCGTCCGAACAGCCCCCTAGCATGCCTTCTTGGACCTGATACAAAGAATCTGTTGAGCCGGAGGACGAATCATCATCTGATGGGACGGCCATCTCTTCGCCATCTCTAGATCCTTCCGAAAGTGCCTCTACATGAACACAGCCCACAAAGGCACGCTTCATCACAGGTTGAATCTGAGCGGGTCTCGCACACTGAGCCGTCTCAATGAGGTCGGTACAGCTGCCGGCTCTGGGCCCGGCTCACCGATCTGGCCGATGAAGACGTGAATTCCGCCAAAGGGGACCCGGTACCCGTACTCAATTGAGTCGGCCTCGGGGCCCCAACCTTCGTTGTCGATGTAGATCTTGCCACGACGACTCTTGGTCATCCGCCCATCTGCGATCCCTTGAGCCCTTCGGCTGCCCTTCAAGAACTCAACCATCGGGCTGGCCCCACGGTGGGCGCCAACTGTCGTGGTTTTGTCACGGCAGATGTCCTCTTGCAAGGACTTAGTCGTGGAGCCATCGCAACTAGGAAGCTTAAGGGGTTAATCAGGACAAAGGACACGAGAGGTTTATACTAGTTCGGCCCCTTGCGGTGAAGGAAAGCCTACGTCTAGTTGGGTTGGTATTGCTTGATGTTTCGATGACCAGGGAGCGAGATACGCTATGCCCGGCTCTCGATGGATTGTTTTCTGCCCTAAGCCGCCGGCGGGTCGTCCCCTTATATACACGGGTTAACGCCCTGCGGCTTACAGAGTCCCGACCGGCTCATAAACAGTGTTCGTCTCGGTGACTAGTCAAGTCTACCTTATGATACAAGTCACGCCATTATGGCGGTTTACTACAACGGGCCTTAAGTCGCCTGTGGGCCTTAGGCCCCCTTGTTGAGACGCCATCTTCATGCTTGGACTTGGGCTTCTGTCTGGTAACTCTTTACGTAACCCGGCCCCTCCTGGGCGGCTTACACAAATAGTTATATCCCCAACAATATGGTTTATTTGGTGGAAGATTATATGTTCAGATCCATTATGATATTTAATAAACATCTGATCATGAACATGTTTATCATTTGTGAGTAGTTACTTTTGTTCTTGAGGTCACGGGAGAAATCATGTTGCAAGTAATCATGTGAATTTGATATGTGTTCGATATTTTGATAGTATGTATGTTGTGATTCCCTTAGTGGTGTCATGTGAACGTCGACTACATGACACTTCACCATATTTTGGGCCTAAGGTAATGCATTGTGGACTAGCAATTTGATGATGGGTTGCGAGAGTGACAGAAGCTTAAACCGCAGTTTATGCGCTATTCCGTAAGGGACCGATTGGATCCAAAAGTTTAATGCTATGGTTAGAATTTATTCTTAATACTTTTCTCGTAGTTGCGGATGCCTAAGCACCGGTCCACCCACATATCAAATTATCAAAGTAGCGAACACAAATCGAACCAACATGATGAAAGTGACTAGATGAAATTCCCGCGTACCCTCAAGAACGCTTTGCTTATCATAAGAGACCATTTTGGTCTGTCATTTGCCTCAAAAGGATTGGGCTACCTTGCTGCATACTTTTTACTGCTATCGTTACTTGCTCGTTACAAATTATCTTGCTATCAAACTACTCCGCTACTTACAATTTTAGCACTTGCAAACATTACCTTGCTGAAAACCACTTGTCATTTCCTTCTGCTCCTCGTTGGGTTCGATACTCTTACTTATCGAAAAGAGCTATAATTGATCCCCTATACTTGTGGGTCATCACACATCACGATAAGCCTTGCAAGCAACGTGACTAATGAGTTAGTTACGGGATGATGCATTACGGAACGAGTAAAGAGACTTGCCGGTAACGAGATTGAACTAGGTATGAGGATACCGACGATCGAATCTCGGGCAATTAACATACCGATGACAAAGGGAATGACGTATGTTGTCATTGCTGTTTGACTGATAACGATCTTCATAGAATATGTAGGAACCAATATGAGCATCCAGGTTCCACTGTTGGTTATTGATCGGAGATGTGTCTCGGTCATGTCTACATAGTTCTCGAACCCGTAGGGTCCGCACGCTTAACATTCGATGACGATTTGTATTATGAGTTATGTGTTTTGGTGACCGAAGATTGTTCGGAGTCCCGGATGAGATCACGGACATGACGAGGAGTCTCGAAATGGTCGAGAGGTAAATATTGATATATTGAACGATGATATTCGGACACCGGAATGGTTTCGGAGTGGTTCGGATATTTTTGGAGTACCGAGGGGTTACCGGAACCCCCCCTCCTCGGGAAAGTAATGGGCCTACATGGGCCATAGGGGAGAGAGAGGGGAGCCCTGCTACGTCTTGAGCTTGCGTTGGTTTTCCTCGAAGAGGAGAGGGTGATGCAGCAATAGTAGCGTAAGTATTTCCCTCAGTTTTTGAGAACCAAGGTATCAATCGAGTAGGAGGCTCCTCAAAAGTCCCACGCACCTACACAAACAAACTGAGAACTCGCAACCAACGCGATAAAGGGGTTGTCAATCTTCACGGCCACTTGCGAAAGTGAGATCTAATAAAGATAGTAAGATAAGATAAATATATTATTGGTATTTTATAATATAGATGCAAAAAAGTAAAGATGCAAATAAAAGTAGACTGGAAGCAAATATGATAAGAGATAGATCCGGGGGCCATAGGTTTCACTAGTGGCTTCTCTCAAGATAGCATAAGTATTACGGTGGGTGAACAAATTACTGTCGAGCAATTGATAGAAAAGCGAATAGTTATGAGATTATCTAGGCATGATCATGTATATAGGCATCACGTCCATAACAAGTAGACCGACTCCTGCCTGCATCTACTACTATTACTCCACACATCGACCGACTCCTACCTGCATCTAGAGTATTAAGTTCATAAGAACAGAGTAACGCATTAAGCAAGATGACATGATGTAGAGGGATAAACTCAAGCAATATGATATAAACCCCATCTTGTTATCCTCGATGGCAACAATACAATACGCGCCTTGCAACCCTTTACATCCTTGGTAAGGACACCGCAAGATTGACCCCAAAGCTAAGCACTTCTCCCATGGCAAGAAAGATCAATCTAGTAGGCCAAACCAAACTGATAATTCGAAGAGACTTGCAAAGATAACTCAATCATACATAAAAGAATTCAGAGAAGATTCAAATATTATTCATAGATAAACTAGATCATAAACCCACAATTCATCGGATCTCGACAAACACACCGCAAAAAGAGTTTACATCGAATAGATCTCCACAAGAGAGGGGGAGAACATTGTATTGAGATCCAAAAAGAGAGAAGAAGCCATCTAGCTAATAACTATGGACCCGTAGGTCTGTGGTAAACTACTCACAACTCATCGGAGGGGCAAGGATGTTGATGTAGAAGCCCTCCATGGTCGATTCCCCCTCCGGCAGAACGCCGGCGAAGGCTCCAAGATGGGATCTCGCGGATACAGAAGGTTACGGTGGTGGAAATTGTGTTTCATCTGCCCCCTAGATGTTTTCGGGGTACGTAGGTATATATAGGAGGAAGAAGTACGTCGGTGGCCGCCCTAGGGGCCCACGAGATAGGGGGCGCGCCCTATAGGGGGGGGGGCACCCTCCTATCTCGTGGGAGCCTCGGCTTCTTCTTGACTTGCACTCCAAGTCCTCTGGATCACATTTGTTCCAAAAATCACGCTCCCAAAGGTTTCATTCCATTTGGACTCTGTTTGATATTCCTTTTCTTCGAAATACTAAAATAGGCAAAAAAACAGCAATATGGGCTGGGCCTCCGGTTAGTAGGTTAGTCCCAAAAATGATATAAATGTGTAAAATAAAGCCCATAAACATCCAAAAGGGGTAATATAATAGCATGGAACAATCAAAAATTATAGATACGTTGGAGACGTATCAAGCCCACAAGAGGTGGCGCACCCCCCCCCCCATGGGCTTTCCGAATTGGACAAGGGGAAGGGGGCGCCCCCCCTTTACTTCTCCCTCTCCCTCTCCTTCCATTTTCCCCCTCCGAAAGAAAGGAAGGGGGGCTGACTTGGACTAGGAGTCCTAGTCGGTTTCCCCTCCCCATGGCGCGCCCCTTGGCCGGCCTCCTCCCTCTCCTCCTTTATATACGGGTGCAGGGGGCACCCCAAAGCACATCAGTTGTTCTTAGCCATGTGTGGTGCCCCCCTCCACAGTTGAATCCTCCGATCATAGTGTCGTAGTGCTTAGGCGAAGCCCTGCGCAGATCACATCACCATCACCGTCACCACGCCGTCGTGCTGATGGAACTCTCCCTCGACACTTTGCTGGATCAAGAGTTCGAGGGACGTCATCGAGCTGAACATGTGCTGAACTCGGAGGTGTCGTACGTTCGGTACTTGATCGGTTGGATCGTGAAGACGTTCGACTACATCAACCACGTTAAACTAACACTTCCGCTTTCGGTCTACGAGGGTACGTGGACACGCTCTTCCCCGCTCATTGCTATGCATCTCCTAGATAGATCTTGCGTGATCGTAGGAATTTTTTAAAATTGCATGCTACGTTCCCCAACATTCAGCACATACATATTCATGTATATAGGAGATAAAAGTGCCAGCGGTGTTTCTGGAGAAGAGGATAACCATTTTTTTGTTTGAAACATACACATCTACCGACGTATGGTTCCAAAGAAACAGAACAAATGTGTAACCACTTTTTATTAGTGAAAAATATGTATAAAAATCTATGTTGGAAACTTTATCACTCTTATTTTGTGGTAAATGAGCAACACCAAATTCTTACATTGATTACATTATGCTTCGTCCACTAATTTTATTCTTTTATTATAGAGTTGTCTAAATTTTACTTCAAACACTCTACATTGAGCAATCATCCGAATTATACCTTACATTCACCATTCATACATTCATAAATAATGCAATTCATTTAACTGAATAGTTAAATCCCCCTCTAAATTTTTGAATCTCCAAAAAACAACACCCCAATATTTGAGGCCATAATTTTATCAGTTGTTTTTTTCTCATTTTCCTTCTAAGTAAATAAAAATCCGGCGTGTTGGAAATTGGAAAAGAGGTTGAAATTCAAAGCTAATCCAAAAGCAAAGGAAAATAAAGGGGGAATAATAGCGGCGTTCATGGTCATCACTTCCGCCTCCGCGGTGGCCGGCTGAAAGGATCGAGAAGAGGTGTCTAGAGGGGGGTGAATAGACTCTTAGCAAGAAAAGTTGCAGCTTTTAAATTCTTTAAGTTGAAGTGGAGTTTTAGCATGAGTTCAAACATTCACAATACATATCAATCATGCAATTCTAAGAGTATAGCAGCGGAATGTAAAACAATTGCATATGAAGGTAAAGGGAGGAGTTTGGAGGGAGCAAACGCAATGTAGACACGGAGATTTTTTATCCGTGGTTCCGATAGGTGGTGTTATCGTACATCCACGTTGATGGAGACTTCAACCCACGAAGGGTAACGGTTGCACGAGTCCACAGAGGGCTCCACCCACGAAGGGTCCACGAAGAAGCAACCTTGTCTATCCCACCATGGCCATCGCCCACGAAGGACTTGCCTCACTAGGGTAGATCTTCACGAAGTAGGCGATCTCCTTGCCCGTACAAACTCCTTGGTTCAACTCCACAATCTTGACGGAGGCTCCCAAGTGATACCTAGCCAATCTAGGAGACACCACTCTCCAAAAGGTAATAGATGGTGTGTTGATGATGAACTCCTTGATCTTGTGCTTCAAATGATAGTCTCCCCAACACTCAACTCTCTCTCATAGAATTGGATTTGGTAGAGAGATGATTTGAGTGGAAAGCAACTTGGGAAAGGCTAGAGATCAAGATTTATGTGGTTGGAATGAAATATCTTGACCTCAACACAAGTGTAGGTGGTTCTCTCTCAAAAAATGTATGTTGGAAGTGTAGGCATGTTCTGATGGCTCTCTCCACGAATGAAGAGTGGGTGGAAGGGTATATATAGCCTCCACACAAAATCTAACCGTTACACACAAATCACCAAACTAAGTGGGACTGAATTATAAAACTCGATCGGACCGATTTGGTTCATAATGTGACAGTTAGGCATTTCGGTGGGACCGACATGATCAACTCGGTGGGACCGATGTGCTAGGGTTAGGGTAAAACCTCATCTCGGCTTGACCGATTACACAAACTCGGTGGGACCGATTTTGGTAAAGAGCTAACCAGAGAGTTGGTCAAGCAAACTCGGTGGGACCGATTTCATATTTCGGTGAGACCGAAATTAATGCAATAGGCAACAGAGAGTTTGCAAGCCCATCTCGGTGGGACCGAGATCCCATCGGTGAGACCGAATTGATTAGGGTTTCTGGCAGTGGCTATGTCAAGAGAACTCGGTGGCGCCGGATAGAAAGTTTCGGTGGGGCCGAGTTTGACTTTTGGTTTGGGACATATGTGGATGTGAGAAAGTGGTTGAGGGCTTTGGAGCATATCTTTAAGCACTTTGAGCAAGCAAGCCATTAAGCAACACCTCATCCCCTCTTAATAGTATTGTCTTTCCTATGGACTCAATGTGATCTTGGATCACTGAAATGAAAAATGCAGAGTCCTGAGCTTTGAGCTTGAGCCAATCCTTTGTCCTTATCATCTCGAAGGGGTTCCACATCCTCTAGTCCATGCCACTCCATTGTTGAACTTATCTGAAGCATACTAGATGAAAGCATTAGTCCAACAAGAGATATGTTGACATTAATTACCAAAATCACCCAGGGAGCACTTGTGCTTTCACCGGCGTCATGCCGCCGCCTCCCGCAAAAACAAAGCGCGGGACCCTAGCTACAATACCACCTCTCACGGCCACAAGAAGATGCCTCCTCATGGGTTCCGCCGCATCCGCACTCCCCACAGCGGCCGCCTCCATCGCATATCTTGACATTCATTCCTCAAAACTCCCAAACACTTCTATAAGGCATCTTGGTAAAAACATGCAAAAAGAGTTGCGCGAACATAGTAAAATCCGGCAAAGCCTACTGCTGAAGCACAAAATGAGGTAAAAATAATGTAAATATTGGACTCGTCAGTATCCCACCTATCAGTGCATGTGGCGAAAAGAGCAAGCATGATGGCATAATCGACTACGTCAATGAAGAAGGTTGTGCTAGTATTGTCCACAAGCTTGAGCATCGAGAGTGCAACCTAGGAGTTGGGTCATGACTAGCATAAGCCCTAACACGAGCATAACACCCGGCTCTATTACAGTTGGCGAGAGTGCACCAAAACCGACATGCGAGTGTGGTGTAAAACTCTAAGAAAAGCTCACCTCGGTTTCTCACCAGTACATGCATGGTAATGGTGGAGGGGTGTTCTCCGTTGGTATGTTGTCCATGACTAGCAGTTTCTTTGACATGACCTTGACCATGAGAGGGAGGAACTCATTGCTCCTTGGCTAGTGTAGCAACCCGACCCGAATGGATCAAGTCTCTGTGCTTTCGTGTCATCCCTGGTTCGGTATGCTGACACAGACAGTACTCGAAGGATTTATAACAAAGGTAAATCACATGTATAAAGTAACGTAAATACTATTACCTCAATCCAAAGATAGCGAAAGCAACAAGGTTGTGGATTCCCATCAACACCAACGGCAAAGTTGAGTATAGGAAATCGTAACCCTAACGTATCACTTACTCGTCGTCTGAAAAGTCTGCAACATGAAAAGTTGCAGCCCGAAAACGGGTCAGCTCATGGAATATGCTGGCAAAGTAACACATAGAGAATAATGAAGGAATAAGCCTATACTACATGCATATATGGCTGGTGGAAAGCTCTATGGTTACAGTTTTGCATAAAGCCAATTTTCCCCTACATCAAAGGAATAAATTTTAATTTAACTATCATGGTGGTTGAAACATCATTGAGAAGGTATAACCCCAACTCAATCCCAATTAAGGTATTAAACAACCCAACAATATTAATTTAGAGTGATGAGATACATGTGAAAACTCAAGTACTAGATACTCAGAATTGTCCATAACCGGGGACACGGCTAACCATGATTAGATTGTACACTCTGCAAAGGTTTGCGCACTTTTCCCCACAAGACTCGATCGCCTCCGTTGATTTCTCGCCTTTGCATGGTGTTTGAGAAACGGATGACCGAGACACGATCTTCGAAACATTAACTCTCTACTCCGGATAGATCATACCAAACCTATAAAGCCCACTACCTGCTGATCTACCTCTTCGAGAGCTTCACGTAACTTACTCAACTATGCTAGAGCCCATAATAGCTTGTGGCTGCACACGGAAGTTTCTAGCATGAATAATCTCAGTTCCCTTTGAGCCTGGGTGGCGGTCCATAGGAAGATCACACGGGTACCCCGGGATTTCCAAAAATAAAACAGACAACACTGGGTTCCCCAGGTGCCTCAATCCACCCAGATGTGTATTTAAGTTGCCACCTTAAGTAAACCATTAATTAGCAATCTCACATCTGTCGTGAATATCTCTCAAATCCAAACCACGTCTACGAGCATAGCATAGCAATATAAACAACACGTGGAAGTAACTCCCAAGGGTTTGATAGCAACATGGCAATAGGTTCCTACCTCATCATCTACTTCCCAACCCACAAATTAATGACATCCTGGTCATGCAATGTTTGAGGATTGAGCTAATGCATAAAACTGGGTAGGAAAAGGGTATGATCAAGTGTTACTTGCCTGCAATGTTGATGAAGATGATTCGCACTCAAAACTCTTGATAGGTCTACTCGTCACACTCCGGTCAATCTATCATAAGCAATCAATAGTAACCACACATAAGCAATCACTCCAAAAGATCGGAAAGATCGAAGAAACAATTCGGAAAACAACAAAACCAAGCAAATAACTCTTGCAACATAAAACAATTTCTAACAGTACCAAAATTATGTGAATTTGGCCTTATCAGAAAGTTTAGGTCAAGAGCTTCGATTTGCAAAAAGAATCAACTAAATCGGAGTTACGAAACTCAAGTTATGACCAAACGAAGTTCAAATACAAATCTGTTTGAATTCAAATTTTAAAACTTTCAAAAACATGTTTGAGTTGGATTACTGGATAGAGGGGATCGTAACGAAGAAGTGGGCGTTGGTTTCGTTGAATTTGGACTAACGAGTAAAAAGTTATAGTCGTTTGAAAATTAGGGACTAATATGTGAAGAAAATAATTACATATGGGTCCCTGGCAGAAATCTATTTATAAAAGAAAACTCTACCGAGCGAACGTTTGCTTTCTAACTCTAACCAGCGAACGCTCTCTGAATAACTAGATTAAAACAGAAAACCGGGCTTTTAAAATAAAACCGAGATTAAAAGAAAACCGGATCGGTTTTGGGTTATCTCGATTCGGAGGGAAACCGCGGCGGCGGTGGCGGTTGACTCAGGCGAAGTCCGGCGAGGCGGCGAGGCTCGGCAGCGGCTCGGTTAGCGGAGAGACGGCGAGGCGGAGAGGCGGCGCGGCGCTGTGCAGTGGTGGCGGCGACGGTGGGCATGGGCGGGGGTGGCGGCTTGGTGGCGGCTGAGGTGGATCTCACCGGGCGGGCGACTTAAGGCAAGGGCGAGCGAGAGAGAGAGGGGAGACGGGCAGGCGGCGTCCTTTTAAGGCGTCATGAGGTGGTGGCGTGGAGGGCAAGGCGGCGGGGTGGTGGTCGGTCCTGGCAAGGCGGCGCCAGCGTGCTTTCAAGGGACTCCGCTTCGGGGTCGATGGCGGCGCTGGGCTGGGCCTTGGCCTGGCGGTTGGTGGGCCGCCCATTCATGGAGAAAGTCTCTCTTTCTTTAAATAAAACAGACAAACAAAAATAAAAAACAAAATAAATAGAAATATTATATAGGCATATAATATATCAAAATTTTCAGAAAAAGATTTCTACTGAGATGAACATTATTCTAGCATTAAATAAAATACACACAAATTTAAATAAAGCAAAGAGTGCTTCGGTCCAATAAAATCCAACAAAAATCATTTTAAAAATATCAAAATGAATTCAAATTTATTTCTCTCCATTTTTCTGAGGTAGGGAATCATGTTACCCTATTTTTAATATATTTTATTTTGGAGAAAATAATTTGAATAAAACTCAAATAACTCCAATTGAAAATAAATTCAAAAGAACTTTGAATTTTAATTCTTTGAAACTCCCAACTCATATTTCATATGTTTTGAAGAAGTCCTTTTATCTTCGCCGTGAAAATCATTGAGTTGCATAAAGTTTCAGAATTGAAATATTCTCAAATGAAATTCAAATATTTTCAACACCCTTGTCATTTAAATAAATGGAAGAAGTCATGTCATCTTCTCTCCGTGGTTTTGTGATGAAAAGAATTTGAATTCGAAGATCATAAATGCAAAATGAAAGTTTGGGAAAGTCCTTTTATTCCTCTCATTTAACTTTCAAAGTTTCAATTCACTCACTTTCAATCACCAATCAAACAATCAAATCAAATCTATCTATTTGTTTATAACATTCCAAAATTTAGAATTTTGGGATGTTACAGCTAGAGGTCATGCACATTGAAGCGCTTGTTAGTGGAGAATCCACGAAGCACATTAATGATCATACCACACAGTTAGTGATAATACAACACCTTCAAAAGATGGCGTCCTGGATCCGATTTCAACGCAGACTGTGCCAATATTAGGGACGTGGACCACTAGCCAAGAGGTGCTTATTGGTTGTGGTGGTGAGGAAAGAGTCAACTACGAGTTGTGAGGTGTGAGTTTGGTGAAGCGGGAGTAGGCAACAGGGGTCGGTGAGGGTTGAACGCTAGGTAGAATCAGATTCACTCGGGTTCAAACTTGTCCGAGTCTCTGTATGACTAGATGGAGTAAGATCGTGAGCTTACTCTATCTTGTTAGCCTTAGCCCCAATCATTGTGGCTTTCTCAATCTTTTATCCTAAATAGTGGCGATTTTATAAAACTTGATCCTGATATTGTGTCATACACTCATCCTTTACATGTTGTTTAACTATTTAAAGGTTCTTTATGTGAGAGGCTAATTTTTCTCTATTAAAAAAGACGTAAACATTTTTTTAACAAATTCACATCTGACAACGTGTATCTCTAAACAAAGAGAATGCTAAAAGAGTCCATACTTTAGTTAGTGAAAAAATATGCTGAGAGACCACTCACTCCTATTTCACGGTAAGTAATGCAAGTACTCTTAGATTGGTTACGTCCTAATAACTTCGAACACACTAAATTTCATACATGGATTTTATTATTTTATTATGGAGTCATTTCAACTTTACTTCAAGCACTCAATATTAAGCAATCATTTTACCCCTCCCCCCATTTGTCGAACACACTAAATTTCATACATGGATTTTATTATTTTATTATGGAGTCATTTCAACTTTACTTCAAGCACTCAATAGTAAGCAATCATCTGAATTGTACCCCTCCCCCCATTTGTCAATTCTAATATCCAAAAAAACAGTACTTCGATATCTGAGGGCATAATTTCATGGGTGCATTGTTTTCCCTTCTTCTTCTTCTTTTCTCTCATTTTCCTTCTGAGCAAATACAAATTCAATGCCTTGGACATTGAAAAGGAGACTAGAAGTCAAAGATAATCCAAAGCAAAGGGAAAACGATAGGAACAACATGGACATTCATGGTTAGCACTTCCCCTCAGCGGTGGCTAGCGTTGTGACACAACCTCCCTCAGAAACAAAACACAGGCTCCTAGGTACGACACATGTGCACTGATTGGTGGAGCCTAGAGGTCAGATTCGCTATCAGTTGAGCTCAGTTCACGCGATTTGGTTGGGAAGTACCTTTTAGCCCCAACAATTGTTTGTTTACTTTCATCCTAATTGTCGTGGTTTTCTAAAACGTTTTGTCCATATATTGTAGGTTCTTAATATACACTCAACATTTACATAGTTTTCATGATGAAAGGTGTAACTTTTGGTGTATACTAAAGTATTTAGAGCATTGAAGTCTCGGTGTTACACCACATGTTTTCAACACATATATGCTCATGTATAAACGAGATAAAAGTGCAAGCTATGTTTACGAAAAAGGGGATAACCACTTTTTTGAGTTTACAGAAAAGAGGATAACCACTTTTTTTAAAACATGCACATGTAACTAACATATGGTCCCAAACAAAGAGAACAAAGACGTAAGCAGTTTTTTGTAAGCGAAAAGTACCTATAAAATATATGTTGGAAACTTTCTCGCTCTTATTTTGCGGTAAATGAATAACACCAAGTTCTTACATTGATTACGTCCTAATGATTGTGAACACACTATGTTTCGTACACTAGTTTTATTCTTTGTTCCAATTAACCCCAACAATTGTACTTTTTTAACCTTTCGTCATAGTAGTCATGGTTTTCTAAAACGTTTTGTCTTGATGTTGTAGATTCTGAACATACACTCAACATTCACATAGTTTTCATGACAAAAAATTTTGTGAACTAAAGTGTTTAAAGCATTGAAGTTTCAGTAGTTATACCACATGTTTTCAGCACATACATGTGCACGTATATAGCAGATAAGAGTGCCATTGATGTTTTTGAAAAAGAGGATAATCACTTTTTTTCGTTTGAAACATACCCATATACTAACGTTGTGGTTCCAAACACAGAGAACAAATGTGTAACCAGTTTTTTATTAGCGAAAAAAGCGTATAAAGGTTTATGTTGGAAACTTTCGCACTCTTATTTCGTGGTAAATGAACAACATCAAATTCTTACATTGATTACACTATGCTTCGTACACTAATTTTATTCTTTTATTATAGAGTTGTCTAAATTTTACTTCAAACACTCAGCATTGAGCAAGCACCCGAATTACCTTACATTCACCATTCATCCATCCATAAATAATGCAATTCATTTAAGTGAACAGTTAAACCCCCTCTCTAAATTTTTCCGAACTCCAAAAGCAACACCCCAATATCTGAGGGCATAATTTCATCAGATGTTTTTTTTTCTCATCTTCCTTCTAAGTAAATAAAATTCAGCGCTTTGGAAATTGGTAAAGAGGTTGAAATTCAAAGCTAATCCAAAAGCAAAGAAAAAGAAAAGAGGAAATAATAGGAACAGTAGCGGCGTCCATGGTCATCCCTTCCGTCTCTGCGGTGGCCGGCGCCGTGCCGCCGCCTCCGGCGAAAACAAAACCCGTGACCCTAGCTACAGCACCACCTCTGACGGCCACTAGAAGGCACATCCTCCTGGCCTCCGCCGCATCTGCACTCCCCACGGCCGCCGCCTCTGCCGCGGCCTCTCGATTCACCGAGATCCCTAGCTCCGGCGGCGTGAAGGCCCTAGAGCTCCGGGAGGGTTCCGGCGAGGTCCCGGTCGATGGAGACCAGGTACAAGCGGTGCCTTTCTGCACAGTTTGTGCTTATTAGCAGCACCCTTTCTTACTTGTCCCCATTAACCAAGTTTACACCTTCAAAGCCAAAAAATGCTCTAGTTTACTGTTCTGCTGCCCATACTTAGCCATGATACAAACAAGACTTGGTTTTCTTCTTATTATAGATGAAGGTATACATAGTAGTGCAGGGATTTCTTAACATCATTCTAGTAAAAAAAATTAAATTGGCTGGAATGATGTTAATTTTTGGTAGGTACTCCTACAAAATATGTTCTTATGGTTTCACTGTTTCTACAAAAATGTTCTTATGGCTCAAGGTTGCGATTCACTACTATGGGAGGCTGGCTGCGAAGCAAGGATGGCGCTTCGACTCAACCTATGATCACAAGGACGCGACCGGTGATCCGATACCTTTTGTCTTTACCATCGGGTCTGGAAAGGTGAGACAGAATTTCATTAAAAAAAGTGAGTGCATCTTATATTGCTGATACTACACTATGTTATTTGAGTTTTTGGTGAAAATTTGGGGCTACAACATACTAGAGTTTTCTGTTTTAGTAGCTAATGAGCTTTGTATTTCCTTTTTTAACTATAGTACTTGCTTACAAGCATGCCTAAGTCATGGCACAGAGTACCGGTGTTTAAATAATAAGGATGAGGGAGTGCAGTGTGCACTGCTGTGCACATGTTTGATTTTATGATAGCAGCTGCGCTTGCTATTTTCTGTTGTTATAGTTCTGGATGTTCCCTGCGAATAATTCATCATGATAATCTTGCCATAATGAGCTTCATTATAATCTGGATGGATATCTTTTGTGTGTCTGATGTTCCACTCAATACATTTCCTTGGAATTTCATTTCTGGAATCTTTTTCGGGTTGATAGTCTTGCCATAATTTAATGCATGTGCCCTGCAGGTTATACCTGGTATTGAAGCAGCAGTGAAGTCCATGAGAGTTGGTGGTCTTTGCCGTGTGGTCATTCCGCCATTACAGGGATACCAAAACACATCACAGGAACCAATTCCTCCTAATGTAACTTTCATGCTATCCGGATTCTAGAATTCTTCATTTGTTATAGCATTTTGTTCATGCTCACCTGGAGTTTCTCCAACATAAGCATCTCCTGGTTTCCAACTTGTTCCTTTCTGTTGCACACGTCATGCATTCAGCGATGTGTTCTCATAGAAGGTAGTAATGTTTTAACAACTCATGCATATGGATGATTAGAATTAAGAAAATTCTCACTTTGAGTCACTGAATGATGTAACTGACAAGACATCACAGAGGTACTAAATTTGCCTCTTTTTTTCCATGTGCAGTTCTTTGATCGGCAGAGATTATTTACTACTATATTCAACCCGACACGCCTTGCAAATGGTGAGGGTTCCACTCTTGGTACTGTCATCTTCGACATCGAGCTGATCAGCATAAGGCAGCATACATGACTGTTATGCTTTGCCAAGGCTGAAAGTCCGATCAGGCGATCACCGCCCTGATTAAAATCCTTTAGCATTGCACACTTCTGTCTCAAAGAAAGTCTGAACTAGTGATCATGCTTCTGTCCATTCCCTCTGTAAATGCAATATACGAAAGTTGTATAGTAATTTTCTGCAGTTATTGAGCAACCTCAGTCACACAGATACAGACTGTACGGTATATACAGAAAGCAAAAAACAGTGGTAAACAGTGATCAAGTGGATTATTTGGCGTCGAACCCTTATATTAGTAAACATATGTGGCACGTATTTTTTTCAACCTCTGTTCTTAGCTCACATCAGAATCTCATATGTGTTGGTCAACAGACTGGTAGTTGCCTTTGCAGAGCAGAATATTATACAGTATATCAGAGAGGTTCCTCATCAGGAGTTCAGAACACATGGTGTCTGATGATACACCCTTGGCTATAGATAATTAGCAGTGTCCTTCCTCCGAGAATAGAATTCGCGAGAACCATGATTAAGATTCTGTTTAGTGCCATACCATGTGAATTTTAGCACTCTCTGTCTCCCTGATTATGATTCGCTTTGCCCCTATTCTTTTACTGTAGAGAAGAAAAGGGTGAATGATCCATCGCTTTGTCATGGTTTAGCCATTTTATTTTATTTTGGCCAGGAAGCCATGTTCGTTTACATTACTCAATAATAACAGCTTAATTTTCGAGGGCAACCTACTCCAAAGCATGATTATACCGCTGAAAAAACAACTCTGAAGCATGTTCTTATTGGACTGAAACTGTTGAGCATGCGGGAAGAAACCCTATGGACATCACTGAGATCTACTCTTTTGGAATTGCTACTCCGTATCCTCTTCTGCAAGCCAGTCTACCACTGTTTCTTTTGACTAGTCATTATTTGACTTTGGAGAAGGCTGAATAGTTGTTTTCCTTCTGAATCTCATTGCAAAACTACCATCAGATCTAGTAGCTCTGTGGTACGTGCTAGAATACCGGTTGCAAGCTGCATGATGCTGTCCATCACATCACATCACATGGACTACACATGATGCATACAAGAGTACAAATGCGTACACGGCCGTGTGGGTGGAAGGATTGCAGGCGCCAAAAACTATGATGGACCATGCCACTTCATCTACGTTTTACAACTGTGGTGGTTGAATGGTTTTACAAGCTCTATATATCACACTAAGGCCATGTACGATGTAATGTGCTTTGTGAAATAAACCGAGTTTCTTTTTAGCCACCATTGCTTATCTCTATCAAGAGGTCTAATTAAGCGTCTACTCTCTAGAAATAAGCATCGATACATAAGAAAAAGCTGCTCCATTTCTCTAAGCACCTCTTCTAACTCCTAAGCACCTTGCATTGCACAAGGTCTAACAAACTTGTTGTGACCCTTTATTTACTTTATTAAAAGAGAAATGGTGCGGATGGTTCCCTCTACGTTCTTTCTTCAAAAGAATAAGAATCCAAATTCGTTTTTCTTTTAGAAAAATAAGAATCAAAATTTGTGCCCATAGTCTTTGAACGATGTTTTCCTTTTTGCGGGTGAGTTTTTAAACGCTGTTATTGGTTGTCATAGCATGTTACATACACTGGCCGTCCCATCGGCGGGGCAGACTCTCTAAAAATATGATCCAATTGTGAATTTGACGTCGTACCGAATCCAGATGTCACAAATGTAGATGGTTTGATCGTCAGATTCAACTTTTTATGTATCCCAACAAAAGTACATTATCATTCTTATAAGAGGTCCCGTTTTCATGGACAGCGGGACGGCTTCTTTGACTTGTCTATATAAAAACTCCAGTCTCCATTATCCGTTATGACATGATGTTGTGCCTAATACCTGTACTGTACCGGCGTTTCCGAAGAAACAAACAGTTTTCCGAGACTGTAGAATTGTCCCGACAATTGCTCTGCCTCGCCATCCACGGCCAGAAATGACAAAAACACCCCTTCCCTCCTCGAGCTCGAGCACTCGCTGTTCCCTTCTTTCTTGCTCCTCTTCCCCTCCCCGGCGGTTGGCTTCCCCCGCTTCTCTCAAATCTTCACGCCACCACCATCCAGCTCTCTCTCTCCCTCCGGCGAACACGCCACCGCGCGCTCCCACCGCCGAAGCACGCCGATTTCCCCCCTCGTAGCCGTCGGCCGTCCTCCTCTTCCGCTCTAGCTACTCGACTGGCGTCGCGCCGAGATCCATCCGGGGTCAGACCGGTTCCCGCTGTCGGTAACCAACCCCTACCTGCCTGTGTTCTTGTTCCCACTAGTAGTTTTCTTCCGGCACGTTGCCACGGGCAATCTGAAACCGCAATCCGTTCTGTTCTTTCTGGGACGGATGCTCCGGTCCGTCCATTATGCTGCGAATTTGGTTGCTGCGTGCTGCGAATGGGATATAGTGGAGTGCTAGTAGCAGCTTGGACCTACTCTGTATTGGCTGCCAGGCTTTACCAAGATTTCCTGCTTCCGAAAATGTTCACTGATATCTGGGATGAGATCTCTGTTCTTCACGGAATGGGCACCTAGGAACTGCATGTATGTTTTTCTTAGAGAATGGTATTACGGATGTATGTATGTTTCAATCTTGCGAACTTGGAGTCCTAGTAGGAGTTCATTTTCCAAATAAAGTCGGGGGCTCAGCTGAACGCCGGTGCCCCAAGCTAGGTCTGCCCCTGTTTGTGCTGCACGCCGAACAGGATTTAGTTGAGTGCCAGTAGTAGATTGTGATGTGAACACCTACTCTCTATTGGCTGTCAGTTTTGAGAGAAATTCGGGCTCTTGAAGACCATCACTATGTGCTTAGCACCTCAGATCTCTGTTCTTCATGAAATGGGAACGTAGGAACTGTATGTACGCTACGCTTTAATCGTGATGTGTATTGTGTAGTGCTAACATAGAAGCCATTGGATGTGTCTTGGTCGTCCATGAGCTTGTTTTGCTACTCCTCGCCATTTTTTAAATGGTTGTGCTTGTTGTCCATGTCGATGTGCAGATGCGAGCTCTTCACTGTTTGGAATCGCTTATAACCAAACTCTGTTTTCATTTCTGTGCAGCTTACAGTGAGCCCTGTATTCTCAATGTTCTCTCTGAGATAGCATGTCTGAACAACAGGACCAAGTTAGTAAAAGCTCCTGCTCAAGTATTAGCACCAGTACTCAGGGGAGTGAGGATGATGGGACCGTCGGTGCACTTTTAACGGAAGCAAAGACCAACGGGCGCAGCCTTGGGAAGCGGCTGTCCCACTTAGATTCACTCCCGGTACTTATCTATCAGTTGTCGAATGTGTGTTTGTCATTGTTTTTGCTACATTCTGAATGATTCCCTCAAATTTACCTTTTGAATCTGTTCTCCGTTGACTTGTTTGCCATGAAATGAAACTTTTTTCTCGAATACGCACGAGTGTGCGCACTATATATCCATGAAATGAAACTTCTGGGGGCGATGCCCCCCCAATGTTATCCGCATTCATTATTATTATATGTAATTTAATTAGTATGCTCCAAGTTCCTTACCTTTCTAGTACTTGCCTTCATATTAAGTTACTGATGCCTTCCTTATTGGCAGCATACTCCTCGAGTTAACGGGAAAATCCCCGATTTTAGTAATGCAACCATAGACCATGAATCATTATTGGAAAGGTATAATGGTTGAATTTTGTTATTGCTTTGACCATCTCTGTGTTATGTTAGGTTTGTTTACCGACTTCTTTTTGGCAGATTGGGCACTTATGGCTTAGCTGAATATCAGATAGAAGGGGATGGGAATTGCCAGGTTAGTTCATGACATGTTTCACAGAATAAGTATGTTGTTCTTATAAAGCCAAATATTAAGAAAATATTTCTGCTACATACCTTGAATCAATCCTACATTTAGGTATTGTTAATTTTCTTAAATATTTCTGCTACATAACTTGAATCAATCCTACATTTAGGTATTGTTAATTTTCCATATCTTGTTCCCACAAAAAATGTTATTTTAAGCTCATCTTCCATGTGGAGATTTTACCGTGTCTTCAACCTTTTCCCTTTTTTCTTCCTTGTTTTCTCTACAGTTTCGAGCTCTGGCAGATCAGATATTCCGCAATCCTGATTACCACAGACATGTGAGGAAGGCAGTAGTGAAGCAGGTAAATCATCCCTCCTCTCTTTATCTGACGTATACTCTTGCCTTGGCAGAATGTGTTTATTACGTGAATACAGAGGCTGCAATCTCAGTTACATCTCTCACTATCTATTTTCATGATAACCGGTTATGCTGTATTAACATCTCTGTGTTTTAGCTAAAGGAATTCAGAAAACACTATGAAGGCTATGTACCATTGGACTACAAGGTTTACTTGAAGAAAATGAAAAGGTTCTATACTTCCAGACTTCCAGTCCATAGCTGATTTGAGATGCTGTCATGCTTTAAGTTCAGTTTGTTAGTCATCTCCTTACACATAGCTATATTATTTATGATATTGTAGATCTGGGGAATGGGGAGATCATGTCACCTTACAAGCAGCTGCAGACCGGGTAACATAACACTTTCCAGATGGCTGTTTATTTTGTATGAGTAAAAACCTTTGGACCAGATCTCGTTTTTGCATTATTTATTGCAGCATTTAGTACCTTTAGATTGAGCTAGATATTTTCATGTTTGTAACCTTTGAAAAGTATGAATCTATTAATATATTATTTACTTATTTCTGTAGCTATAAGCCTATAATTCTTTGCTCATTGTGCTGAAATTGTTTCTATTATTATGGCTGAGTTTGGTACACTACGAAATGTGATTTTCATCCCTATGATATTCATGCATATGAATTAGCGAGCAACATCATTTTTTCATATTTAGTTACTTTGTTTTTCTCCTGATGATCATGCATCACTGGTTCATGTTTCTTATTCTTCATTTTGAAGTTACATGCTCTGTTAGTTCAGATGGCACTTTGCTATTCTTCCAAGTAATATGCTCCGCTTTATGTGAATATGGCAGAAGTCCAAGCTACCAGTACCCAATTGTTTCAATATTAGGAGGCGTCATGTATCAGTTATAATTGTCTGATACCTTTTGATTTGTTAAATCAGTTTGGTGCCAAAATTTGCCTGCTGACATCGTTTAGAGACACATGCCTGATCGAGATAGTCCCCAGGGATGCCGCTCCTACAAGAGGTTAGAGTTGAGATCTTACTTTTCCCAAAGCTGACTTATTCTTTTCCATGTCAGACTTATGTCCCATTTATCTTGAACCACTTTGTTATTTTTGTGTCAATCATTCGTTCTAAAAACATTGCCCTCTGATAGCAGCAGCTAAATACTTGGTGTTCATCATTTCCTTGTTACCTTATGCAGAGCTTTGGCTAAGCTTCTGGTGCGAAGTACACTACAATTCCTTGTATGCCAATGAAGGTGAGCACTATTTTGCTCGATTGATGGCACCTGCCAGTTATAGCATCATGTTGTGCTTGCATTTGGAACGGAGTATCCATGCGGTCCTCTCATAATCTGCTCTTTGCAGATCTTCCGACGCGCAAGACCAAAAAGAAGCACTGGCTGTTCTAGGTAGGGTTCGCTGGTCGTTGGATTCACCACTCCCCCCCTCATTCTTGTGCACTTTGTCCAGCGGCATCTGCATGTAACCTTATTTCATACTGCTGATGTTGTAAGCTGTAACCTGAAACGGACTCATTGTAATATTTTATGTAAATTGGAATGGTGAAAATTCTTTATTTCGGGGAAGATGAGACAGAAATAGCAGCTGTACAGTTTGTCTTGGTTAATCAGTAGGAGCGTATTTCATGAAAAGTGGTTGACCATTCTTTGATCTCTTCTGTTGTGGGTGCTTACTTGAAGATGCTTGTGGAGAGAGAAAAAACGTGGGAACTCCTGAGAGGATGTGTTGAAAAGAAAAAAAGAAAAAACATCTTCTGAACATGGAAGGTCCTGAAAAATTTAGTCATGCATGCTCTTAGTCAGTTTGTGCTTCACAAGGCGGTTTTGGTACCGAACATCTGAATTCTGTAAAACAAACTATATTCAGAATGCCTGAAGTCCTGCAAAAATTAGACATGTGAATTCCCTAGTCATTGTTTAGGCTTCACATGGAACTTTGTTTTTTGGACATGTGAATTCTACAGCTATGATGATGTAGAAGAGAAGGAGAGATGTTGCTGGTTTGTTGATAGGCTAGCACACACAGCCGATCAAGCATAGCTGTGCCGCATGGCTGACATGAAGTCTGAAGAAAGAGAAAATTGAATAATCTTTTAGGTCGGCGTAGCCCGAACAGCTTACTTAAAAAAGAAACAATAATATGGAGTTGGCATAACTCCCTCTGTAAACTATTACAAGATCTTTTAGATCAGTGGGAGTATATGCCGAGTATAGTGATTGGTGTATGTGTTGTAGTATGATAATTAGCAAGTAGAGACAATCTTTAGTGTGCATGGTATATATAGTTATTATGAAAATTTCTCGAAACAAATGTGATGGTAAATAGTGTGCTCAACCAAAGAGATTCGATTGTGTAGTGATGCCCGCAAAAATTAAGATAAAGAGAAGCACGCCAGAGTGAATATCATCATTTAAACTCTCTCATTTCTCCAAAAAAAAAAACTAAACTCTCTCTCGCAATATGTTTGTGTATATCTCACGACTTGCTACCGGTCTACAAATCTCATGACTGAATCTTTGAAGCATTTCAGTGAGAGAAGAGCATACAAAGACAAAACTCTGTTTGGACAAGCAGTCGAGCCTCAAATTAGTTGCGCCGCATTCTCTGGCCTTGTGCGATCAACAAAATACTAACATAAGTCTAACTGAAACATAGTAATAGTTCAGAGTTATCTATTTGAAACATCAGCAGTGTTTCTGTTTTTAGAAACGATACGTGTGCGTCGACCGAAACAGCGTCCCAGTGGCAATCCTTTCTTCTTTCCGTTCAAGAACCTTCAGAGGGAAGAAACAACAAATTGATGATTATCAGTAAAGACTAGCCAAGCTAAACAGTGCTATAAATGACTGTCACAGAGCACTTTGCTTTCTCAAGCACAGGGAACAGTTTACATACCTGGTATAGCCTTTCTGCCTGCCTCTCAGGCTGCGTCCTCCGAAGGTCAATAACATCAGGTGTTTCGGCACCAGCTGGAGTACTGTTACACAGCAAGAAAGGGAAAGTAAATACCAAGTGTCATGCACTATTTAATTGATGAAAAAAACTGGTAACTACCAATTATAAAATATAACTGACAGCAAAAGGAACAGAAGCATAGAGAAATACCTTGAGATGGTGTCAACAGATCGAATGCCTTCTTCTATTTCCTCGCCCTCCATTGGTTCCACCTCCTCCTCTTCCTCTTCCTCCAATTCTCCCCAGTGCTTGCTGCGATCGAGAGGTTCTTCCTAGATAACCGAAGTAAGTAAATGTTAGTTCTGCTCACGATAAACCATAATACAACTAACTTAATATACATGGTAATTAGGTTCGTCCTTCTGCAGAAACCCAGAAACATTTCCATATAGTGGGTACCCATGCTGTTGGCAAGAAACTAGGAATTATTAGATGGTCTAACAAACATATTCTAATAGATAAGATACCTCGTCAATAGGAGGCTTTCCCCACCCCCATGGCGCATCACCAAAACTGTCTTCGGGAGATACTGGGGCATTTAAACCCGGGATCTTCTGACAAGGATAAGAGGGTGGAGGACCATACAACTGAAAATAAATAAATGAATTGGCGTCAATTAGCCAATGATGAAGGCATTGTTAGTAATAAACCAGGAAAACAATAGGCTGAATACATACCTGCATGCTTTTAAGCCATGGGGGCGGGGCACCATCAGGCATACCAAGAGCTTCTTTAAGATTCCTGGACAGCATACCTGGTTTCATTCCCCTAAGCTTCACCTGTTGAATGTGCACATGTTAGAGCTTGGCATCAGAACTATATATGGACACATGGATGTTGTCTGCCTTGTTGCTGTGTAAATTTTCAAGAGTGTGTACCTCAAACTCTTTCCCTTCATAATATAGATCACCATGACTAGTCAAATTGGGTTTTGTTTGATATTTGAAGAATGCGTCATGCAAAACCTGTGGGAACAAAACAATGCCAACACATTAGTCTTGGTACAACTGATACCAGGAGAATATTGAACCCCCAAAAAGGACAGGTCTACGTATTAAAGTTACATCAAATATATTATCGCAGAAAAAGAAGTTACAACAAATAAACACCAACACTAGCATTGTTACTTGTGTGAGTTACCTAAACATTAGATTGGCACTTAGACAGTTACTCTGATGGATCTATGAGGACTTAGATTTTCGTAAAAAGAGGAGCTAATACACCAACACAGCAACGAATGCACGTCCATATATACAAGAAAACTAGAGAAGGCATTCAAAAGTAGCAATATATGTCTTCATGGTTTTATGGAAGAAAACAGAGGGAACAAAACCCACAAATTGCTTCATAATTTGCAGCTTTGACAACATGACTAAAGTACTATGATATGCAGGTGGAGATATTGACCTGATAATCCATATCCATCTTGCCCATTTTGGGCTGAGTACGGTCGCGCTGTTTCTGTTTCAACATCTTGCTGTTCTCCTTCTTAATGTATGCCTGCATAAACATTTAGAAATCAATTAGTCTATTTGTGTGCAGGCAAGTTCTGAGTATCAGCTTGCTCAGGTCGTTTTGGTAACAGAGGGAACAAAATCCACAAAGTTACCTGTCTCATTTTTTCAATTCCAGTTGCAGCAATGATGTCAGGAAGCTGGAAAGGTCGTTTTGCAATACCTCGCTTCCCCTGAAACAACAACATAATGTGTGAGTCTAAAATCTGATCTGAACAGAGTAATAGGTGAATATGGCAATGTCAGATGCTATCTTGAGTTCAGAATTTTTTAGTCTTCAAGAAAAAGACAACAGTTTAAGAAGTATGATCACATAATATCAAATATCAAAATCCATGGACTCTAAAATCTAGATGGACCTTATCTGTTCAGCAGAAGAAGTATCAAATGCATGCACATAAGATTCAACTATCCTATATACAGAAACCATTCAAGCGGAACAACACCATTTCCAGCCTCCTCGATTGTTACAGCAGTCCCTGCAAGAATTACACATCTGTATAAGAAAGGTGAAACATTTTGGACACTTGGGCATGTTTTGGTTTGTTGCCCAAATAGCCATACCAAACTTTTGGTAATGCATAATCAAGACGTCTCCCAAATGTCAGTAATGTTAAGATAATTAAATTTCAAGCAATGACCGATGGGATTAACATTTTAGAAGATATTAATGTCTGAAGCCTGTTACTCAAAGAAATAAAGTATTAAATTAAGCTAACTATCTCTAGCCACGTCAGCAAAAAGGGCACCAGCAGCAGGCATGCCAATGGTTGAGTTTTGCCACTATGCACCAACAAAAGCTTTGGTACAGCCAAATTTTGCAGGGCACGCTAAATTTTGGAATCAGGCCAAGTGAAACAAATCTTAGGGGGGGACTACAAGCGTTTGGTAGAACAAAACTGCACAACCAAGCCCACAACAATGCCCCCAAAACCCGCACTCTAGATGACTTGGAAGAATGCAACCATGTTCTGCATACCAATTATAGGATTCAAATCTCAGAAACATGGTTATCATACTAAAAAATAGATGGTTCAAAACTCACAAACCTGCAAGAACTTTCGTTTCTGGGACCAGTGTCTTGGAACAGGCACAGTATTCCTGTAGGACTTGAGATATACGAGCAACTTGGGATCAACGGCAGTGGCATCCCAGACCTAGCAAGGGAAACAACCAAGAACGCACATGTTAGATGAAAAGCGCCTTCATGTAACCATACCATAGATAATGTTGACATAGACGGCGCAATAGCATAACAGTTCGACAATTTCAGGCATTGCATCGTGGGGAGTGATTGAAGAGAGAAATCACCTCAACAACATCAGGCTTGTCGCATATCTGCTTCAACTCTGCAATCTTCATCCTCTGCAGCTGCTTCTTTTTTGGGGCATCCTGCTCATCATAATCAACATCGGACCCCTTCTTCTTTGCGGCATTATTAGTTGCTTCCTTCTCGTTCGCCTCGCCCTGCCAGCAACAAAACAACCCGTGAGTTTCAGTCCCAATTCCAGTTAAGCCAGATAACTGATTTGATGTTAGCAGACACCGTCAAACCCTCGCGGCTCAAACAACCAAATGAAACCCTACCATAAACCCCACAATGTTTCACAGAAAAGGACATGGTAGGAAGGGAGGAGAGGAGGAGCCGGATACCTTGGCGGCGGCGGCGGCGGCCGTGAAGCTGAATTTCTCGAAGATGGCCGTCAAGACGCCGTGGAGAGGGTCGTCGACGTCGAGGTCGGCCTTCTCCGGCACGTACTCCACCTCCACCTGCAAGCGCGCGTCAGAAATTAACCCCGGCTACAGGCGCGTTGGACAGTTAAAGTTTGACAGAGGGGCCGCGGCGAGAACTCACCTGGGGGTGGGGGTCGGGACCGGCGCTCACCCTGGTGCCCTCGCCGACGGCCGCATTGGCGCCCGCGGCCCTGTTCTTCTTGAGCCTGCGGAAGCGGCGGCGGGGGCGGCGCTCCGTGTCCCGCGGCTTGGAGTTGGTACGATCCACCACGGCGGCGGCGGTAGCCATGATCGACAAGCAAGGAGGCGGGCTTGTTGCAGTTGTGGTCGGGTTGAAGATCTCGTCTCGTGTGGGTTCGTTTGTTGGGCCCAAGTGAACTGCTTGGTCGGTAAGTCCTCCGACTTGGGGCTCGGGCACGTATTCGGTTTGTTTTCGAAGTTTCTACTTTTCTACATACTCCCTCCGTCCCAAAATTCTTGTCTTAGATTTGTTTAGATACGGATGTATCAAATATTTGATACATCCGTATCTAAACAAATCTAAGACAAGAATTTTGGGACGGAGGGAGTACTTTATAAACCAACTAAGTTGTACAGTACATCATACAATTCGGGGGCCGTTTTGGTTGAAGAACGTTGCCATAGTTACGGAGTTACGGATCCCCTCATCGCCGAGGCCCTAGCTCTCAAGGAGGGTGTGATTTTCGCTTCCTTACGCGGCTACACACATGTGATCTTAGAGACCGACTGTCTTGAGGTAGTTAACCTCTGGAACTCGCGCCTCACCGATCGTTCGGTGATAGCACCTATTCTGGCAGAAGTTGGAGAGCTCGCTCTTAGTTTTTTCTCTTTTGTAATTCAACACGTTTCGAGATCAGCTAACGGTCCTGCACACCTTTGTGCTAAGCGAGCTTTTTCGCTTAATGTGACTGAAAGCTGGTTGGACTCTACCCCTAGCTTCCTGATCAGCAGCCTCTTGGCTGACTGCTTGGCGAATGCATCTGTTGAATAAAGCTCTCAAATTCCCCCGCAAAAAAAGAAAGAAAGAACGTTGCCATAGTTTTTTTTTTGAAACTAGAACGTTGCCATAGTTTGTCACACAATCCCCCCCCCTCAAGACTTTTATAACCTTTGGCTTGTTCTATTAAAAAAAAAGTTAGGCAAAACACCAGTCATTCACTTGTGCAAAAACTAAAGAGGAATGGCGGTTACTGTGTTTGCACTATGGATCATGCGGGAGATGTTGTGCTAGAATTTTTATTGCTACAACCAGTTGAAGAATGTGTGATCCTAAAAATTCAATGAAAGCAATTGCTATTGGTTCCTGGTATTTATGGTGGGAGAGTAGAAAGTTATTGCATAATGAAAAGGTTAAGGAACCTAAGTTTATAGCAAACTATACTATGGCGAGTGATGCAAAGGCGGTGATCAAGCGACATGGCTGGGAAAGACCAAAGAGCAACCATATGAAGCTAAACGTGGATGGGGTTTTTGACCCAGACTTAGTCAAGGACCCTTATGGCGCTATCATCAGAGACTCGAATGGCAGATTCATCGTGGCAGAGAAATCGATTGGTGCGAAGATGTGGTTATGGCCGAGGCACTGCCTTACAGTTTGGTTTCAATTTTGGCAACTATAGTCGTGTGCAACCGCATAGAGGTGAGCCCTGACAACATCAAGGTGACAGAGACAATGAAGAGTGGAGGTCACTTTTTCGGTTTGTCGGCAGTAGTTTTTGATGATATATATCACCTTGCGTGTGGTTATCGCATATTATTTTTAAGCATGCTCCTAGAGGGATTAATTGTGCTGCCCATGATTTAGCCAGACTAGCTAGAAATAAGATGTGTGCGGGGTGGATGAAAGATCCACGCGTAAAGATTGTTGATACTCTTATAAAAGATAATATGATGATCACCTTGCAATATAAAAGTACTCGCATGTTAAAAAAAGTCAGCAAACACAATAAAAAAACTTATTAGTAAATTGCAATGTAGTCCAACTATCTAGTATTGTCTCCGTCCCAAATTACTCGTATTAGATTTGTCTAGATACGGATATATCTAATACAAAAACATGTTTAGATACACTTATACTAGACGAATCTAAGACAAGCAATTCGGGATAGCGGGAGTAGTATTTATCATGTTTAGGATTTTACATTTTTTTGTGTTTACATTTTAGCACATATAATGCAACACAACCGCCTGTGTGGTACCAACCAACTAAAATATACAAAAATGCTATTTGACAAACATTTGCCAGGAGGCCAACCCTAGCGAGCGCCTTCATGCGTTGCATGGATCTTGGCGCAGGACTGACACCACGTAGATGAGTTGGAGTCATTCGATGTAAAATGTTTTCTCACGAATGCTCACTCTTTTTCCCCAAAAAATTCGTGTGAGGTGCGTGGGGAGTGGAGGTCGAGACCTCCTGCACAGAGGTGAGCACACCACGAACGCTCGCTCTTTTCCCCCAAAAAATTCGCGTGAGGTGCGTGGGGAGGGGAGGTCGAGACCTCCTGCACAGAGGTGAGCACACTTCACCAATTGGGCTGAAGTAGGTTTGTGGAAACATGCAATAAAATTTGTTTTTATGTATTTGAAGCAAAATTATTTTAAAAATCCAAAATCCTGAATAATTTTCATTTTTGAAAAAACAGAAAATCCCTAAATTTTAGAGGGGAACTTTCTAAACTTCCCATGTGTTTTATGTAGCATGGAAATTTCTAGGTCTTTTTTGTAATACACCCATGCAAACATTTGGGAAATTTTATCACTTTTTCATGGCAGTTTTAGAATTTTTTACTTTCTCACATGGCAGCTTTATTACTAAGAGCATGTCATGTTTAATTATTAATAACATGATATTTTAATTATTAAGAGTATGCCATTTTATTACTAAGAGCATGGAATTTTAATAATCAATAACATGGCATTTTATTATTGAGAGGATGGCAGCTTATGGTTAAGAGCATGGCATCTTTATTATTTAATAACATGACACTTTTATTATAGGAGGATGACAGTTTTATTATCGAGAGTCTGACATTTTTAATGTTAAGAGGATGACAGTTTTACTATTAAGAGGGTAACAATTTTATTTTTTATTGGCATGGAAATTTTATTTTTCACTGACATGTCATTTTTTATGATTTTTTACATAGTAGACCAAATAAAGCAAAAATATTACAACATGAAATTTTGTTTTTGGTCCTTGGCAAAAAAATGTTCTCCAAAATATGCCTTTTTTTCACAGTGAAAGATCTACACGGCAAAATCCATCTTTTTTAGATCACACGACACATTTTTAATCATCCATTTGTAAATTTATAAATTAGCATGGCATTTTTCATATTTCCATATTCATGGCAATTATACATCTTGCCAATGGGGGTTCGCCCTCGCCCTCCCCCGGCTAAGGATTGAGAGAAGGGGGCGATGCATTGCCGGGAGCAGCTTCCCCTGGTGACCGAATTAGTTCGATCAAATTCCATCCTGGCGACTGATCGCCAGCTATGAGCATGCAAAGTATACAGGCTCTTGAGTAATACACTCCTTTTCATCCCCGCAAAAAAAAAAAAAGGCAAGGGCCGGCCACGGGTGCTTGTGCGCTCCGCGCTGCTCCGAAAGATGCTAATCAAGTCTTGCTCTGTTGCCATTTCGCACGTTTTGCGTGGTGTTTAGTGCGAGAAGCTTCCGGTCAATCTTGAAATCCTCTTTCCGATAGGGACCTGTTAGAGATGCTTTGTGCGCAGCGGGGTGCTAACTAACGAATTCTGTGGCGCTATGTGGGTGCTTTGCTTTGGGCTTTGTGGCACATCCATAATAAAATTATTACCTAATCCATTTTCCCGTCGCACCTAGCTGATGTTATTTTTAAATATTCTACGGTAATGGGCTTCATTGGGGAAACAATGTGACGTTGAAGCCATGCAAATCGTCAGTCATCGTAGGGAAGGGGTTCTTCTTATGCTCGGGCCTGCATATTCTTCTCTTTTGGGCCTTACACATGTACCACATTGATTATGTCATTCAGATTTATCGGTTTGGTTGTAATTTGTTAAGTTGCCTAGTTTATGGGCTTTATTAATTTAAAGCCAGACATCTCTAATGTCAATTTCAAACAAGCACTAATGATGGGAGCATGGTACTTGTGGTGGATACGTAGGCGAATGACACGTGATGAGCCGGTGCCACCTTCTTGGAGATGACCCATATCCATTCTATCGATTGCTTCAAATTTCCAAAATTCATTGACAAGTTCACATGTAATGCCAAAGACTAAATGGTGTAAGCCGGACCCCGGATACACAAAACTAAATGTTGATGCAGCCTTTTTTCCAGATGAAGGGAGTGGGGCAACTGCGGCTGTTATGAGGGATATTCATGGAAACTTCATTGCCACGCAATGCAATTTTGTACCGGTTGCGGCGGATGCGATTACAATGGAGGCGATGGCCATGAGAGATGGGCTATTCTTTGCCGACTCTCTAGGACTAAACCAAATTGAAGCGGAATCATATTCTCTCCAGGTAATTAACTTCTGCAATGGCCAAGAAAGATGGTGGGATGAAGCTGCGGCTCTCTTCGCGGAATGCGTTGATATTAGTACGTCGATTGGGAAGGTCATTTTTAAGCATTGTATTCGTTCTTGTAATCAAGCGGCGCATGTGCTAGCTAACTTCTCTTTTTGTAATAAGTCGAATCTCAGTTGGTAAACGAGCCACCTGATGTCATTGTCAGTAAGTTCGTGGATGATGTAAGTGTTCTATAATTCAATAAAGCTTGCCATGATGGCTTTCCCTAAAAAAAAGCCAGACGTCTCTAGAGTTTTCGTTCTGTAAAAAGAGCTTATGACACTGGAAGATTTGGGCTAGTGGGGTGGATGAAGAGATTTGGAAAGGTTACACTCGAGGTTAGCCAAATATTGTGCCAGAAGCAAGTGATATTGCCCAATTGCCCGTGAACACAAATGTTGTTTATCACGGAGAGCTTTTAGGCCAACTCCAACGTGCGACCCCATCCTGTCTGGGTGCGTCTGTTTGGGGCAAAACGGACAAACCGGACGGTCCAGCGCGCGGGCGTAAACAGACTTTTGTCTGTTTTCTGTCCGCTTTCGACCCATGCCCGGCCCAAGTTTGGGCCGCTTTTGGGGTGAAACAGACAGCGCGCAGACGGGCGGTACGCGCATGCTTGTCCTCCCATGGCCCGCCCTTCGGTGGCACAAAGCACCACCCTAGCACCCCATTTCGCCCATCCCCCCCAAACCCTCCCACGTCCCGCCCACCATCCTCCCCGTCCATGGCCGACGCCCCGTTGAATTCCGGCGGCCCGACCGTCGACCCGCCCGGAAAGGTGAAGAAGAAGGCGGCCAAGGGTCCGTGGAAGCCGCGGTCGGAATGCACGCCGGCAGAGCTCGCAAAGCTGGACGCGAAATCAGCGAAGAGGAGGAACCATAGGGCGGTCGTCAAGGGCAAGAACACCGCGACCAAGTTCGCCACCGAGCGCGATGCGTTGGAGGCCGCGCAGCGCAAGGCCGAGATCGACGAGAAGGAGGACATCGTCAACAAAGCGCATGCCCTCCTCATGCTTGGCATTTGCCGTCCGGCGGGTTTCTCTGCAGCGCCCGTCGGCCCGGCGAGCACATGCTCGTCGGTCGCCAGGCGTCGGCAGTGCCCCTCGCCGACGTCGCGGACCACGCCTTTGTCGGCCGGTTTCCCTCTTCCAAGGTACGAAGGCCAGACCCGTTTTTCGGGGTCGTCGACCTTGATTGCGCCGTCCACCCCGCGCCCCTCGGTCGTCATCGACCTCAACGTCATGCCGGGGTCCAGCGGCGGCGGCCGTCCGTCCGTCGAGATGCAAAGAAAGCAAGCACAACCGCTGTCTACGGGCACCATGTCGTCGCCTCGCGTCCTATTCGATGAAATGCCAACACCAACGCCAATGGTCGATGACCCCTTCTACCAGCAGTTCATGGAGAATGTCATCTACGAGGGTGGGCATGGCGGTGCCTACGATCCCGACGAGACCCAAAGTCAGGATGGCCGCGCCCAGTACGTTGCCGATGAAGACAATGAGGCCCACGACCATGCTGACTACGACCATGGTGACTCGTGGCATGAAGATGATGACATCTATTGCGAAGGTGATGGTGATGAAGAAGAAGGCATTGATATTGGGGGCGAGCCATTGTTCATCGACGAGCTCACCCAAAGAGCGGAAGCACAAAAGAGGAAGAAGAGCATTCATACGGGATCATACTCACAAGAAAAGGACAAGTTGATTTGCCAAAGTTAGATGAAGATTAGTCAAGATTCGAGGACCGGTGCGCAACAAAAGGGACTTGTTTTTTAGACAAGAGTTCACAAAATATTCCATGAAAGAAAGTTGTTTGCGCCCTATCAATTTACGAGCGATGGTGGCATCACCTCGATTCAAAATAGGTGGTTGTTCATCCAACAGGAATGCAACAAGTATTATGCCGCACTTGAGAGCGTTGAAGCACGTCCCATGAGTGGTCTCGGCATTGGGTACATGGTATGCTCTCTTACCTTTCTGCTACGGCCACGAGACGTCGGCCTTCTATATGTTTTCATGTTCAATTGTTGTTGGTCGTGTCGGCATTTCAATCTTTGGAAGCATTCAAGGCCCGACATAATGACAAGCCATTCACTCTTACGCATTATTGGCGTCCTGGCAAAGGCAGCTCCACATCGAGGCCGCCAATGTCACGGCCAGGTAGAGGCAGCTCGACATCGAGGCCATCAATGCCACAACCAAAGCAAAGGAGGTGGCTCTAGCGATCATGAGCGTGGACTTGACTAAGATGAGCGAGAAGACGAGGAGCTGGTTCGAGGCCAGGCAGAAGGAGATGTTCGACGCCAGCGGCCTGGACTAGGTGGTTTGTTCAGCCGTGGCCGTTCTTTTTGGAGGCTGGCATGGGTACCGGCCGCTAGGTCGCTGGCTGTGTGCCGGCGAGAAACCTATTCATTTTGGGGGCTGACTGTGTTTTCGGCGACAAAACTATTCGTTTCGTAGGCTGGCTCTGTTGCCGGCCGTTGGCTGTGTTGCCGGCGAGGACGTGTAGGCGGGCTGTGTTGCCTGCCGGCGTGAACTAGGGCCGCAGGCATGAACTAGGGCGTAGTTTATTCAAAAATTGGCGTTTGAAATAGAAGGCGGACAAGATGCGGCCAGGATGCGGCCACGCATTGGGTGCACGGCCACCACATCTCAGAAATGGCCCGGACACGATCCCATTATCTTACCCAAATGGACAGAATCCGGGTCAAAAACGGACGTTCGTTTGGGGTTGTACGCTGGAGTTGGCCTTATGTTACCCTTTCTTCAATCTCCATTAAAATTACTCACTATGTAAAAGGTATATACGCAACAGAAGTGCATTGTGCCATCATGCACACTTATACAAAGCCATGAAAGGAAGCAACGAGTAGTAGGAAGAAACTGGCCACATGTGGACTGAAATTGATTCTCCTGCAATACTAGTACTTCCTCTATAAATTAATATAATATTTTTATTAAATCACTAAAGTAGTAATCCAAAATGTCTTATACTTCCTTTGTCAAAAAAACTTGTCTCAACCTTGTCCCTCAAATGAATGTATCTAGCACAATGTTAATACTAGATACATTTATTTGATGGACAAATTTTTTCGGACAAAGGGAGTATGAGTTTGAGCTTTGAGCGAGTACCCTAATAATGAACCAATGCTATGGCAATAATAACCGTTGCTATTGCGATAATGAACAAGTAGCACACTGGCAAGAACCGCTACTACATGAGTTCCCAAAATTTGAGATAGTTAGATAGACGCCGTATGTGACAAGATTGTACTCCTTTCATTACTAAATACAGTATAAGTCTTTTTAAAGACTTTAATATGAACTACATACGATGTATATAGACGTAATTTAGAGTGTAGATTCACTTATTTTGCTCCGTATTCAGTTCATATTATCATCTTTTGGCTTAATTCTGAAGAATTACTACCCGGAGAATCACAATCGCAAAGCAACTCCTTTCTTCCCTAGGAATCACCCAAGAATTATCAAAATCGCTAGTGTATTTGAGAATGGTGGAAACTTGGCAATTCTAGCAATTCTAGCCCGGCCTTCAAAAGATGTTTGGTTTGAATTACTACCTATTGGGGACTCAAATTACGGTCAATATGCCACTGGGCCAGCCCGACCGAGTGAGGCAAAGGTACTGGCCCGCACTCCCATCGTCCACCCGCACTCCCATCGTCCCAGCCACCTCGAGCTAGGGTTTGGCGCGCCACCAGCCAGCTCCCGTCTC
Organism: Aegilops longissima; assembly: GCA_021605205.1. NCBI lineage: Eukaryota > Viridiplantae > Streptophyta > Magnoliopsida > Poales > Poaceae > Aegilops > Aegilops longissima. The sequence goes on along the minus strand of CM038681.1, from coordinate 166,844,324 downwards.
TGGCATCATCAGATCCGCCGGCAGGAGGCCACTATGATGCCGCCCCTTTCCCCCACCTCCAGCCGACCACGCCGCCCCGTCCAAGCCGCGCCCTGCAGCAAGACGCGCCGGCGGGAGGACCCTATAACACCGCCCCAGGCCGGCCGCCCCTTCTCCTCGACTCCTCTCCGCCCGGCCGCCCCTTCCCTCCACCTCCAGCCAGCCACGCCGCCCCGTCCAAGCCGCGCCCTGCAACAGGACACGCCGCCGTCGCCTCTCTTGATTGATACTGTATGCCTCTCTTGATTGCTACTGTATGCCATCCGTTAGTTTGTATGTTGCTTTGGATGGTGCAAACATGTGATTGATGGCATGTACTGGATGGTGCAAACATGTGATTAGCAAAAAAAAATTAGGAGCGTTACAGACATTTCAACAGATAACCCATACAACAACCACATGCTAGAATTACAGAAAAGAACTGAACAGACAATTCTGTGGGCAGTTTCCAGAATCGTAATTCTCCAAAATTATAGAGCGAAAAAATGTCTTATACTTACTTCGTCTGAAAAAGCTTGTCCCTCGAATGGATGTATCTAACACCAAGTTAGTGTTAGATACATCCATTTGAGGCACAAGCTCGGGATAAGCTTTTTCGTACAGAGGGTGTATTTAGAAACGGAGGGAGTTTAATTGAATTCAGACTACCATACAAGTGTATGCACCGAAATTGGATTTGAAAAAAAAAGTGTCTGCAATAATACAGATATCATCTCCAGAAGAGCATTGATTCCGCATATCAAAAAGATATACTAGTACAAAGGGATACACACGATCCATGCGTTGAGTTTCTGACCTCACCTCGCCTCGCCTCACGTCACCTCACCATAGACCTCAACCCTTCAGAACCCAACCTGCAAACCACACGGCAACGCCCTGCCATGGCCATCACCGCCACCAACAACAATGGTGCCGCCGCACCCACCCATGCCGCGAACGGAGCGGGCAACCAGGCCGGCCGCGACCACGTAGTCGTGTTCCCGTTCATGGCGAAGGGCCACACCCTCCCACTGCTTCACTTCGCCACGGCGCTCGCCGTGCACCAAAAGAACCTCCGCATCACCATGGTCATCACGCCCGCCAACCTCGCCTTCGCCCGCAGCCGCCTCCCGGCGTCGGTGCGCCTCGCGGTGCTCCCGTTCCCCTCGCTGCAGCCGCTGCCATCCGGCGTCGAGTCCACGGACACCCTGCCCGGCCCGGACCTCTACCCGACGTTCCTGCGCGCCACGGCGCTCCTGCGGGCGCCATTCGCGGAGTTCATGGCGTCGCTCCCGGCCCCGCCGCTCGTGCTCGTCTCCGACTCCTTCCTCGGGTTCACACACCGCGTCGCGGCCGACGCAGGCGTCCGCCGGATCGTGTTCCAAGGCATGTCCTGCTTCTCGATGGCCACCTGCAGATCGCTCATCACGAGCCCGCCGTCGTCTGTGGCTGAGCACGGCGCAAGCTTCCACGTGTCCCATATGCCGGAACACGTGAGGATCACGGCAGCGGATGTCCCGGACACGATCACCAGGCTCGGCGACGCCGAGGACCCAGTGACTCGGTTCCTTATCGAGGACATCGGCGAGTCCGACGCGCGCAGCTGGGGCGTCCTGGTCAACAGCTTCGCCATGCTGGAAGAGGACTACGTATCGGCCTTCATGTCGTTCTACCAGCCGGGCGCGCGCGCCTGGCTGGTGGGCCCTCTGTTTCTCGCCGCCGGCGACGTGCCGGAGCGCGAGGAGGAGCAGGACCCGGAGGGGTGCCTCGCCTGGCTCGACGAGATGGCGGAGCGGTCGGAGTCGGTGGTCTACGTGTCGTTCGGCACGCAGGCCCATGTCTCCGACGAGCAGCTCGATGAGCTGGCGCGCGGGCTGGTGCAGTCCGGCCACCCATTCCTCTGGGCCGTCCGGTCCGGAACGTGGTCGCCGCCGGTGGACGCGGGGCCGCACGGAAGGATCGTCCGCGGGTGGATCCCGCAGAGGAGCGTGCTGGCTCACCCCGCGGTGGGAGGGTTCGTGAGCCACTGCGGGTGGAACTCGGTGATGGAGAGCCTGGCAGCGGGGAAGCCCGTCCTGGCGTGGCCACAGATGGCCGAGCAGCACCTGAACGCGCACCACGTCACGCACATCATCGGCGCCGGGGTGAGGATAATGGCCGCCGGGGGCGCGGGGGCCGTGGTGGGTAGGGCGGAGGTGGAGCACAAGACCAGGAGGCTGATGGACGCCGGAGACTCGGACGGGCAGAAAATGCGAGCGAAGGCGGCCTGGGCTCAGAAGGCGGCCAAGTCAGCGGTGAGCGACGGTGGCACCTCACGTGTCGCCTTGCTGAAGCTGGTGGAAGAGCTGCAGGGGAGCTACTGTGACGTCATCGCGGCGCACGATAATCAAATCAATCGGCCGCGACGGGACGATACGGACGCCCATGATTTGTGAAAATAACTTCAGCTCATGTGTGTGTGTGCACCGATGTGTAAGCGCGTAATCTGTTGTGTGATATGCCGTGTACTCCATTAATTTTGTAGCGTCGTGACTGTGCACTTCACGAGGCTGCTGGTCATTTGCTTTTATCTTAGCTTTTTTAGTGTGCGACTGAAGTCGCTTTGATGGTGTTTTTTTTTTCTTTTCAAAAAAGGAGGATTACCACGTCCCTACATTAAAGCAACTCCAGTGCGGCGACTCAAACGGACGGCGATTTCGTCCGTTTTTTGTCCGTTTGGGTCGATCGCCCGCCTGACATCCGTCCTGTTTTAGATATGGGTCGACAGCGCGCCCAACGCGCCGACCCATATGTGCCGGCTTAGCCGTCTGACCGCCCTATTTTGCATTGATGAATTTGCATTCAAAGCATATAGTCAAATAACATAGTTTGAACCGAATAAAATAGCATAGTTTTACAAGCCGAATACAAATAAAAATGTCTCATATAGTTTCGCAAATGAATAAAATAAAATACATCTATTGGTTGCCAACATGAGCCCACATATGCTCAACCAAAATCATTTTGCAGTTGCACGTGAGTTTCCTAATCACGCATGTCATGATGAAATTGGGTGAACTGTTCGAACGTTGCCGCTCTTCCATGCTCAGGCACAACATTTTCACCTTGAAACTGAAACCTTATTCGTACAGACGTTCCGGGCGCTCGTGTTCTACGATCATATTGTGCATGATCACACAAGCAGTCATCACCTCTCACAGTTTCTGCGTGCTCCAGGTATTAGCAGGATACCGAACGATGCCCCATCGAGATTGCAAAACACCAAAGGCACGCTCGACATCCTTCCTAGCACTCTCTTGCTCTTGGGCAAATCTTTTCCTCTTCTCTCCGACAGGGTTGGGTATTGTCTTAACAATAGTGGTCCACTGAGGATAGATACCGTCACCCAGGTAGTATCCTTTGTCGTAGTTGTGGCCGTTGACAGTAAAGTTCAGCGGTGGGCTGTTGCCTTCGGCAAGCCTAGCAAACACCGGCGAGCGCTGAAGCACGTTGATATCATTGTGTGATCTAGCCATGCCAAAGAAAGAGTGCCAGATCCAGAGATCTTGAGACGCCACGGCCTCTAGTATGACAAAGGCAAGGCCCGACATGGTTTTTATAACGCCCTTCCCAAGCGTAAGGCAGTTCTTCCACTCCCAGTGCATGCAGTCTATGCTGCCAAGCATCCCTGGGAAGCCCCTACTGGCATTCATCGCCAACAAACGGGATGTATCTTCAGTTGTCGGCTCTCTCAAGTACTTAGGGCCAAACACAGCAACAACAGCCTTGCAGAACTTATACAGGGACTCTAGGCATGTAGACTCGCTCATACAGACGTACTTGTCAATGAGATCACCGGGCACTCCGTATGCAAGCATTCGGATGGCGGCAGTGCATTTCTGATAAGAGGAGAAACCAATCTTGCCAACGACATCCTCTTTGCATTCGAAATAGTCATCATAGCCGACCATCCCCTCTCTAATACGGTTGAAAAGATGCCTACTCATACGGAAACAGCTAGCTGCCCTGCCGGCGTCTGACGAGTGGGCCGGCGTCCGACGAGCGTGCCGGTGAGGATCTGGCCGGGGCGGCGAGGCGACTTCTTGGTCGCGAGCGGCTGTGTGGTGGGGGAAGCGGGGGTGGGAAGCAGTCGGCTCCCCGGCGGCAAGATGGCGGTAGCGAGGCGACGTGGGAGTGGGCGGCGTTGCTGGGTGGATGTGGAGGCGGCGGCTGCTGGCAGAGTCGCCGGCAAAAATGGGCGTCGGCGACGAAGGAGGTGGGCGAGGGATGCTGTTGGATGGGGGGGGGGGCATGCCAATGTGTCACCGACCAGCGGGCCCGGGGGAGGAGAAGGCTAGCGTGCGCGCGTCCGTCGCATGTCCGCGCCGACGCAAATCCGGCTCAAAAATGGGCCGGGAATGGGTTGCCCGCGAACGAAAAGCGGGCGCGTGTCCGTTTGAGTCGGTGCGTTGGGCCGCCTTTTGTGTCCACGCCAACCCAAATGGACGGCGGCGGACGAAATGGATCGCCCCATTGGAGTTGCTCTTACATTGCATATAGCCATATATATTAATAATAATAATGCAAAATCCAGCAGCCGAACAACATCGATCGAAAAAAAGGGACATGCATTACTCGATCCTTCCGAAAGAGGCGCATGCCTCGTGAAGTCACGATAGTAGCTCCGCCGGATAGCCACTAATCCTATGTTACAAGACGACATCAGAAACGAAAGATACACAACTCTTATACTACATCTTTAAGAAAAAATCGCCACACGTGTGCCGATGATGGCGAGTCCAACACCAGGCTGAACTCCAGATTCTCATTCCTGAAGCCAAGTTTCAATCCAGCACGTTCAACAAGGTCACACGCAAGCGTGCGTTGACATAGATCAGAGATCTTGTGTTTTCACCGGAGTGCATATACTTGTTGTTGAAGCCATCTATACCATCATCCCTTATCTGGCCATCGATGCCTCGATAACCGGATACCTCTGGAGAGGACACCAGAAGACAAAGACGTCCCATACCTCCTGCCTCCCGATACTGTCGCACCACCTTTGATCCAGCAACAACTGGCTAAACATGACACCTCCGTCACAGCCACCGTGCAACACCATTCGGTACTAGACATAACTTGACATCTCCGCATAAGACGTCGTGCATAGCATCCGTTGGTGGCTTCACCTGCCGGCGACAGGCATTACTTGATCCTTCCGAAAGACGTGCATGTGTCACTGACGACCCACAAGTATAGGGGATCAATTGTAGCTCTTTTCGATAAGTAAGACTGTCGAACCCAACGAGGAGAAGAAGGAAATGACAAGTAGTTTTCAGTAAGGTAATGTCTGCAAGTGCTGAAATTGTAAGTAGCCAAGTAGTTTGATAGCAAGATAATTTGTAACGAGCAAGTAACGATAGTAGTAACAAAAGTGCAGCAAGGTAGCCTGATGTCTACTACGCAACCTTCTCCTTGTAGACGTTGTTGGGCCTCCAAGTGCAGAGGTTTATAGGACAGTAGCAAATTTCCCTCAAGTGGATGACCTAAGGTTTATCAATCCGTGGGAGGCGTAGGATGAAGATGGTCTCTCTCAAACAACCCTGCAACCAAATAACAAAGAGTCTCTTGTGTCCCCAACACACCCAATACAATGGTAAATTGTATAGGTGCACTAGTTCGGCGAAGAGATGGTGATACAAGTGCAGTATGGATGGTGGATATAGGTTTTTGTAATCTGAAAATATAAAAACAGCAAGGTAACTAATGATAAAAGTGAGCGTAAACGGTATTGCAATGTGTAGAAACAAGGCCTAGGGTTCATACTTTCACTAGTGCAAGTTCTCTCAACAATAATAATATAATTGGATCATATAACTATCCCTCAACATGCAACAAAGAGTCACTCCAAAGTCACTAATAGCAGAGAGCAAACGAAGAGATTATGGTAGGGTACGAAACCACCTCAAAGTTATTCTTTCCAATCAATCCGTTGGACTATTCCTATAAGTGTCACAAACAACCCTAGAGTTCGTACTAGAATAACACCTTAAGACACAAATCAACCAAAACCCTAATGTCACCTAGATACTCCAATGTCACCTCAAGTATCCGTGGGTATGATTATACGATATGCATCACACAATCTCAAATTCATCTATTCAATCCAACACAAAGTACTTCAAAGAGTGCCCCAAAGTTTCTATCGGAGAGTCAAGACGAAAACGTGTGCCAACCCCTATGCATAGGTTCATGGGCGGAACCCGCAAGTTGATCACCAAAACATACATCAAGTGAATCACGTGATATCCCATTGTCACCACAGATACGCACGGCAAGACATACATCAAGTGTTCTCAAATCATTAAAGACTCAATCCGATAAGATTACTTCAAAAGGAAAACTCAATCCATTACAAGAGAGTAGAGGGGGAGAAGCAACATAAGATGCAACTATAATAGCAAAGCTCGCGATGCATCAAGATCATGCCAAATCAAGAACACGAGAGAGAGAGAGAGAGATCAAACACATAGCTACTTTGGTACATACCCTCAGCCCCGAGGGTGAACTACTCCTCCTCGTCATGGAGAGCACCGGATGATGAAGATGGCCACGGTGAGGTTCCCCCGCAGGTGCCGAGAGCGGTCCCGATTGGTTTCGTGGCTACAGAGGCTTGCGGCGGAACTCCCGATCCATTCTGTTCCCAGAAGTTTTTAGGGTATATGGGAATATATAGGTGAAAGAAGTACGTCAGGGGAGCCACGAGGGGCCCACGAGGGTGGAGGGCGCGCCCGAGGGGGTGGGCGCTGTCGGTGTCAAAACCGGCGGATCTCGGGTAGGGGGTCCCGATCTGTGTGTCAAGGCTGATGGTAACAGGAAGCAAGGGACACAGATGTTTACCCAGGTTCGGGCCCTCTCGATGGAGGTAAAACCCTACTTCCTGCTTGATTAATATTGATGATATGGGTAGTACAAGAGTAGATCTACCACGAGATCGTAGAGGCTAAACCCTAAGAGCTAGCCTATGATGGTATGATTGTAATTGTGATCGGCCCTCTAAGGACCAACCTCTCCGGTTTATATAGACACCGGAGAGGGCTAGGGTTTACATGGAGTCGGTTACAAGAAAGGAAACACAATATCCGGATCGCCAAGCTTGCCTTCCACGCAAAGGAGAGTCCCATCCGGACACGGGCCGAAGTCTTGAGTCTTATATCTTCACGCTTCAATAGTCTGGACGTTGTACATGTTGGAAATATGCCCTAGAGGCAATAATAAAAGGATTATTATTATGTTTCCTTGTTCGTGATAATTGTCTTTTATTCATGCTATCATTGTATTATCCGTAAATCGTAATACACGTGTGAATACTTAGACCACAACATGTCCCTAGTGAGCCTCTAGTTGACTAGCTCGTTGATCAACAGATAGTCATGGTTTCCTGACTATGGACATTGGATGTCGTTGATAACGGGATCACATCATTAGGAGAATGATGTGATGGACAAGACCCAATCCTAAGCATAGCACAAGATTGTGTAGTTCGTTTTGCTAGAGCTTTTCCAATGTCAAGTGTCTCTTCCTTAGACCATGAGATCGTAACTCCTGGATACCGTAGGAGTGCTTTGGGTGTACCAAACGTCCACAACGTGAATCGGGTGACTATAGAGGTGCACTACAGGTATCTCCGAAAGTGTCTGTTGGGTTGACACGGATCGAGATCGGATTTGTCACTCCGTGTTACGGAGAGGTATCACCGCCCACTCGGTAGTGCATTATTATAATGAGCTCAAAGTGACCAAGTGTCCGGTCACGGATCATGCATTACGGTATGAGTAAAGTGACTTGCGTGCTTGAGATTGAACGAGGTATTGGGATACCGACGATCGAATCTCGGGCAAGTAACATACCGATCGACAAAGGGAATTGTATACGGGGTTGCTTGAATCCTCGACATCGTGGTTCATCCGATGAGATCATCGAGGAGCATGTGGGAGCCAACTGTAACGCCCCGGATTCGATGTGCCAGGTGTCTGCCAGTTATTCGCCGTCTTTGCCATGTCATTTGCTTGCGTGTTGCACTTTGCCATGTCATCTTTTGCATTTCATATCATGTCATCATGTGCATTTCATTTTGCATACGTGTTCGTCTCATGCATCCGAGCATTTTTCCCGTTGTCCGTTTTGCAATCCGGCACTCCCATGTCTCCCGGCGCCCCTTTTACCTCTTTTCATGTGCGGGTGTTAAACGGTCTCGAATGGACCGAGGTTTGTCAAGCGGCCTTGGTATAGCACCGTAGACCGCTGTCAAGTTTCGGATCATTTGAGGTCGTTTGGTACTCCAACAGTTAACCGGTAACCGCAAAGCTCTCTTTTGTATTGCAGCCCAACACCCTTTCTAAGTTGCCCAAAACCCACCAAACTCCCTCCATGCTCTCGGTCGTTCGATCACGATCGCGTGGCAAAAACCGCACCTCATTTGGACTCTCCTAGCTCCCTCTACCTATAAAACTAGATCCCCAAAAAATTCGGTCCAATCCACCCCTAACCCTAGCTTCTTCTCACCCGGCCGCACGGACATGTCCGCGCCCACCGACATGTCCGTTCCACCACCGCCGACGCCCGCGCCAGTGGCGCCGCCACGTGGCCTCACCGCCGCCATCCACCGCCGCCGCCTGCCGGCGCCTTGCCCATGCCCGCCTTCCTCGCCCGCGGCGCACTTATCCCGCCGCCACCCAGCGCTCTGGCTGCCCGTGCCCGAGCCCTCGCTCCGCCCGCCGCCAGCCGCTGGCGCCGCCCGCCGATCGCCGCCCGCCGCCCTCCGCTGCGCTTGCCGGGGCTCACGGCCTCCCTCATCGCCGCCCGGCGGATCCGGCCGGGAGCCCGGATCCGCCGCCCCTCGCTGCCCCCTCCATCTCCGCCGGATCCCGCACCTCCGGCGAGCTCTCCGGCGCCGCATCGATATCCGTGCACGCAGGGTTGACTTCCCCCCTCTAAAAAATCCTCTAAGTCCTTTTCTGCATGTAATTTTGTGCCATTTTCATCGTGCTGTAAGTTTGTCATCGTTGATCCATTTTGCACGTATAATATGTCAAAATGTTCGCCTCGAAGAGTAGATCATTTCATCTCATCGCATCATTTTCATTTGAGCACATCTTGATGCCCGAAATGCTGTTGCAAGAGTGCTATGTGATGTTAGTTTCTGATTTTTATCAGAACTTGCACTTTTGTCATTTTTTCCATGATTGATGTGTGCATCCTATGGACTTGAGTCCTACATGTGTTTTGTAATAGGCCATGTCTTATTTCCAGTGGTGCTTGCTATGTATTTTTGTGATCTATGTGGTGACTAGCACAAGCATGCAAACTAGGTGTCTTGTTGTTGCTGATTTCAGCCCTGTTTTGCTGATATTTTGATGCCATGTTAACTTGATGCTACCGAGAGATCCATGCATATTTTGAGATACTTCAGTAAGGATGTTTTGTAAAGCATGTCTTCCTCTATCCATCCATACCCTTGTTTGCAATTATGGAGTAGTCTAGCTTGAGTCAATAGAGCTCTACTTTTGCTATCAAATGTTTCCTGGCAGATTGTATACATGTTATTCAATTTTGCCAAGCTTGTTGTGGTTGATCCTTGTATGCTATGTTATTGTTCATGCCATGTATGTCTTGTATGCCATGTCTTCTTGATGTATGTATGCTTAGTTTATCATATAAGGATCTGTAGTGAGTGCATTGAGATTGTAAACATGCCTTCTTGTTATCAGTTTTTGACATGCCATGTTGCTGAATCTGTTAACGAAACTTTCAATATTGACATGGGTGTTACTATATTTTCTGATCCTTTTTGTCTTATGGTAACTAAAGGACTTTTGTTATATGCTTTGAGTAGATTCATGCCATGCCTTTGTTTGCCATGATAAGTCCCTGTAACATGTTGTTTCATAGCTCTAAACATTGCAACCTGATGTTAATTTCTGCAAAGTCTGAAACTGTTATTACTTGCAATCTTGCCATGTCGTTTTGAGCATGTTCTAATTGTTTCTGGAGATAGCTCAGTGTTCATGTTTTGTAATGATTTACCTGTAGATCATGCCCATGCCTTTTGTTATTATGTTGGGGTGCTGTAGCATGTTGTTTTGATGCTTGCAATATGCCTAGTTGCTGTTTTGGACAGCTTGTTCTTTAAACTTGTATAGGGTGTATGTGTCGAACCGTTGCTCCGTTTTGAGTGTGCTCTATATGAAACTTGCTTGATTTTGCATGTAGTTTCATATTATCATGTTGGATCCTTGTTTTGAGAGTGTTTGCTTGATGTTTGTATGCATTTTGCATCAATGCCATGTTTATCTTGTTTTGCTCATATCTTCTAGGCGTAGCTCAATCTAATGAACTTTATATGTAACTTGACTAGAATTTCGTGTAGATCATCGTGGTGCATATTAAATTGCTGTTTAACAACTTGAACATAAGGTTTATCCAGATCTGGACCAATTTCGAAATTTGCATATGAGAACTTACCGAATTGTTATATGTTGTTTCCGGCCTCATTTAAACTTGCTTTGATGTGTTGCTCTTGTTTGCATCATCTCTTGCCATGAGTAGCTTCATGTAGTCTTGTCATGGATCATGCTTGTTGTGCTTCATGCCTTGTTCATGTGTGGTGTGTTTACTATGTTGTGTGCTTCTTCTTGTTAGTTCTGTTTTCGTTGCGATCGTGAGGGTTCGTTCGCTCACGCTTGGTTCGGCTTCATCCGTTCATCTTCTTCATGGATCCGCTCTCTTCTTCATGGACTCGTTCTTCTTCCTTGCGGGATTTCAGGCAAGATGACCGCTACCCTGGATCTCACTACTATCATTGCTATGCTAGTTGCTTCGTTCTTTCGCTATGCTTTGCTACCTATTACCTGCTTATCAAGCCATCCCAAATTGCCATGAACCTCTAACTCGTTGTCATCCTTCCTAGCAAACCGTTGTTTGGCTATGTTACCGCTTTGCTCAGCCCTCTTATAGCGTTGTTAGTTGCAGGTGAAGATGAAGTTTGTTCCTTGTTGAACATGGAGATGTTGTTCCTTGTTGGAACATGTTTACTTGTTGGGATATCACAATATATCTTATTTAATTAATGCATCTATATACTTGGTAAAGGGTGGAAGGCTCGGCCTTATGCCTGGTGTTTTGTTCCACTCTTGCCGCCCTAGTTTCCGTCATATCGGTATTATGTTCCCGGATTTTGCGTCCCTAACGCGGTCGGGTGATTTATGGGACCCCCTTGACAGTTCGCTTTGAATAAGACTTTTCCAGAGCAAGGCCCAACATTGGTTTTACCATTTGCCTCACCACCACCTATATTTCCCTTGGGAGTAATTAACCCAAGGGTCATCTTTATTTAGCCCCCGGACCAGTGCTTCTCTAAGTGCTGGCCCGAACCGAGCTGCCTGCGGGGCCACCTTGGGGCAACTTGAGGGTTGGTTTTACTCGTAGCTAGTCTCATCCGGTGTTTCCCTGAGAACGAGATATGTGCAGCTCCTATCGGGATTGTCGGCGCATCGGGCGGCTTTGCTGGTCTTGTTTTATTGCTGTGAAATGTCTTGTAGCCGGATTCCGAGACTGATCGGCTTCCCGGGAGAAGGTCTATTCTTCGTGGATCGCGAGAGCTTATCATGGGCTAAGTTGGGACACCCCTGCAGGGTTTGATCTTTCGAAAGCCGTGCCCGCGGTTATGTGGCAGATGGGAATTTGTTAATGTCCGGTTGTAGAAAACCTGAAGTTGATCTCAATTAAAATACACCAACCGTAAAGCGTAACGTGAGTGTCTCTTTTCAGGGTTGATCGAGAGGAGAACACGGTTTCTTGGGTTATGTCCGACGTAAGTAGGTGTTCGGATCACTTCTTGATCATTGCTAGTTGACGACCGTTCCTTTGTTTCTCTTCTCGCTCTCATTTGCGATGTTAGCCACCATATATGCTTAGTCGCTGCCGCAACCTCACCACTTTACCCTTCCTTCTCCATTAAGCTTTGCTAGTCTTGATACCCATGGTAATGGGATTGTTGAGTCCTCGTGGCTCACAGATTACTACACCACCAGTTGCAGTGTACAGGTTTGCGATGATCATGACGTGAGAGCGATGTTTGCTTGTAGTCTCGAATCTAATGAACTTTATATGTAACTTGACTAGAATTTCGTGTAGATCATCGTGGTGCATATTAAATTGCTGTTTAACAACTTGAACATAAGGTTTATCCAGATCTGGACCAATTTCGAAATTTGCATATGAGAACTTACCGGAATTGTTATATGTTGTTTCCGGCCTCATTTAAACTTGCTTTGATGTGTTGCTCTTGTTTGCATCATCTCTTGCCATGAGTAGCTTCATGTAGTCTTGTCATGGATCATGCTTGTTGTGCTTCATGCCTTGTTCATGTGTGGTGTGTTTACTATGTTGTGTGCTTCTTCTTGTTAGTTCCTGTTTCGTTGCGATCGTGAGGGTTCGTTCGTCTACGCTTGGTTCGGCTTCATCCGTTCATCTTCTTCATGGATCCGTTCCTCTTCTTCATGGACTCGTTCTTCTTCCTTGCGGGATTTCAGGCAAGATGACCGCTACCCTGGATCTCACTACTATCATTGCTATGCTAGTTGCTTCGTTCTTTCGCTATGCTGCGCTACCTATTACCTGTTTATCAAGCCATCCCAAATTGCCATGAACCTCTAACTCGTTGTCATCCTTCCTAGCAAACCGTTGTTTGGCTATGTTACCGCTTTGCTCAGCCCCTCTTATAGCGTTGTTAGTTGCAGGTGAAGATGAAGTTTGTTCCTTGTTGGAACATGGAGATGTTGTTCCTTGTTGGAACATGTTTACTTGTTGGGATATCACAATATATCTTATTTAATTAATGCATCTATATACTTGGTAAAGGGTGGAAGGCTCGGCCTTATGCCTGGTGTTTTGTTCCACTCTTGCCGCCTAGTTTCCGTCATATCGGTATTATGTTCCCGGATTTTGCGTCCCTAACGCGGTCGGGTGATTTATGGGACCCCCTTGACGGTTCGCTTTGAATAAGACTTTTCCAAAGAAGGCCCAACATTGGTTTTACCATTTGCCTCACCACCACCTATATTTCCCTTGGGAGTAATTAACCCAAGGGTCATCTTTATTAGCCCCCGGACCGGTGCTTCTCTAAGTCTTGGCCCGAACCGAGCTGATGCTGGGGGCCACCTTGGGGCAACTTGAGGTTGGTTTTACTCGTAGCTAGTCTCATCCGTGTTTCCACGAGAACGAGATATGTGCAGCTCCTATCGGGATTGTCGGTATCAGGCGGCTTTGCTTGGTCTTGTTTTATTCTTGTGAAATGTCTTGTAGCCGGATTCCAGACGATCGGGCTTCCCGGGAGAAGGTCTATTCCTTCGTGGATCGCGAGAGCTTATCATGGGCTAAGTTGGGACACCCCTGCAGGGTTTGATCTTTCGAAAGCCGTGCCCGCGGTTATGTGGCAGATGGGAATTTGTTAATGTCGGTTGTAGAAAACCTGAAGTTGATCTCAATTAAAATACACCAACCGTGTGCGTAACCGTGAGTGTCTCTTTTCAGGGTTGATCGAGAGGAGAACACGGTTTCTTGGGTTATGTCTGACGTAAGTAGGTGTTCAGGATCACTTCTTGATCATTGCTAGTTGACGACCGTTCCTTTGTTTCTCTTCTCGCTCTCATTTGCGATGTTAGCCACCATATATGCTTAGTCGCTGCTGCAACCTCACCACTTTACCCTTCCTTCTCCATTAAGCTTTGCTAGTCTTGATACCCATGGTAATGGGATTGCTGAGTCCTCGTGGCTCACAGATTACTACACCACCAGTTGCAGGTACAGGTTTGCGATGATCATGGCGTGAGGCGATGTTTGCTTGTGTTGGAGTTCTTCTTACGCTTATTCGTTCAGGGATAGGTTCGGTCGGCCTTTGGGCTAGCAGGGTGGATGTCGTTGAGTTTACTGTTTATGTTTCATCCGTAGTCGGATGTTGTTCTTGTATATGATGTTGATGTATTCTTGTGGCATTTGTGCCTTATGTATGTATCCCTATCTATTATGTAATGTTGATGTAATGATATCCACCTTGCAAAAGCGTTTCAATATGCGGGTCTATCCTTGGTGGGACCGTTGAGTTCCTTTTGGATAGGGTCGCATATTGGGCGTGACACCAACATGGGTATCCAGATCCCGCTGTTGGTTATTGACCGGAGAGCCATCTCGGTCATGTCTACGTGTCTCCCGAACCCGTAGGGTCTACACACTTAAGGTTTGGTGACGCTAGGGTTGTATGAATATGAGTATGCAGCAAACCGAATGTTGTTCCGAGTCCCGAATGAGATCCCGGACGTCACGCGGAGTTCCGGAATGGTCCGGAGGTAAAGAATTATATATAGGAAGTGCTATTTTGGCCATCGGGAGAATTTCGGGGGTTACCGGTATTGTACCGGGACCACTGGAAGGGTCCCGGGGGTCCACCGGGTGGGGCCACCTATCCGGGAGGGCCCCGTGGGCTGAAGTGGGAGGGGATCAGCCCCTGGTGGGCTGGTGCGCCCCCCACTTGGGCCCCCTTGCGCCTAGGGTTGGAAACCCTAGGGTGGGGGCGCCCCACTTGCCTTTGGGGGCAAGCCTCCCCCCTTGGCCGCCGCCCCCCATCTAGATGGGTTCTAGAGGGGCCGGCGCCCCCCCTGGGGGCCTATATAAAGGGGGGTGAGGGAGGGCAGCTGCACCCTGCATCTTGGCGCCTCCCTCCTCTGCTACACCTCTCCCTCTCATGAGAAGCTCGGCGAAGCCTGCTGCAGTGATCTGTATCCACCACCACGCCATGTTGCTGGATCTTCATCAACCTCTCCTTCCCCTTGCTGGATCAAGGCGGAGGAGGCGCCACGCTGACCGTCGTGTGTTGAGCGCGGAGGTGCCGTCCGTTCGGCGCTAGGATCTCCGGTGATTTGGATCACGACGAGCGACTCCCTCAACCCGTTCTCTTGAGCGCTTCCTTCCGCGATCTACAAAGGTATGTAGATGCACTCCGATCACTTTCGTTGGTAGATGAACTCATAGATGGATCTTGGTGAAACCGTAGGAAATTTTTGTTTTCATAGCGTTCCCCAACAGTGGCATCATGAGCTAGGTCTATGCGTAGTTCTCTTTTGCGAGTAGAACACAATTTGTTGTGGGCGTAGATGTTGTCAACTTTCTTGCCGCTACTAGTCTTATTTTGCTTCAGCGGTATTGTGGGATGAAGCGGCCGGACCGACCTTACACGTGCGCTTCGTGAGACAGGTTCCACCGACCGACATGCTCTAGTTGCATAAGGTGGCTAGCGGGTGTCCTGCTCTCCCACTTTAGTTGGGCGGATTCATGAAAAGGGTCCTTATGAAGGGTAAATAGAAATTGACAAATCACGTTGTGGTTATTCATAGGTAAGAAAACGTTCTTGCTAGAACCCAATTGCAGCCACGTAAAAGATGCAACAACAATTAGAGGACGTCTAACTTGTTTTTGCAGCAATTGTCATGTGATGTGATATGGCGAAAGTTGTGATGAATGATGAATGATATATTGTGATGTATGAGATCATGTTCTTGTAATAGGAATCACGACTTGCATGTCGATGAGTATGACAATCGGCAGGAGCCATAGGAGTTGTCTTAATTATTGTATGACCTGCGTGTCATTGATTCAACGCCATGTAAATTACTTTACTTTATTGCTAAGCGTGTTAGCCATAGTAATAAAGTAATAGTTGGCGAGCAACTTTATGGAGACACGATGATGGAGATCATGGTGTCATGCGGTGACAAGATGATCATGGAGCCCGAAGATGAAGATCAAAGGAGCTATATGATATTGGTCATATCATGTCACTACTTTATATAATTGCATGTGATGTTTATTATGTTTTATGCATCTTGTTTACTTAGAACGGCGGTAGTAAATAAGATGATCCCTTATAATAATTTCAAGAAAGTGTTCCCCTAACTGTGCACCGTTGCTAAAGTTAAATGCGTTTGAAGCACCACGTGATGATCGGGTGTGATAGATCCTTACGTTCACATACAACGGTGTAAGACAGTTTTACACATGCAAAACACTTAGGGTTAACTTGACGAGCCTAGCATGTACAGACATGGCCTCGAACACAAGAGACCGAAGGTCGAACATGAGTCGTATGGAAGATACGATCAACATGGAGATGTTCACCGACGATGACTAGTCCGTCTCACGTGATGATCGGACACAGCCTAGTCGACTCGGATCATGTAACACTTAGATGACTAGAGGATGTCAAATCTGAGTGGGAGTTCATTAAATAATTTGATTAGATGAACTTAATTATCATGAACATTAGTCTAAAATCTTTGCAAAATGTCTTGTAGATCAAATGGCCAGCGCTCATGTCACCATGAACTTCAACGCGTTCCTAGAAAACCAAGCTGAAAGATGATGGCAGCAACTATTCGGATGGGTCCGAACACGAGATCATCCTCATAGCAGCCAAGAAACAATATGTCCTAGAAGCACCGCTAGGTGAAGCACCATCCTGAGAACCAAGACATTATGAATGCTTGGCAGTCTCGTCTTGATGATTACTCCCTCGTTCGGTCGGCATGCTTTACAGCTTAGAACCTGGGCTCCAAAAGCGTTTTGAGCAACACGGAGCATATGAGATGTTCGAGGAGCTGAAAATGGTTTTCCAAGCTCATGCCCGGTCGAGAGATATGAAGTCTCCGACAAGTTCTATAGTTGTAAGATGGAGGAAAACAGTTCTCATCGGTGAGCACATACTCAAAATGTCTGGTTGCACAACCACTGTCCCAGTGGACATTAACCTCCTGACGAGGCGGTCATTGATGAATCCTTGATCGCCCCACCAAGCTACAAGAGCTTTGTGATGAACTACAATATGCGAGGGGATGGTGAAGACCATTCTGAAGTATTCTCAATCTGAAGTCAGCAGAGGTTGAAATCAAGAAAGAACATCAAGTGTTGATGGTAAATAAAACCACTAAGTTCAAGAAGGGCAAGGGTAAGAAGAACTTCAAGAAGGACGACAAAGATGTTGCCACGCCTGCAAGCTAGTTGCCGGGAAGAAGTCAAAGAATGGACCCAAGCACGAGACAGAGTGCTTTTATTGCAAAGGAAGGGCCATTGAAAGCGGAACTGCCCCAAATACTTAGCGGACAAGAAGGCCGGTAACACTAAAGGTATATTTGATATACATGTAATTGATGTGTACCTTACCAAAGACTCGTAGTAACTCACAGGTATTTGATACCGTGCCGTTGCTCACATTTTAACTCACAGCAGGAGCTGCGGAATAAGCGGAGATGGCGAAGGATGAGGTGACGATGCGCGTCGGGAATGGTTCCAAGGTCGATGTGATCGCCGTCGGCACGCTACCTCTACATTTACCTACGGATTAGTTTTAAACCTCAATAATTGTTATTTAGTGCCAAGTTTGAGCATGAACATTGTATCGATCTCGTTTAATGCGAGATGGCTACTCATTTAAATCCGAGAATAATGGTTGTTCTATTTATATGAGAGATATGTTTTATGGTCATGCTCCGATGGTCAATGGTTTATTCTTAATAAATCTCGACCGTAATGTTACACATATTCATAATGTGAATACCAAAAGATGTAAAGTTGATAACGATAGTCCCACATACTTGTGGCACTGCCGCCTTGGTCACATTGGTGTCAAGCGCATGAAGAAGCTCCATTCTGATGGACTTTTAGAATCTCTCAATTATGAATCATTTGACACATGCGAACCATGCCTCATGGGCAAAATGACCAAGACTCCGTTCTCCAGAACAATGGAGCGAGCAACCAACTTATTGGAAATCATACATACCGATGTAAAGCGGTCCAATGAGCGTCGAGGCTCATGGAGGATATCGTTATGTTCTCACTCTCACGAATGACTTAAGTAGATATGGGTATGTCTACTTGATGAAACACAAGTATGAGACCTTTGAAAAGTTCAAGGAATTTCAGAATGAGGTGGAGAATCAACGTGACCGAAAAATAAAGTTCTTCGATCAGATCGTGGAGGAGAATATTTAAGTCATGAATTTGGTACACACTTAAGGAAATGTGGAATCGTTTCACAACTCACGCCCTGGAATACCTCAGCGAACGGTGTGTCGAGCGTCGTGTCGCACTCTATTGGATATGGTGCAATCTATGACGTCTCTTCTTGATTTACGCTATCATTTTGGGGATACGCTCTAGAGACAGCTACATTCACTTTAAATAGGGCACCGTCTAAATCCGTTGAGGCGACACCGTATGAATTATGGTTTGGGAAGAAACCTAAGCTGTCGTTTCTAAAAGTTTGGGGATGCGATGCTTATGTCAAGAAACTTCAACCTTGAAAAGCTCGAACCCAAGTCGGAAAATCGTCTTCATAGGATACCCTAAGGAAACCATTGGGTATACCTTCTACCTTAGATCCGAAGGCAAGATCTTTGTTGCCAAGAACGGATCCTTTCTTGAAAAGGAGTTTCTCTCGAAAGGAGTAAGTGGGAGGAAAGTAGAACTCGATGAAGTACTACCTCTTGAACCGGAAAGTAGCGCAGCTCAAGGAAATGTTCCTGTGGTGCCTACACCGACTGAAGTGGAAATTAATGATGATGATCAAGGTACTTGAGATCAATTTACTACTTGAACTTCAGGGTCCACAAGGACACGTTCCACACCAGTGGTATGGCAACCCTGTCACGGAAATCATGTTGTTAGACAACGGTGAACCTTCAAACTATGAAGAAGCGATGGCGGGCCCAGATTCCAACAAATGGCTTGAAGCCATGCAATCCGAGATAGGATCCATGTATGAAAACAAAGTATGGACTTTGACAGACTTGCCCGATGATCGGCGAGCGATAGAAAACAAATGGATCTTTAAGAAGAAGACGGACGCGGATGGTAATGTTACCATCTATAAAGCTCGACTTGTCGCTAAAGGTTATCGGCAAGTTCAAGGGGTTGACTACGATGAGACTTTCTCTCCCGTAGCGAAGCTAAAGTCCGTCCGAATCATGTTAGCAATTGCCGCATACTATGATTATGAGATATGGCAAATGGACGTCAAAACGGCATTCCTTAATGGCTATCTTAAGGAAGAACTGTATATGATGCAGCCGGAAGGTTTTTTCGACCCTAAGAATGCTAACAAGGTATGCAAGCTCCAGCGATCCATTTATGGGCTGGTGCAAGCATCTCGGAGTTGGAACATTCGCTTTGATGAGATGATCAAAGCGTTTGGGTTTATCTGGACTTATGGAGAAGCCTGCATTTACAAGAAAGTGAGTGGGAGCTCTGTAGCATTTCTCATATTATATGTAGATGACATACTTTTGATGGGAAATGATATAGAACTCTTGGACAACATTAAGGCCTACTTGAATAAAAGTTTTTGAATGAAGTACCTTGGAGAAGCTGCTTATATATTAGGCATCAAGATCTATAGAGATAGATCGAGACGCCTCATAGGTCTTTCATAAAGCACATACCTTGAAAAGATATTGAAGAAGTTCAAATGGATCAGTCCAAGAAAGGGTTCTTGCTCATTACAAGGTGTGAAATTGAGCTCGGCTCAATGTCCGACCACGGCAGAAGATATAGAAGAGATGAGTGTCATCCCCTATGCATCAGCCATAGGTTCTATTATGTATGCCATGCTGTGTACCAGACCTGATGTAAACCTTGGCGTAAGTTTGGTAGGAAGGTACCAAAGTAATCCCGGCAAGGAACACTAGACAGCAGTCAAGAATATCCTGAAGTACTTGAAAAGGACTAAGGACATGTTTCTCGTTTATGGAGGTGACGAAGAGCTCGTCGTAAAGGGTTACGTCGACACTAGCTTAGACATAGATCTGGATGACTCTAAGTCACAAACCGGATACGTGTATATGTTGAATGGTGGAAGCGATGGCTGGTGCAGGCATGCAAGCGAGGCGTCGTGGCGGGATCTACGTGTGAAGCGAGTACATGGCAGCCTCGGAGGCAGCGCATGAAGCAATTTGGGTGAAGGAGTTCATCACCGACCTAGAGTCAAAGCCAATGCGTCGGGGCCGATCAAACTCTTCGTGACAACACCGGAGCTATTGCACTTGCCAAGGAGCCCAGGATTCACAAGAAGACCAGCACATCAAGCGTCGCTTCAACTCCATTCGTGAAAATGTTCAAGATGGAGACATAGAAATTTGCAAAGTGCATACGGATCTGAATGTCGCAGACCCGTTGACTAAACCTCTTCCGCGAACAAAACATGATCAACACCAGAACTCTATGGGTGTTCGATTCATCACAATGTAACTAGATTATTGACTCTAGTGCAAGTGGGAGACTGTTGGAAATATGCCCTAGAGGCAATAATAAAAGGATTATCATTATATTTCCTTGTTCGTGATAATTGTGTTTCATTCATGCTATAATTGTATTATCCGGAAATCGTAATACACGTGTGAATACTTAGACCACAACATGTCCCTAGTGAGCCTCTAGTTGACTAGCTCGTTGATCAACAGATAGTCATGGTTTCCTGACTATGGACATTGGATGTCGTTGATAACGGAATCACATCATTAGGAGAATGATGTGATGGACAAGACCCAATCCTAAGCATAGCACAAGATCGTGTAGTTCGTTTTGCTAGAGCTTTTCCAATGTCAAGTGTCTCTTCCTTAGACCATGAGATCGTGTAAATCCCGGATACCGTAGGAGTGCTTTGGGTGTACCAAGCGTCACAACGTGGCGGGTGACTATAAAGGTGCACTACAGGTATCTCCGAAAGTGTCATTGGGTTGACACGTGAGAGGCGGGATTTGTCACTCCGTATTACAGAGAGGTATCACGGGCCCACTCGGTAGTGCATCATCATAATGAGCTCAAAGTGACCAAGTGTGCAGTCACGGGATCATGCATTCTGATCGAGTAAAGTGACTTGCGATAACGAGATTGAGCGAGGTATTGGGATACCGACGATCGAATCTCGGGCAAGTAACATACCGATCGACAAATGGAATTGTATCTGGGTTGCTTGAATCCTCGACATCGTGGTTCATTCGATGAGATCATCGAGGAGCATGTAGGAGCCAACATGGGTATCCAGATCCGCTGTTGGTTATTGACCGGAGAGCCGTCTCGGTCATGTCTACGTGTCTCCCGAACCCGTAGGGTCTACACGTAAGGTTCGGTGGCGCTAGGGTTGTATGAATATGAGTATGCAGCAAACCGAATGTTGTTCGAGTCCGGATGAGATCCCGGACGTCACGAGGAGTTCCGAATGGTCCGGAGGTAAATAATTATATATAGGAAGTGCTATTTCGCCATCGGAGAATTTGGGGTTCTGGTATTGTCTGGGACCACGGAAGGGTCCCGGAGTCCACCGGTGGGGCCACCTATCCGGAGGGCCCGTGGGCTGAAGTGGGAGGAATCAGCCCATGGTGGGCTGGTGCGCCCCCACTTGGGCCCTCCTGCGCCTAGGGTTGGAAACCCTAGGGTGGAGCGCCCACTTGCCTTGGGGGGCAAGCCTCCCCCCTTGGCCGCCGCCCCCCCCATCTAGATGGGTTCTAGAGGGGCCGGCGCCCCCCAGGGGGCCTATATAAAGGGGGAGGGAGGGCAGCCGCACCCTGCATCTTGGCGCCTCCCTCTCCCCTGCTACACCTCTCCCTCTCATGAAGCTCGGCGAAGCCCTGCTGCGGTGACTGCTGCATCCACCACCACGCCGTCGTGCTGCTGGATCTTCATCAACCTCTCCTTCCCCCTTGCTGGATCAAGACGGAGGAGACGTCACGCTGACCGTACGTGTGTTTAATGCGGAGGTGCCGTCCGTTCGGCGCTAGGATCTCCGGTGATTTGGATCACGACGAGAACGACTCCCTCAACCCCGTTCTCTTGAACGCTTCCACTCGCGATCTACAAAGGTATGTAGATGCACTCCGATCACTCGTTGATATATGAACTCATAGATGGATCTTGGTGAAACCGTAGGAAATTTTTTGTTTTCTGCAACGTTCCCCAACAGTACACAGTCCGGCTGTCCGGATACCCCCTAATCCAGGACTCCCTCAGTAGCCCCTGAACCAGGCTTCAATGACGATGAGTCCGGCGCGCAGTATTGTCTTCGGCATTGCAAGGCGGGTTCCTTCTTCGAATACTCCAAAGTACCTGTTACGATGAATAGTGTCCAGCCTCCAATCAATGTTGTGCTCCTCGGCTTCGGTGCCTCAGTAATGACCATCTCCAAGCGTCGAACAATGCGAGGACTCGAGGCATTTTTGCATTTTCCACCCTCCATCCTCCGGGCTAACCGTCTATTTGAAGGGACGGGGATTCTCAGATGCAAACCTCACTCTCCCTCCCAGAGCTAGCATCCAACAGAGCGCTCCGCGAAAAGCCATTCCAACATGGCCGGCCGTCGCAGCTCTTCTACTTGCCCTTCTCGTTCCAAGTCGGGGGATTGGGGAGAGTGTTCAGTTCCTCATAGCCGTTTGATAGAGTTACAAACCCAAGGGTTTCTCCCATCGGCGTTCACGGTCCCTGTCCGAGGTGGAATAGCCACTTATGACGGAGGAGAACAAGCTGAGGGATCTCCTAACCCATCTCCGGAGGAGCGTATATGCCTCATCCCACATCTGCTGAGGGGCGTTGGGTTCCCCATCCATCCGTTTATTCGCGGGCTCCTGGAGTTCTACGGCCTCCAGTTACACAATCTTACCCCTGCCTCTATTCTGCACATAGCGGGGTATGTTGCCCTTTGCGAGCTGTTTTTGGCTGCGAACCACACTTGGATTATGGAGGAAGCTGTTCGCCTCGTCCCCGCACCTGTGGGGAGTCCCTATGTCAAGTGGGCGGAGCCGAAGTATGGCGCATTGCCGAGACCGGATACCTGTCCGGCACTCCTGAGAAGGCACCATAAAACTGGCCTTCAGAGTGGTTCTATATAAGCGACGTCCCCCTTCCGGATCCAGTCCGGACAGGTCTCCCCAAGTTCAGCAACGCCCTACCGAGGGCACGCCTAAGCTGGCGCCCCCGGGGCCCTCAAGAAGAGGACACAAGGAAATATTCCTCCGATGAACAGGATAAAGTTCTTGGCCAAATCCGGACGGGGCGATAGTTGAGGTTATGGCGATATGCATAAGGCGGGGAGTGCAGCCGCTCCAATATCGGGAAGCCCATGTGGCATTTCAGCGGGAAGACGACGCCACCTGCTGCGCCGTGAGGGTCCGGACTCGCTGCCGCTTTGGCAAGGATATTGTCCGATTTGTACAAAGGGAAGAGGAGGAATTCTTCGCATAAAAAGCGCGGGACGGATTCTCCATGTACAACCCCAGTGTGGGTAAGTTGCCATTCTTTCTCCTGCTTTACTTACTCTAGCGTTCTTACGCTAAGATTACTTGCATCAATGTTCGAGCGGGAACTAAGGAGGGCCGTGAAGGAATCTTCAGCCCCTCCTCAACCGAGGACCACGGAAGGGCCCTAGATCTGGGACTTAAAGTGGATCCGGATATCACCGTGGAGCTTGTCAGCGGGTATTCTATCAAGCGAGCTGGGATGGCGCCCTAGTGGCCATTACGGCCGACTACTGGACTGCTCCCGCGTCGCGTGTAAGCGAACTAAAAACCCTATCCTTGAAGAGAATCCCCCAGTATTATAATTTACCCTTGAGGCGTCATTCTATTTGTAGAAGCAGCGGCGGAGCGAGGCCGAGCCTAGGGACTCAATCAACCATGGGCGTCTAGATCGGGCAGGCTCAAGAGGAAGGCGGTGAGGGTTAACACACCGCTACAGAGGTAAAGTAATAACCTGTCCTATAATTATAGAATTTAAAATATGACAGCGCCCTTTGTGTCTGGCAGGAAGAGAATAACGGACTATATCCTAGACCCTACCAATCACGCCTCCACCAGCCGGGTTCCAGAACCGGCTTGGGCGAGGCGGTTTCTGGGCCAGCCTTGCATAGTACCCCGACAAAGGATGCGGATATGCGTTCGGCCACGAACTCCGAAGTGGAGAGCGCCATGAATCACCGGCGCCGGAGGGCCGTGCTCCGGAACAACATCTTTTCGAAGAGGCTTTAATGCCTTCAATTCGGCGGACGATCGTCCAAGCTGCTCGGGGCGGGCTTGCCCAAGCGACAAACCAGTATACCAAAGACATACGGGTAAGAAATTTTGATAAGTATGTATAGCAGTAGCCCCTGAGACTTAAAATAGTTGGGACAACTGTTTGAAGGATCGATATATGCCCAGGTCCTTGTGGACAAGAATGAACAATTGGCTCGAGAGCTGGAGGCATGCAAGGCCCAGGTGGTGATCACGATGGCCAAGTTGGGGATCGAAGGCCCCTCTGGTAATATTGTCTCCATTATCGCAGATGTACCAGTTAGTAAATGGCTGGTGCGGTTAGTCTAACGAAAATTCTGCGCACAATCCGGGGTGAATCCGGAGGGCGCAAGAGAGGGCGATCGCGTCTCAAAAACAGCTGGAGGCGGCGGCGTTCTTCTGTGAGTTAGGTAGGAGAAGAACAATCTTCAAGATGCCAAAGTCCAGCTGGGCGTGGAGTTAAAAGATCTCCGCGCTCAGCTGGCGGACTCCGTGAAGGAGAACAAAAGGCTTCGACGCGGCATTTACAGTAAGTGCCTAGTCGAACTATAGTATAGTTCGGCGAGGAAGTATATTGAAAGAATTTTGCTTGCAGGAATGTTAACGGGTCATACGAGGAGGAGATGCCCTCATATGCAAGTGATTTACTGCAAGACCTTTACAATCTGCGAAGCGAGCTCGGCAAGTGATGCAGGGTGTTGCTCAGGCTTTGTGGCCATCAAGCTTGCTGCCGAATGGCATGGGGGAGCTTGTGGATATGCTTCAAGGAGCACGGCGACGCTTCCGACTGTGGAGGGTGTCCGCTTGCCGGCAAGGTGCAAGAGAAGCCTAGGCTATGGTGAAGACGTGCTACACCAAGCTGGACCCGAACCATATGGTGAAGTAGGACCGGCGGGGCCCGATGGGCAAGAAATTCCCGTGAGTCTGGTATATGACCAGGTAGCGTTAGCCGCTAAGTATTCTTAACAGGATTTTAAGCTAGATAGCCTGTTGGACGGTATAGAGGAGGGATATAGTCAGCCCAAGTGACTGTGTAATTTAGTGGGCTTAAGTAGCCCCTAGCCGGATTAAAATCATTTTGTCATGGCGGACCTTTTCGCTTCACCCCCCGGATCCTACAGTCCGGGGTGTGTCCGAATACCCACTGAGTTATACAAAACCGGGGTATGCGTGGAAACAAGGCGTAGGGGTCATAAGTGCTTGAACAGACAAGTACCCAACTAGTTATGTTATATTACATGGATAGTAAGAAACGTCTTCGGGGAGAATAGTTCCGTTAGGGTTTCTTTCCACAGATGCGCATGCAACGATGCACATGTCCGGACTGCGAGCGATGGCGCTGGATACAAGACTTACGGGATTTATGTTATAATAAACGAATACATCTTTTGTTCACCGACAATATTCTCTTAAGGAAGCTAGCTTTCGGCTTCACCCAGTCTGAGGTACACATCCGGCTGAACCGGTAGTAACAATCGCAGAGGTGCTCGCCTTATGCCCTAGCCGAATTAACGGGAACGTAGGGCATAAACACAAGAGCTAGGCAACCCAGCTTGGCAACATCTTAAGTCATATCGATGCATACAATGGTGAAGAAAAGGCACATATGGAAACAGAATGCATATGTGATGGGCAGAAAGCCATGTGAGTAATTATTTTTAGCTTCCGTATAGGGAGCCCCCAGGTATTACACACCTAGTGCGGCCGGGGTCTTCCGGGAATCCGCACTGTATTGAATACTTTGTGTGAAGAGAAAAAAGGTCGAGAAAGGGAAAAGGGATGAAGCATAATTAAAAGGGAGGGGTTAGGAGACGAACATTGAGTTTGGCGTTACGCGTAGAATCTCCGGAGTCCGGCAATACCAGCATGGACCCGAGCACATCCCCAGATTTTGAACCATCAGACACAATGTTCCGTCAGCCCACGTCTAGCTGGCCGAACTTGGCCACCGCCTTGCGGCGGATAAGTGTGCCAAAGACATTATATTTCCGTGAGGGCATTCGTGCCACTTTTTGTAATATGTGATAATGGCATTTATATATTGCCTGTTTTGTTTGAACATATGTTCTTCCTGTGCGGCTGTTTATTGTATGCAAATCCTGAGAGTTGGCCAGTCGTCGGCTTCTGCCCCCATGTAAAAATAATACGGGGGTGTTCGGGATATATCTGAACGCTCTTTATCCCATAGTTGGGTCCTTTTATGGACGCGTTTCTCACCACGAACCAGGCAATCGGACTATAAGGCTTTATTACTCTCACTTAGCCATAGGAATTCGAGTATGGTCGGTGCAACCCCTAGTGTTCGGAAGGCCGAACTAGGGGCTCTATTGGCGCCTGATCAAAAGACCGATCCGTCACACTCTGCATTTATAATGGCGTTGTGCGGAATAAATCTTTAAGGATTTTACAACCTCTCGAACAACTGACCAGCCCTCGCTGTATCATGACAGTCGGTTTTCGGCTTTCTCTACTAAGGTGCTCGTCCGGCAGATCCATGACACAATCTTAGTAGTTCTCCCTGCGCTACCTTAGCCGATATAACAGAACATAAGGTACCAAAACAAGGGAGCCGGGCAAACCCAACCAATGACCCAAGACATGATTTGGAGCTGATGCATATAGTGCTATAAGTTCGGGGTGCCGAGCGACCGAAAAGGTGGTTGGACTTTTATTGCCGTACTGTGAAGCCCCTGGCATAATCGGGCGTAACACGAGGTGTCGATGAAAAGCGACGACCGGTCAGTGCTTTTTAAGTCTACGCATTGTAGTAAGATGATATGTCTATGCATATGAGTACGATGTATGATTATGAAAAAGAGGTGTTTTTTGGCGGAACCTGTGATGGCCGGACTGGAGGGAGTTGTGAGTTGATCAAGAGTGAATCTGGGCTGCCTTCTTTAGGGGGGCCCCTTGTGTGTCCTGGCCGATTCCACGTCACCAATCCTGTTCTGCGTGAAAGTTAGTTTGTGAGGCAAATACTGGAGGTA
This sequence comes from Aegilops longissima, assembly GCA_021605205.1. Taxonomy (NCBI): domain Eukaryota; kingdom Viridiplantae; phylum Streptophyta; class Magnoliopsida; order Poales; family Poaceae; genus Aegilops; species Aegilops longissima. The sequence continues at coordinate 166,817,194 of CM038681.1, read as the reverse complement.
GCGGCGTCCTCTTAATGGTTGGTCAGGGCTCTGATGGGACCACAGTAAACCCAGCCGTTATACCGTTGGGTAGCGCGGACTCCTCAGTTGGTGTCCGGATAGTTGGCTGTCATATAAAATTTTTGATAGGCATGCGTGACTCGCTACTCTGGCAGCTGTATAATATCCGCCCTGAGGGCGGGGTTCGGCCTTGCCCATAGGTGTGATTGCATCACATGGTGTTGGCCTGAGTGATTTACCACGTGGGATCTAGTCAACGTGGTTCGTCCGGTTAGCATACAGTAAATTACCACATGGTGGGAAGGTGCCGAAGATTTATTCTTTGGCGTAATATTTTTTGGTGACCCGAAGACAACCGTTTAGAGTGATGGGCCAGAAAAACTTGGCCTTTGCCCCTAGCATCTTTTAGGAGATGTTGTTTGTGATTTCACACCTGCGGGGGGTTTTATGTGTTATGGGGCCCCCGGTTTGCTATGTCCAAAGGTACTGCAATTGAGTTGCTGTGGTTAATGCGGTCTTGGGAGATCGGCCGTACTTTGATGCTATGGGGGAAGGACTCTTGACCAGACGCCTCCCTTCATTGTTTCCGGCACGCGACCAACCGCTTTGTTTTGAGGATCCGGCATTCTATATTGGTATGCTTTGTCGTCCTTCTAGGAGTACCATGAATTTCACATGGTTGATCGAGTGTGTGGCTCGGGCCGGATAGGTCTGAGCTGTTCTTTGTCCGCTGACCGGACTGGGAGTTACTGGAATTGGCACAAGCCTTCCTGACTTGACACTTATGATCATTGCACCGAGGCTTGAGGATGCTTCTTCTTGTGTCCTTCGTATTGTTTTGGACCGTAGTGGTGTGTTGACGTCTGGGCATGTGCCTTGGGTTCTCCTGCTTAGGTTGGGGTGGTCGGTTGTGCCCTGTGTGCCCTTTGTTGGGGTGGTCGGGTCCGTATTTTTCGGTGGCCAGGACCTTGGTCCATCTGTCCACCAGCAAATCTTGGTCAGCTTTAAGCTGTTGTTGTTTCCTTTGCAGGCTCCTTGCCGTGGCCATGAGTCGTCGCTCGAAGTGAGCTTGTTCCACTGGATCTTCAGGCACGCCGAATTCGTCATTGCCGAGGCTTGACTCGTTCTCCGAGGGGGGAGTATAGTTGTCCCTCTCCAAGTATCCCACCATGGCCAGTCCGGCCTTCTAAAAGGCAAGCCGACTAGGGTTATATTCATCTTCGGCGCCATCCGGATTGTTTTCATCTTCTGGGCCGGTATTCTTGTGGTGGGGCTTGGAGCGGCGCCGATGACGCCCATGTTGTGCTTTTCTCCCTGAGGGATTATCCTCCGCTGCCTCATCGCCATTGGTTTCCTTCGGAGTGTCCGCTGCTACGTCTTGAGCTTGCGTTGGTTTTCCCCGAAGAGGAGAGGATGATGCAGCAAAGTAGCGTAAGTATTTCCCTTAGTTTTTGAGAACCAAGGTATCAATCCAGTAGGAGGCCACGCACAATGATAAACCACAAGTATAGGGGATCGCAACAGTTTTCGATAAGTAAGAGTGTCGAACCCAACGAGGAGCTAAAGGGGATCGCTTGACGTTCGCTTTACCTAGAACAAGTATAAAACTAGAAGTACTTTGTAGGTGTTTTCGGGTAAGCTTGCAAGAAAGTAAAGAGCACGAAAATAAAACTAGGGGCTGCTAAGGTAAAGACACAACTAAAGTAAATATAGCGAGTGTGGAAAAGTGGTGGTAGGAGTTGTGGAGTTGTCCTTAGGCAACTGACTATGTTACTAGACCGATAATCGTTATTGCAATTCTATTTGAGGGAGAGGCATAAGCTAACATACTTTCTCTACTTGGATCATATGCACTTATGATTGGAACTCTAGCAAGCATCCGCAACTACTAAAGATTCATTAAGGTAAAACCCAACCATAGCATTAAAGCATCAAGTCCTCTTTATTCCCATACGCAACAATCCCTCTTACTCGGGTTTATGCTTCTGTCACACAAGCAACCCACTATAAGCAAATCATGAACGTATTGCAACACCCTACAACGGGAATCCCTCACGCTTGCGCGACACGGAGGGCACCATAGGACAGCACCAATAATAAAACATGCAACTCAAATCAATCATAGCAATTCATCAATCACCAATAGGACAACGAAAATCTACTCGAGACATCATAGGATGGCAACACATTATTGGA